>LR753311.1:1975447-2134107 GCA_902729485.2 Mus minutoides
TGCATTTCACATGTCACTTTTCCTGGTTTACTCCTCTCCAAAACCCCTTATCCCATTCCCCCTTGCCCTGCTTCTATGAGGGTTTTCCCCTACCCTCCCACTCCTACCCCCCTACTCTCAAATTCCCCTACACTGGGGTATCAAGCCTTCACAGGACCAAGGGCTTTTCCTCCCATTGATGCCCAAAAAGGCCTTCCTCTGCTACATATTCAGCTGGAACCCTGGGTCCTTCCATGTGTACTCCTTGATTGGTGGTTTAGTCCTTGGGATCTCTGGGGGGTCTGCTGGATGATATTATTGTTCTTACTATGGGCTTGTATACCTCTTCAGCTCTTTCAGTCCTTTTTCTAACTCCTCCATTGGGAACTCCATTGGGGACCCTGTGCTCAGTCCAATGGTTGGCTGAGAGCATCCATCTGTCTCTGTATTTGTCAGGCTCTGGCAGAGCCTCTCAGGATCCTGTCAGCATGTACTTCTTGGCATACACAATAGTGTCTGGGTTTGGTGACTGTATATGAGATGTATCCAGAGGTGGAGCAGTCTTTGAATGGCCTTTCCTTCAGACTCTGCTCCACCCTTTTTCTCTGTATTTGCTGCCATGAGTATTTTGTTCCCCTTTCTAAGAAGGACTGAAACACCTACACTTTGATCTTCTATCTTCTTGTGCTTTATATGGTCTGTGAGTAGTATCTTGGGTATTCTGAACTTTGGGGCTAATATCCACTTATCAGTGAGTGCATACCATGTGTGTTCTTTTGTGACTGGGTTACCTCATTCAGGATGACATTTTCTAGTTCCATCCATTTGCCTAAGAATTTCATAAATTCATTGATTTTAATAGCTGAGTAGTACTCCATTGTGTAAATGTAACACATTTTTTGTATCTATTTCTCTGTTGAAAGACATCTGGGTTCTTTCCAGCTTCTGGCTATTATAAATGAGGCTGCTATGAACATAGTGGAGTATGTGTACTTGTCATATGTTGGAGAATCTTTTGGGTATATGCCCAGGAGTGGTATAGCTGGGTCCTCAGGTAATACTATGTCCAATTTTCTGAGGAACTGCCAGACTGATTTCCAGAGTGGCTGTACCAGCAGCATCTGCTGTCACCTGAGTTTTTGATCTTAGCCATTCTGACTTGTGTCAGGTGGAATCTCAGGGTTGTTTTGATTTGCATTTTTTCTGAAGTTTTCATGGTAACGTGACATAGAAAAGAATTAATCACAATACTTTTCAAATACATTGATAGAGACATTAAGTGGGTCAGTTAGAGCAAACTCAATGCAGCTGTAGACTTCAGGTGCTATTTAGTGACATTCTTAGTCTTTTAGTTGGTGAAAGCTGGTCAGAACTTTCCAAAAGTTCTTACCTGTTAGTCTTGGGATGTTAGCTTAAGCACCGTGGCTGGGAAGGGTTGTTTGTTAAGGGAACTAAAGATAGCCCAAGATGGATTGTAACTAAGTTCTATTAGGCTCTGTACCTGCAACATTCCAGGGTCTCCACAATCAATGTTCTCTGCAGTTAGTCAGACTATCAGAAGGCTCAATGAAGATTGGTTTTCCTAGGAACTTGTGTTTGCACTAATAAGTGCTTTAGCCTAGCCATCATTTACATTGTTCAAAGGATGTGCTCTACTTGTAAAAGGTGGGGTAGAAATGTTTTTGGATACTCATTTGATCCAAAGAAATTGACCTAAATTTCATAAATGAGATTATAGGTGGTTTATGAGGAATGTTGTGTAGGTTTACTGCTAAGAGGGCTGATGGAATAAAAAACAGGGAATAAAAGTCAGGGTAACCCTTACTATACTAAGAGATCCAGGCATATGTCTTGACTACAAGTGTAGACAAGCTCTTAATCTCAATAGAGACACCACAGAGAACTAGCTCTTGGAGTCAGTGTCTGTACCTGAAATGAAATTCTTGAGTTTTACCTGGGAAGAGACTTAAATTAGATCCTGGGGGAATGAAGAACACCTTTACTGTTTGATTCCTCTAAATTTACCTTTCTATACCCCTTCACTGATTTCTACAGGCCTCAGAGCAGCCTGAATGAAGCCAGCAAGTGCTCAGTGTATCTGGCAGAAGACTTCACGTATAGCGTGGTTGCTGAGACATGCAACTGTGGAACATAGAGGCTCCTTTCCATTCCTCCATTCTTATTCTTATTCTTTTTTAACCATAAATGGAAAATAAATGACAAAACTAAAGGCAGGCAATACTCAGGCATTTGTGAGGGTTAGAGCAATTTTTATAATTTTGTATATTCCAGGAGAATGTCCTATCTTGGGTGTCGAATTTTCTCCCACAGGAATTTTTTGTAGTGCTGTTCCCTAGCTGGAGAACTGGCTAGAGTGGCTGTAGTGCCTTTCTGTGGAAGGTTTTAACTGACAGATGCAGGCTAGCAGGCAGGCTTCAAGTGTTAGACCCTATCTTGGGTGCTGGTCCATCTCTCTGCTTCCTCATCCTCTTAAGATATGAGAAATCTCTGTTTCCTGCTCCCGTCACTATGGACATGAGATAATCCCTCTTAATACTGTGTTCACTAAGACTTCCTCACTGGAAAACCATGAACTCAGATTAAGCCTTTCTTCCCTACTATACTTTTGGAGTTATTCACTGATATTACTGGAAACCTGGGGTAGTCCCATATTAGGTAACATGCCGCTAGAGAATATAGGATTACTCCTTTGCTTTCTTGGTCTCCCTTATAAAAAAGTTTCAAAATTGACCAAGGAGGAAGCTTGATAATATATTTATTAATATTTAAAAGAGACACACTAGAATAAGAAAGTTGTAGATTTTAGCAGCCCAGAGGTGGAAGATGGAAACGTGGAGGAAAGAAAGCCATGTCTTCTGTGTTAGACCAGAATGTACAGCATGCAACTGTGCTTGCTGGATTGTAAAAGGGCCAGAGCTTCAGAAGAAGAGTTAGGAAGCCCAATGTGTTCAACCTTATCTGAAAGAGAAGTTAGGCTTTTATGAGTTAGGACTCACAAAAGCAGCAGTCTTATCAGCATTACATGGTCTCAGGTAATGGACTATCAGGCAGGGAATCTTGGAATAAGACATATAGTATCTTAGTGAAGGGATAGTTATTCCCTTCAATAGTTTTAGATGAATCAGCCTATCTTGGCCAGATGACTGACAGGCCCAACTAGATTAACTCTAAATGTAAGGAGACAATAGTGTACAATATTCTTACTTTTGGAGTAGACCATCTGGCATATCTCTACCCAGGGTCAAGGCCCATTCTTTGGACTAGTAGGAAATTGCTTTCCCTTAATGTGCCTCAATAGAGCTGTGGCATTTTTAATAGTCCTCAATATTACTGTAAGACTTAGTCATAGTAATGATAAGACTATTACAAGGTAAGAAACACATTGTCTAAATCCAGGACTGACATAGAAAGTTTGCATGAAGATTGCATGTATATATTTTTTTAAACTTGTTGTTTCTGAAGTCCTTCAAATTGCAATATCTAGGAAATCATCTTATTTTCCTAAGTCCTAAATAGATACAGCCTTGGGCCTTCCAGGATCATGCTAATTAGCTGGACTGAGCAGCTAAGGCCCTCAGCAGAAAGGAATAGATTCAGGTAGAGAGAAATTGCATTGACCAGAAATGGAAAAGAAATAATATCTTGGCCTGATAATGAGCAAAACCAAAGATAAGTCAGAAAAAAAAAGTCAGTGGGGTCTAAGAGGAATATTGTGCCACATGGTGGGTATTGCCCTGAAAACTAGAGTATTTATTTTAAAAATCAGGCTTCACAAGTCAATTATGCCAGCAGCTGCCATAACTTAAAATGTTGAAGCGGTGTCTACAGCAAGGACAGAGGTGCCCATGTAGCTGCAATCATTCTTCACTGTGACCTCTGTCACATGGCCCATTCATTCAGTTTTTCTTTCAGGCAGAGAGGTTCTTCATCTAAAATGTCAAAGTAACAGTGGCACCTCATTCACAGGGCCTCTGGGAGGAAGAATTGAATTGTTTGCCTCTGTGTGCATTTAATTATGTTTATATTTTACTCTGCTTAAATTGGGCATGGCCTCAGTGAACATGATAACATAACTATTATGCAAAACAGGAAAGAGTGCTGGTGAGGGGTTAATTTTCTACTTGCAAGAAAAAGCAGTTAGTGTTCTGCACTGGGCTTAATGTGAAGGAATCATACCAGGCCCCTCATCTTCTGTACATAAGTGGCAGTAGATTAGCATGTCTATATTTCTTTCTTTTTCATTCTTTATTGCATTTGTTATGTATGAGACTTCAGGGATTGAGAAATTATACTTCCAGGGATCTTAAGGTGGGAATGAGAAGGGGTGTTGGAATAGATGTGATATGAATGTTTGAGGGGTGAGAACTAGCTAAAGGGAGAAGAGTAAAGGAGAAAGCAGTAGGGGAGGAGAAAAAAATATAATGAAACAGTATATGAATACTAAAGACTCCATGATAAAAATGTATTACTTTGTATGTTAACTTAAGAATTAATTATTAAAAAAACGAAATTTTTGTGGTTTTAGTATGTATGTGTGTGTGTGTGTGTGTGTGTGTGTGTGTGTGTGTGTGCCTAATTTATATACATGGAAAACCAAAGCAAAGAAAGAGAGCAGCCCAGGCACCCCGTCTCATATGCCACCAATTAAAGAATTAGTACCTATTTGAGTACATTTTTATTCTCTTCCTTGTTTCTAAGTACGCTGCATCACTGTAAAGATTTAATCACAGTAGACTTTGTTGACCATGACAAAGCAAAGCAAAGCAGTGCTCATTAGAGGCATCAGTTGCTTAACTTCCATGGGTTCATCGGGATGTCCAAAGAGCACCCAGTCCAGAGGAGTCAGGACACGAAAACCTTCTGCTTCTTCCTGTGTCGTGCAGTATGTGCTACTCAGGCTGCAAGCAAAGACCAAAGATCTCGAGTTCAAAGAGTGTTATTAGAGTATTAGAAAAGAATGCAAACTTTTTAACCAAACTCCACTGAGAACGAGCTTAAGATGAAAGGTAGAGTGGCCTTCTAACAGGAGGAAAGTAGGCTCCAAAAGCAAAGGGAAGCCAGGACTCCCATGGGAGAATTCCCATGGTTCCTAGGCTGTGCTATATGCAAATGAGAGAAGTGCTCATTCCTAAGTAGTGGACTGTAGGTCATAAGCTTGATGGTCAAACCAAGGAGGCAAGTAAATAGTTCCCAGGGGCTGGCTTTTTTCTTGGTAGTCTAAGTAGGAGTATCTAGGGCAAAGGCTGCAAAGATTCAGTTTGCATCTTTTCAAGTAGCACAGCCTTGAAAAACTTGTGTGACTTGTGATTAACCAGTGGTTGCCAAGTGGTGGCCATTTGAGTTAGCCTGGTGGCCACTCAGTACTTTTTGTCAAGTTCACAGACTCCTTAGTGATAACTATAAAGTTTCCATTTATCACTTTTTTATTTTTAACATTTTGAGATTATAAAATGAAGAAGTTACATCATTTCTTCCTTTCCTTTCCTTTCCTCCTCTGGATCCTTCCATGTGTCCCTCTTTGCTCTTTCAAACTCATGACCTCTTTGTTTTGTTTTGTTTTGTTTTGTTTTGTTTAATTGTTATAGACTGTTTGTGTTAGGTGTATGTATACTTTCAGGGCTGATCATTTGGTAGTAGGTAACCAATTGTTGTGCTCTTTCCTACTGAAAACTATTACTTTGTTTCTCAGCATTCCTCAGTTGCCTGTAGGATTTTTGTTTGTTTTGTTTGTATTTCTGTGTATAGAATTGAGACCTTACACATTTTACTCTATCCACATAAGCATGTCTATTGGTACCCTCTTTATTCATTCAGATCATGTATAGGCAGCTTTGTTAGTAAGACTTTATGGGTGTAGCTTCTGCCATTCCTAGAAAACACAGTCACAGAAAACTCTCTGTCCCTCTGACTCTTGAACAATGTAGCATGGTATATCAGGAGCTAGAGAAAGTACCCAAGGAGCTGAAGGGGTCTTCAACCCTATAGGTGGAAGAATAACATGAACTAACTAGTACCCCCTGAGCTCATGTCTCTAGCTGCATATATAGAAGAAGATGGCCTAGTTGGCCATCATTGGGAAGAGAGGCCCCTTGGTCATGCAGACTTTATATGCCTCAGTACAGGGGAACGCCAGGGCTAAGATGTGGGAGCAGGTGGGTAGGGGAGCAGGGCCGGGAGGGGGGAGGGTATAGGGAACTTTCTGGATAACACTTGAAATGTAAATGAAGAAAATATCTAATAAAAGTTGGAAAAAAACATTTATATATTTCAACCACAACTTTGTGCTTATATTTAGCTCATTTAAAATATTCTTTTCAATATAGAACTTAAGCCATAATACTGTTCAGAACTCATGGATGTTGTTTATTTAATAAAATGTAGTCAAAATTATATAGTGATGCAAGTTGAAAAGTTGAAAACTGTTTCTGTCTGTTTAAATGTGTGGCTTTCTAGACAGTTTTCCTTAAAAAAATAGTTGAGAGTCATTTATAAATTTCTCTCTTATAAGAATTTCCATAGCTTAGAGCTTTTGCATTTATTATCTGAGTTCTTACAACATTGCAAAGTAGTGATGGCTTATCTCCTGGACTCTGGGCTAAGTGTATTGCAGTAGGTTACCATTTCCTATTCCTATATATTTATATGTATATGGTTAGATATACAGTGGAAGCTGAATTTATCATTTAGCACTCAGGCTTTCAAACTTGATAATGACATATAATGAATTAGTGTTCTCAATTACTCAATAATCTCCGACTGAAAGCTTCAGAGTGGCAGCTCATAAAACCCCAATTATTCCCTGATATATTGTCATTTGACCTCTTTTCTGTGCCCCTTCTCTTTGTTATTACATATGATCATTGTGTAGGTCCCTGGGGGCACTGAGCAGCTTGAGACTTACATGTGCTCCAAACTCTTGAGAAGGCTGCTGGAGCCCTGCCAGATGCTGGGAGATGCCTAACAGAGGAAGGCATGCATTCCTGAGCAGGAAGGATGTCATTCTGAGCTCTGCAAGTGCTCCTTTCCATCCAGGAAAAGTTCTGTCAGTTAGAAAAATCTGTTCACTGTTGATTAATGGCAAAAGTGCTATTTTATTTCAGTCTCTATTCATGACTATCTTTGTGTTCCTCTGAATTAGCTCAATTAACCATTTCTAACATTTCTGCCATTCCTGTGTTTGCCCCATGTTGGAAGCTTTGTGTTTCAAAGTTTCAGTTGCCTGTGACTTAGTGTGATGTCCAAATAATAAATGGAAGGTTTACTTTCCAGAAACAACTAATGCACCTGAAAGAGCTTCTGTGCTGTTTTGTCGAAGTTGATCTGTCAGATTGACATTAACTGTGAATTTTCTGTTGTATCTCTGATGGGTGTGTACTGACTGGTTTGAGCTGAATGTGCATGAGACTACACTACAGAGGGTCAGAACTACCCGAGACTTTCATCAGAGGGTGGAAACAAGAATTTGTTTACAAAAATGATGAACCATGTACCCATTACTGAGTTCAGTGTCTGATGTTAGCTGCTAGATTCCCTTCATGTAGATCTCTACACTTAACACTCTGACTTTCAACCAGGCAGCTGACTTTTATGGAGACCTTGGCATAGTTATGTGCTCTACCATTGTTGTAAAGCAATGGACAAAGTGTTAGCTTCAGCTGTACACTGAACATGCTGAGTGGACCTGTTTGTGATATTTCAAGTTCTCAGGACGGGAATGCTTAATTTCCCTCTCCTTCTTTCTACTCTCCTGTGTTTTTCCATTGGTTTTGGAGGTAGGGAATGAACCCAAGGCCAAGGCCATATTCCATTATGGAGTTTCATGTCTGTCTAATTTATCTTAGAACCTGAAACGTCTTAGGAAATACAATTTTAGTTGTCATTCTGGTAGGCATTGAGATGTTCTTTCTGAAGCTTAGGCACCTGGGGCCTTCCATCTCCATCAGTCACTGTCCCATACTGTTTCCCCAGGTGAACCATTGGGTAGCTCCAGTCATTCTAAGCACACACCTGAGATGGGAGGAAAATAACTTTTTAACACATTGAAATTATTGCATCAGCTCTTGATGAAGAGACCAATATGAATTGCTTTCAAAAAAGTTCAGCAGCTTCCCATGTTGAGCAGAGGCTGACCTCATTCCAGGTCATTTGTCATGGGGCTTTGTCTCACTGCAAGTGTGACGGAGCTGGAACCTCATTTCCTACAGGGTGAGTCATGGGTAGCCTTCTAGCCTTTGTGCTTGCTGCTGTTCTTTCTGTTTTCTTCTGCCATGCTTTCCCATTTGACAGCCCTTTCTGGAAAAGCTGCAGATAGTAGTATATGATTTACGATGGCAATGATTTATTTCTGTCCTGTGGTCTGTGCTCTGTGGTTACCACACATTCTTCCATAGACAGCTCTGGGAACTCACCACTGTGTGGCAGCTGTTGTGGGCTTGCAGTCCATACAACTCAAAGTAGAAATATGACCTTCTACTTAAATATTATCGTTCACACGCTATTTAAACCTGGAGGTACAAATTGGTGACTCTTCTAAAGCACAACCTAAGCTGAGCATCAATCATTTCTAAGGTGATCAAATGTGCAAGACTTGTTTCTGCTCTTGGAATTTCTCTTCCCCTCATATACTAAGCACACGCAATACTATTTTGCTCTAGTTTTTCATCAAAAAGTACTTTTGTTTGTGAATGCATATGTGGTGTATGTACATGCATGTAAATGTACACATGGGTAGGTATGCATATACCTCTTCCTATTTTTATGTGGAGGCCAGAGGCTGATATGAGGCATCTTCCCACAAAGGTCTATTTTTAATTAAAAATTTGACCCAGAAACTGTGCATCCTGAGGCCAGGGAGACAGCTCAGTGGGTAAAGTGCTTTCTGCATAAAGCATGGGGATCTGAACTTGGGTCATCAGCTTGTACATAAAAGCCAGGTAGCAGACAGAAGAACCCAGGGACTCACTTCCCAGACAGTCTAACTAATCAGTGAGCTTCTGGTCACTGAGAAGCCTTGCCTCAGTAAATAAGGGGGAAACTGATCAAAGAAGATGGCTGTCACCAATCTCTGGTCTCTACACATACATGTAAGGACACATACACAGCTACACATAGACACAAATGTACATGTACATATACACATATGCATTCACCTCTATATGCATGCACATACACATTCATACACAAATTTATTTATATACTCATCCACACTGGCACATACACATATATTAAAACTGCACATTTATGCAATCCACATCATATTTGGACACATCAATATACATGTCCACTTTTAACAAGAACTCACATTGGACTTAGTGTCACCAGTAACATTCTGTGTGTGGGTTAGAAGTGAGTTTGACAGATAGTTACAGCAATGCTGTCAGGACATGAAGGAGATTCTTTCAGGGGACTCTGTAGACCAGTTAAGAGCTTACCTGGACGCTTCATAGAGTCTTCAAGGACCCAGCTCCAAATGGCCTCTTCTCTCAGGCTCCAGGAACAAAAATGTGACTTGCCTGTGTCTGTGGCCTACCCTCTCTGTCCCACTTTGTAAAGACACAGGAAGAGTGAGATGGAGAAAGTGACAAAGGTCCCATGTACTCAGCAGGCCTTTCAGCTGAAATAGACTTGTGGCTACCCTAGGTTATAAAAATGACTGGGAAGTGTCCTGTGAGCTCAACACATTTGCAAGATTTAGAGTAAAGAGTTAATGAGAGACCAGCAGGTGGTGTCTCCACCTCAACAGAGAATTAATTTAATTGCTTGGGCTTAGAATAATCATTTTTAAATCTGCGCACATTTGTGATTAAGATAGGTTGTCTCTAGCCAAATTATGAACTAGAGACAATCTAGTTAAAACTTACTTGAGTTGTCCCTAATTTGCATAGAAATTAAATTTCCCATTACTTTGGATTTTAAAAATTGTATTAAATATATAATTTCCTATGAAAGGAATTGTGGTGATTAATTTCCAATCAGAGCCAAAGTATATCAAATATCTAATGTGTTTATTCATCCAGTGCTCAAATGACTTTCTCAGCTGAAACTGAAGGTTGTGTGGAAGGTGTTAATTTGAACAGGACTAACTAAAAGCCCTACATGGGGGCTAGCCTGCACTTACAGAGAAGGAAAAGTCTCAACAACAACAAAATGCAGAAGTGGAATGGTATGGATTGACCTGATCAAACAGGATTAACAGCCCTGTTGGGACTAGCAGGTGCGAAGAGGGTAAAGTCTCAACAGAAAAATGATGGTTATGGCTAGAGAGTGTTATGTCAGCTTTCCATAAGCTATAACCATCTGAAAGAAGGGAACCTAAATTGAGAAAGTGCCTCCATAAAAGGGGGCTGCAGGCAAGCCTGTAGGGCATTCTCTTAATTAGTGATTGATGTGGGAGGGATCAGCCCATTGTGAGTGGGGCCATTCCTGGGCATGTGTTCCTGGTTCTATAAGAAAATAGTATGAGCAAACCATGAATAGCAAGCCACTAAGCTGTGTTCCTCTATGGTCTCTGCATCAGCTCCTGTCTCCAGGTTCTTGCCCTGTTTTGAGTTCTTGTCGTGATTTCCTTAATGATGAACAATGAGGTGTAAGTGTGAACCAAATAACCCCCTTTTCACCCAAGTTGCTTTGGTCAGGGTGTTTCATCACAGCAATAGTAAAGCTAACTAAGACAGCAGAAGTGGCAAATTTTTATTTTGGAATAACTTTCTATTGGCTAACTACCAGATAACTCTCAATAATTAAAAACGAGCAATTTCCATGTCTCTCAGAGAGTTTGGCACATAAATATTGTTTGGGTTTTAAATGTTAATTGGATGAATCAGTGAATGAATGTAGGTACTTAAACCAGATGTTTAATTTATTTACGACAGTGTTCCTATTTCTTTTCAACATCCATTCAGAAGCGAGAGACATTGAAGCTGGATGAATCAGAGGAGAGGAAATGAAAGCATCATCAATGCATTTGGAACTCTGTAAGGAATGAAAGATTTTAACAGCCAATACAGCCAACCCCACGTGTGCATACTTGGTCTAGGCCCAAAGAATGTTCATAATATAGGTCTAGGGCTCTGAGCACTGGGAGGGTAAAGATGGTGAGAAGATGCTTGTTTTCATTCAGTTATAAGAAGGACATACATTGATGTTGCCACCATTAATACCCTAACATCAGTGTCCAAATAAGAACGGCTGCTGCCACCAGCCGTGCGTGCGAAGGAAAGACAAGGTTGCAGCTGTACCTTGATTTCAGGCTGTTGCATGGGACACAGCAGACTGCTAAATAGGAGCCTGAGAACCATGGAATTGGGTATGGTTAGGGAAACATTAGTGTATTTGACTCTCTAAAGAGGTAGCTGCAGAAAACACATATTACATAAGCTGCAGGTGTTTGTTTTATATTCAGGATACTAGTTAGTGCTTCCCTCCTACCTGTGAGGCAAATGTTCTCCCTCTGAACTCTACTACCACCCTAAGACTGTTAAGGTTTTTGGCATATTGCAGCAGGCTTGTGAATCCATTTCCTGTTTTGATTTCTGCATAAGTTATGCATCAGGGTTCTATTTCTGTAATTGCTTTGACCCAACTGATTTGTATATTCTGTTTATTAATACCAATCGATGCCATATCATCAATACTACAATACTTAACACAAATCCTTTTAAATCCAATGGGAAGAACTTTCATTAAAAAGGCAGAAAGAAAGGGAGAGGTGGCGTTCCATTAAAGGCATAGTTTTACCAAAAGACAGATTTCTGAATCTTTATTACTTGGGTTTATTTGTTATTTTTGCTAATTGTTTGATGTTTCTGTAATCTCCTACTGATAGATGAGGCTAAGGGAGTTGAATTTACAATATTGGTTTTGAAAAAAAACATCTCTTAATTGGTTTGGAGATGAGCATGAAGATATGAAAACAGTAAGGCTTAAAGTTGAAGACATAGGATTTCCTTAGTTAGCTTGAACCAACAACTTGAACTTCCTGGGGTCACTTGAAAAGGGAGTTGCAATTGAGCGATGGCTTAAATCACTTTGGCTTGTCATACAAATCTTTCACTTCCTTCGTAAGAGTCACACCAAGATATTTTATACTGTTAGTGACTATGGTGAAGGGTGATGTTTCCCTGATCTCTTTCTCAGCCAGTTCATCCTTTGTATAGAGAAAGGCCATTGATTTGTTTGAGTTGATTCTATATCCAGCTACTGCACTAAAACTTCAAGTCTCTGAAGAAAGAAATTGAGGAAGATCTCAGAAGATGGAAGGATCTCCCATGCTCATGGATTGGCAGAATCAATATAGTAAAAATGGCTATCTTGCCAAAAGCTATCTACAGATTCAATGCCATCCCCATCAAAATTCCAACTCAATTCTTCAAGGATCTAGAAAAGACAATTAGCAAGTTCATCTGGAAGAACAAAAAACCTAGATTAGCAAAAACTCTTCTCAACAATAAAAGAACCTCTGGTGGAATCACCATGCCTGACCTCAAGCTGTACTACAGAGCAATAGTTATAAAAACTGCATGGTACTGGTACAGCAACAGACAGGTAGATCAATGGAATAGGATCGAAGACCCAGAAATGAATCCACACACCTATGGTCACCTGATCTTTGACAAGGGAGCTAAAACTATCCAGTGGAGAAAGGACAGCATTTTCAACAAATGGTGCTGGCACAACTGGGGGTTATCATGTAGAAGACTGGGAANTAATCAGCCACCAAAATAAACACTATAGCATATGCCAGCAAGATAATGCTGAAAGGGACCTGATATAGCTGTCTCATGGGAGGCTATACCAGTGCCTGGCAAACACGGAAGTGGTTGCTCACAGTCACCTATTAGATGGAACACAGGACTCCCAAGGAAGGAGCTAGAGAAAGTACCCAAGGAGCTGAAGGGGTCTTCAACCCTATAGGTGGAAGAATAACATGAACTAACTAGTTCCCCCTGTGCTCATGTCTCTAGCTGCACATGTGGAAAAAGATGGCCTAGTTGGCCATCATTGGGAGGAGAGGCCCCTTGGTCATACTGACTTTATATGCCCCAGTACAGGGGAATGCCAGAGCCATTATGTTGGAGGGGGTGGGTAAGGGAGCAGGGCGGGGATGCGGGAGGGTAAGGGGAAATTTCTGGATAACATTTGAAATGTAAATGAAGAAAATATCTAATAAAGAGAAAAAAATCACTCTGGCTTATGGACATGTCTGTGGGTGGTTACCTTGGTTTACTAATTGACGTAGGAAAATCCAGACCACTGTAGGTTGCACCATTCTTCAGTCAGGTGGTCCTGGGCTATGTAAGAAAGATACCTAGGTGTGATCACGTGAGCAAGCCAGCAAAAAGCTTCACTCTATGGCTTCCCCCTTTTAGTTCCCACTATGTTTCTGCCCCAATTTCCCTCAATGAAGGACCATAAATTATAAAATGAAAAACATAACCACTATCCTCCCTATATTAGTTTCTTTTTATTATTATGATAAGGCAATTTATAGAAGATTTTATTTGGGACTTATAGTTTCAGAGAGTGAGGCCATGATCACCATGGTAGGGAGAAGGGCAGCAGGCAAGGCAGGAATGATGCTAGAGTTGTAGCTGAGAGCTTACATCCTGATCAACAGTTATGAGGTGGGGAGACTAATTGGAAATGGTGTAAGCCTATAACCTTAAAGCCCACCCCTAGCAACATACCTCCTTCAACCAAGCCACACCTCTTTATCCTTCTCAAACATCTCCATCATCTGGGTGCCAAGCATTAAAACATATGAGTCTATGGGACCACTCTTACTCAAACCAGTTGATTTGGATTATGGTATTTGTCATAGCAGCAGAGTAAAACTAGTACATCTCCCATGATATTCTAGGGATTAAGTGATAGGCTACAGATCATGAGGTGAAAAATGTAAAGAGCAGTAGTTTCTGGGCTCCTGAAGACCTATTTTCTGTTTGCTTGCTTGCTTGCTTGTGGAAGAGAATGTTTTAACATTCCTGGGTAAAACTCAGTGGAGCAAAGCTGCTAAGTTATCAGGGAACAGGAAGAAAAAGTAAAAGTGAGGATAAGCACCTGGCCTTGAGCATCTTTCAGCGTGTGCTCACAGAGACCTGTCTCTCCTCTCATTCATTCCCCTCAGAAAGCCCCAACTACCTCTTAGCAGTATCATGGGCTAAGGACCAAAATGTCAACACATGAAACATTGGGAACTTTGAAGATTCAAACTATAGTTGAGTGATACAGAGCAGAAGAAGCTCAAAGCAAGAGAGCTGAGGTGAGAAGGCCTTGAGGGCTGGGATTTAGCAGCCATGCCCTGATTCTGTGACCTAGGTCTGTGACTCAGGACAGATGAGCTCCATGCAGAACATTATAGGATTCATCTGACCTTATTAAAGGCATGTCCAACTCCATCCTTTGATATGACTCCAGCCTAAATCAACTATCATGGCTTTTCAAACTGATGGTTATATATGGCATAGCTGTGAAATCATTTGAATAAAATAATCCTTTTTTAATTGGTATTAAAATGTTTAGAGAAAATGCTATTCTATCTAATTTTCTTTCAAATGAAGATAATTTGTTTTCTGTGTACCTGTGTGTGTATGCCTATGTGTTCTTGCTTGTGTGTGCATATATGTGCACACATATGTATATATGTATGTCTGAATGCATGTATATGACTATATATATGTATTTTATATGTATATGTACCTACAAATGTGTATTTGTGTGTATACATGCATTCATGTGTATGTACATGCATGCATGTGTGTGTTTCTCAAAACTTTCAGAGGCTACCTTATATTATGGTAGAGATTTAAATTTTGTTGAGGTTTTCTTTTTTTCAGACACATTTAGAACTTAACATATAAGGCAATAAGACAGATCTCTTTTCCCTAGTTCTGGGGGTTTCTATATATGGGGAAGTCACTCTCTGACTGGGGATACTCCCTCAGAGGTGTGACATTTATGGGGCCTGGAGACCAAGCAGACAGAAAGTCAGGAGCGAACTAACCTAGCCTCTAAATGAGATGCTTTGAGTACTAGATTGTGCTTAACAGAACAAGTACACATAAAGGCCACAAGACTAGATTGGTGCTGCCCCCCTTGTAGACTCAACTACTTTGGAGTTGAGGCAGGATAATAACATGACCTGGAGTGAGGAACAGGGTCTAGTGCAGACTGGCACTCTAGCAAAGCTCCATTTTAAAATATAAAATAAAACAAAGGAAAAAAACGCCAATGAATGAGTCATTTGGAAATGACATACTTTCCACCATGCCTGACTTCACACTTAAAGAAATCCTCATGCATTGTATCAATGAGATGAAATCATATTGATACAAATTGCAACATGCCTGCCTGGTACTTCATTAACTCCCAGTGAATGATATTGATTGTATGTGGGGAAATGTATTAAGTGATGTTGAGGTATTGAGAACCAGCTAGCTAAATTTAGGTCTCCTTAAAAACATCCTACAGAAACAAAGCTGCCAAAATGGGCATCACCATGAGAGCCCCATGCTACATAGATGAGATCCCCCTTCCCTGCCTTCAACTCTCTCTTTTAAATATTCAAATGAAAGTACTCTGATTCCATTATGATAGATTATACTCTTTATATGGGCAAAAATAGCAGAACACTGATAAATGATGCTCTTTTATGAATAATTACGTTTTACAAACAAGTCTGTCTCATTTCTAGGATGAAATCCATGTACAACAATGAACAAACACACATTACACCTGTCACTTTCTGAAGGTTGCTATCATTTAATTGCAAGTATGGAAACCACTATTGTAACAAACAAAAATCCACAGAGGTTTACTGTTAAGGAAAATAACTTTAAAAGGCTTGCTTACCCATTACATTTAAATTAGTTTTTATATAATATTAAAATTGGGGACATGCTCTAATTAAGACATAACCCTGGTCCCTAACTAGGATCTCTAATCTAGCATCATTACTTGCCTTAAATTAAAGTAAATGCAGACCTAATTAGATAAATACGGTAGTCATCATGATCTGATTATTAAGCAGCAATTTGCAAGACCTGCTATGAAAGGAAATTTCATCTGGCTTGGTAAATATTGAAAGACCGTGATGTAACAGAAAACATGTAGCTTTGGTATAAGAGAGGGGAAGTCCTGTTTGTTTTACTGAATTTTCCTTTGCTTGGTAATTTTGTTCTCTATGTCCTTGTCTCAGTTCATTTTGTGCTGCTGTAATCAAATTTCACAGACTGGGTGATTTATAGTGAATGGAAATGTATGAGCTCATCCCTTGGATGCCTGATAGTACAAGGTAAGGAAGCTGGTACCAGGGCGGACCTCATGTTATGTCCTCATGTGGAGGAACATAAAGGCAAGAAACAAAGAAAAGGAACATGAATGACGGGCTCACCCCTACCCGCAAAATGTGGTGCTGTGTCCCACGCATTGCATTAGCACTCACCTTCTAACATCCCTCATGGGATCAGCCATCTCACACATGGCCTTTGTAAGTGCAATCAAGCCATTGGGGTGCTCCTGTGAAAATAAAAAGTACCAATCTTTCTGACTTGAGCTGGCTCATGATAGGTACAGCATCACTGTTGTCCGGTACATTCTAGGTGTGATCTAATGTAGTTTTAATCCTGAATAGCTTCTGAATGAACATATGCTAAAGGCTCTGTCCTGCTAGGAGGTCCTGGGACCTGTGAGAGTTGGGCCTAGTGAGAAGCTGGACTCTTAGAGTGTCCTTAAAACTATTTTTCTTCATTAATGTGATCAGTTCAGGCATTTTGTCACAGTGATGAAAACTAAGACAGGGAGGAATGCAGAAATTCTGTGACTTATTTTAATTCTGAGCAGTAACTTTCTTAATCTAGAAAAGAAATATTTCAATATGAGAGTGAGAAGTATTTGGGGCTTTCATGGATCCCACTTTAATGAGGACACAGAGAAGTCTATATGGTTTAAAGCTGTTGGCTTTTTTTGAGAACAGTCTCTCAGCTCTCATCTAACTTAACCCTCCATCCCATCTCTCCATGTGGTTCTCACTGCTTGTCACCAGCTCCGATTTTTCTGTCTGCCTCCTTCTTCTTCTGTCTGCATCTGTATCAGCCTGTGTTACTGCTCTTCTTCCTAGGCTCCAGTTCTTTATTATGCAGAAAGCCACATTTTTACTCAACCAGTTGGCAAGGGAAGGTCGCCTTCCCAAGGGCAGCCTGCCTTGCTTTTAAAGGCATGTGAGGAAGTGACATTTACATATCTTGCTAGCCAGGTACTGCTGGCTCTGAATAATAATTGATAACACAGGATATATTTTTCCATAGTTAGAAAACATATTTGTGGGCAACCTCAACAGAAAAGAACCACTCCAGTTGTCACATGGCTGTCTGTGAACAGGTGTTCAATGCCAGTGGGGTAGAGGCAGGCACATGAGTGACTTTGTTTCTCCTTACTTTTCCTCCTGTTAGCTGCAGAACTGTCCTTACAGTTGGTGTTACAGGCAATTCCTTCTTACTTTCTGAGTCTTACTCATTTTTGTGTCCTCCTAATAGATGGTTGGTCTCACTTGCAACTTCCTTTGAGGGTGAAGGCACTGACTGGTTCAAATTCTTTTTCAGTTTCTTTCACTACTTTAAAAAGCACACCCAATTTTCTGAAGACTAGGGGCATGGGGAGGGATCTCTGTGGTGGCTATTTCAGTGGGACACTCCTACCCCCCCTTTTTTTATTAGATATTTTCTTCATTTACATTCCAAATTTACATTCCTTTCCTAGTTTCCTCTCTGAAAATCCCCTATACCCTTCCCCATCCCCCTGCTCCCCAACCCACCTACTCCCACTTCCTGGCCTTGACATTCCCTTATACTAGGACATAGAATCTTCTCAAGACCAAGGGCCTCTCCTCCTATTGATGGCCAACTAGGCCATCCTCTGCAACATATGCAGCTAGAGTCATGAGTCTCACCATGTGTTTTCTTTGATTGGTGGTTCAGTCCCAAGGAGCTCTGGAGGTACTGGTTAGTTCATATTATTGTTCCTTCTATAGGGCTGCAGACCCCTTTAGCTCCTTGGGTACTTTCTCTAGCTCCTTCATTGGAGACCCTGTATTCCATCCAATAGATGACTGTGAGCATCCACTTCTGTATTTACCAGGCACTGGCATAGCCTCACAGGAGACAACTATATGAGGGTCTTGTCAGCAAAATCTTTCTGGCATATGCAATAGTGTCTGGGTTTGGTGGTTGTTTATGGGATGAATCCATAGGTGAGGCAGACTCTGGATGGTCCTTCCTTCAGTCTCTGCTCCAAACTTTGTCTCTGTAACTGCTTCCATGGGTATTTTGTTCCCCCTTCTAAGAAGGAACAAAGTATCCACACTTTGGTCTTCCTTCTTCTTCAATTTCATGTGTTTTGCAAATTGTATCTTGGGTATTCTAAGTTTCTGGGCTAATATCCAGTTAGTGCATATTAAGTGACTTCTTTTGTGATTGGGTTACCTCAATCAGGATGATATCCTACAGGTCCATCCATTTGCCTAAGAATTTTATAAATATATTGTTTTTAATAGCTGAGTAGTACTAAATTGTGTAAATGTACCATATTTTCTGTATCCTTTTCTCTGTTGAGGGACATCTGGGTTCTTTCCAGCTTCTAGCTATTATAAATAAGGCTGCTATGAACATAGTGAGTGGAGCATGTGTCCTGTACTACAGAGCAATTCTGATAAATAACTTCATGGTACTGGTACAGTGATAGACAGGTAGATCAATGGGTTAGAATTGAAGACCCAGAAATGAACCCACACACCTATGGTCACTTGATCTTTGACAAAGGAGCTAAAACCATTCAGTGGAAAAAAGACAGCATGTTCAACAAATGGTGTTAGCTCAATTTGGTGGTTATCTTGTAGAAGAATACGAATTGATCCATTCTTATCTCCTGGTACAAAGCTCAAGTCTAAGTGGATCAAGGAACTCCACATAAAGCCAGAGACACTGAAACTTATAAAGGAGAAAATGGGGAAGAGCCTCAAAGATATGGGCACAGGGGAAATTTTCCTGAACAGAACAGCAATTGCTTATGCTATAAGATCAAGAATCAACAAATGGGACCTCATAAAATTGCAAAGCTTCTGTAAGCCAAAGGACACTGTCAATAAGACAAAAAAGGCCACCAACAGATTGGGAAAAGATCAAGCCTAAATCAGATAGTATCCAATACATATAAAGAACTCAAGAAGTTGGACTCCAGAAAAGCAAATAACCCTATTAAAAAATGGGTACTCCTACCCCCTTTATCCTCAATTAGTTTATAGCCACATGTTTGTTTCCAGTGTGATTTGTTGGCCAGCAGCCCAGTCTGGCCTTAGTTTACCTCTAGACCTCCTGTCAAGTGTTGATGCTCTGTATGAGGCCTTGGTACATACTCGGCAGTTGAGTTGTCTTTCATGTCTCTACTCGAAAGTATATGATATTGAACTCTGTATACTCCAGAAAATATGCATATATCAAAATATGCATATACCAAAGATCTTGAGGGGTGCCAACACTCTTGGAGTCTACTAAAGTCATCCAGGTTTTCTCAGACCATGTTCCTAGGAGGTGTTTTCCTTGGTGTCAAGATATGCCAGGGCTAAAATCAGATCATGGTCCAAAGCACAGAGCCATGTGGCTTGGATCATCACAGCCACTGAATTCAGAGCTTGGAAGCTGTTTCAGCAAGCCCCAAGTCTGAGCCTGCAATAGCTCATAAGTTTGCAGAGTGGCAGGCACAGTTGGCCAGGCCCTGGCTCTGACACAGAGAAGTCTGCCATCTACTCTCTACCATACATCTTGTGGCCAATTAACCTTGCTCTAAACTTTAGTCTAACAACTACCCTGTCAAGAGGTCTTTCAGGAAATGTATGGTATCATTCTCAGCCCTACCAGTGTTAACTAGATGCAATGCCAGGTGCCACACAAAACAAATGCTCTTGGACAGAAAATGTAGAGTCCTTGTTTTCTGGTTTGGGAGAGTGTAATAGTCATTAACAAACACAGTTTATCCCTACAAAGACACATTGAGCATCCTGTATCCTGTTGTAGTCTGCTGTGGCCTCATTTCTAGGACAGAAGAAAGAATAGCTGGGTATCCTGCAGGACTCCATTATCCAATAAAACACCTTTGTACCTTGCAAGACCCTAGTTTCCAATGAGATATCTCTGGCACACCATTGAAGGAAGGTTCTTCTTGTAGTCTTGTTTCCACAGGATCCTACATGACTTTATTGTACACACATATAGCTTTTCTTGTTATTTTACTCCCTATTGAACTAAATGGGACCTGCTGAGTTCTCAGCTCTTTTAATGTGAGTTCAATCTTGCACAGGGAATGAGCAACTGAATATATTCATGAAAGGATGTGACTTGAAAGGATGCTACCTGATTAATGGAATTCCAGCTTCTTTAGCTGAAGCCTCAGAGTCTTTGACTAGCCACAGTGAAGGAGAGAAGACAAAATGAACTCAATGGCATTTCACTGTGCAAGCCATTCATAATTTGACTCCATCCTTTGGTTAGGTGCATGAAAATAATAGTATTATCATAATTTGTCAAGGTTGGACAGGCTGTGGGGATCAGTTGCTAAGAAATTCCTGGGACCTCGAACCTGACCATCAGTTAAAAGTGATCGAAAAAGGATGCTGAAGTCCCTGAGGCAAATGACAACATGGTTACCTGGGAGGGAGACAGGTGTGTGTGTGTGTGTGTGTGTGTGTGTGTTTCCATCATCTGATTCCACATCGCAACTCCTTCCTTCCTTCCCTCACCCATTTACCACACACCCACGATACACAGTGACCCCTGTCGTTTGACCGTTTGGAGGTTTATGAAATATTCCATTGTGCTGCTAGGTGCCCCTCATCCTCATGAACCTGTGCAGCAATGTCTGCCAAAGACAAAGGGGAAAAGCAAAACTGAACTACAATGACACATTGCTTCTGAAGTTCTCCTGTTTCATTGCATACAAGCACAACCATAGAAAAAAAGATACTGCATACTGACAAAGAGATAAATGAAACGGCTCTGAATGTTCCCACCACAAATGACAAGTGTTTGAAAATATAGATGTACTTACTTTGATGTGAACATTCTACAAGACATGCACACATCAAAATATCATAACCTCATGTTTTATTTCAGGAATATATTTACATTAGTTTCTTTAATTTTGTAGCAGGTGGTACAGGGGAGAGAGGGTCTTGTGCTCTCAGTGAGATGTGGAGGATGAACTGAGAGGGCAAAATGGCAGATGGGGCAGAATAACTGGGGCTCTTCTCTGTAATTCTAGCTCCTCAATGTCCACTATTCCTTCCTCTGCCACTCTGAGCCCGGGACCATATGGCCAGTAGGTGAAACTTTGTCCTCAAGCATTAACTACAGAGGAGCTGTGTGGCCTGTACTCTGCCAGAGTTATGAGGCATGAAACGAGGCATCAGATCTGATGTTGATGCACCGTGAAATGCTGCATGCAGAGAACATGCATGAGAGGGAGACTGCTGATCCCCACAAGTCACCCTGGCCTGTATCTCAGCTGCTTGTTAAGTCAGTAGAAGTAAGAGCCAGTTAAGGACAGACCCTGCTTGTTGGGCCTTCCCTTTGGTCACTTGTTCGTTCCCACTGCCTGATCAGGCCAATATTGCCATGTTGATCTATATCCAGCTCTGACATTTTGGTTTTCATTAGTGCTCCAGAGCCTTGCGCACAGTTCCCACACCCTAAGGTTCTGTAGTCAGGAATGGCCATCACCAGGCTTTCCTGGCACTCTCCAACCCCCTCCCCCTCAGCAATCATTCTAGCCCAGAACTGTCTTGAGGCAGAGATGTCTTTGGTGAGACTACTTTGCCAAGACCCTTGCAAATTTCCTGTAACATGTTATTGCCTAGGTCCTGTAGAAAATACTGTCTCCCTTCAATGCCCACTGCCTTAAAGCTGGGGCTCTGTGCACTACTAAGGTATTCACAGGGCAGCATGACATAAGTTTTGAGAAATGGGACGTTAGAAAGCATGATGAAATATACCTCCACATCTCCTCTGACACCAAGCATAGAAGTTTTGCAGTAATTTCAAACCCCAATATAAAAATCACACAGTCTAGTTATTATATTTATAAGCTATATCCCTAGGCTAGACAGATCTAGCACTGTACTAGCTTATATCACAGCTATAAGCCACTTTGCTACTTGCAGTTTCTCCTGGCCACGTGATTCTGCTCCATTTTCACCTCCTCCTCTTCTTCCATTTTCTCCCCTCTCTCTCCAACTGCTCCCACTCTCTAAGACCTACTGTTCCACCTTTCCCTTCCACTGCCCAATCACAGGCTTTAGCCTTTATTGGCTAGTTAAAGTGGAGAAAAGGTTCACATGAGATTACCTGAGCATGCAATTGACTGCTCTTCTGGGGCAGCCCCTCTTGAGGAAGCAAAATTAACATCAGAATACAAACAGCATCAGGGCAGCCCACATTTCTCCCTCTTTGTCCAAAAAAAAAAAAGGAAAGACTCTTTTTTCCCTCAGGTATTAATTGAGCACAACCATAACAATTATGCAGATTTTAAAGTATGATATATATTTAACATCCAATCTATCATTTTGTCAGTTTTGATTAAGTACTATACCATCTATCCTAACTTAGAGATTTTACAATTCTATTTGTGAATTATGTTGATTTTAACTTGTATTCCCTTCTGAAATCCATCCTTACAAATCTAGATCATCTTCCTTAATGCTAAACAACTCAAGTTTGATTATGAGACTAGAACTAGTCTTCAATCCCATCTGAGAACTGAGAAGGAATTAAATATTACCTGAATATGTAGGAAGCACAAAGACATGACTTCCAAAACTATACAATTTGTGGAGACAGCTGACTGCCTGGACAATCCCCTAATTTCTTATGACATTGGAGCATCTTTCTTCAGCCTTTTGGCCCAGAACCATCTGATAGACCTTAAGTAAAGCAGGAATTATGAGAAACTAGCTTACCTTCTATTGGCAGAGCTCAGCAGTCAGCTCTCCCACATCTTTTAGTCCTTTTTTTGGACAGTATTTTTGTCTGCAGATGAAGATTAAATCCAAAAATGATTATCTCTGAGAGATTATCTACCCTAATCATCTCATGGATTAAGAAACTTAGAATCACAAAGACCTATGCTCCCTTTTGTTCTAAACGACAGTACAGCATGCTGCCCGGTGTGTGATCTAGTACAGTGCTCTCAGACACGGGCTCAGTATTAAATCTAGAAGTTTCCTGGATTTCCCTGTGCATTTAGACTCTCACACTAGCGCTTGTGTTGCAGTTCCCTCGAGAACATATGGAGTCATTCTAGCATGTGGCTTATCCTTCTTTCTTCCCTTTCCTCTATATTCCTTTTCTGCCTATTATCCTCTCTTCCTTTCTTTGAATATGGAACTTTTTATCTTCCTTCTTTCGCCTTTCAGAGTGTTGTAGATACAGCTGTGTGCCAGCATGCCTAGGTTATGCATTGTTAAAAACGGGGACCCTCCCTCTAGTTGTGTCTCCTTTGAGGCTCTCCAACACTGAAGGGGACCCTGCCCACCTGATACAAGAGTTCCCATCACCTCTGATTCTATAAGAACTTACCTGAAATGAAAACTGTCTTTCTGATGTCATAGACAAACCCAAGTTGTCTGCCACCTGTGGGACTTACTTTTGCAGGATCATGGCAAGGGAAGATGTTTGTTTTCTCAGCTTTCATTTCACTTTGAAGAGAGAATTACTTGCTCTAATCAGAGTCATTGGTAATGTCTGTGTCACTCCCAGCTGATTAATTTTTTTTTCCTATAATGAGTGAAGTGCGCTAATTTCATGTTTGAAATTAACTTTAATTGTTGACTATAAACACTACTTTGAAGAATCTTTGGATGTCACCAGAGAGCTCAAAGCAGAGCAGGCGTATCCCTGGGATTTGTTGGCTAGACTATCTAGCCAAGTCAATAAGCCTCTGCTTCAGTGAGAGACCCTCCTTCCCCACACATACACACCTAACATACATGATAGAGGGCTTCTAAGGTGGCTTAGTGGGTAAAAGTGATTGCTACCAAGCCTGACAATCTAAGTTTGAGTCCAGATAACCACATAGTAGAACAAGAAAACAACTTTTCACCGGACCATGGTTTGGTTTTGGGCACAGTAGAGAATGACAATGGAAATTGTGTGTCATAGTAAATTATGGTGATTCAATGAGATTGAGGCCAGGGAAAGCTCTTAAAAGCAGAAAGGGAGATAGCTGAATACAGTGCTTGTTCATAGGGTTCACTGGACTTAGAGACAAAAGCTGAGGCTGCCGTTGCTATCAGCTTACTGGTAGAAATGCTCTAGTTGGCTAAGTATTTTGGGGTTGGAGAGATGACTCAGAGGTTAAGAGAATAGCCAGAAGACCAGTGATTAGCGTCTACCATCCATATCTGGTGCTCACAATTGCCTCTAGCTCTGTCTTCAGGGAGATCTGATGCTTATCACTTTAGTCCTCACGTGCACTCCCATGCACATACATACACACAAACACATTGTTAAAATATGAAAACTAAATCTTAGAAAAAAATATTCTCTGAACTGTTGCAGTCTTGAAAAATGTTAACTATCAACTTTGTTCCAGAAAGTTGTCATTTAGGTCAGAGAATGGCGATTGTAGCATTAGCCCTCCTTCTTCTTAATCCTTCTTAATTTCCCCCAGATCTGTCTAGAATTTGATCTAGTCACAGGAACTTTTTCTAAGTATTTATAGCACATAGAGCCCTTACCAGTTGCTGGTTTGGGGTCAAAAGCACATTCCAGATGCAGGGCTTCTCCTACCTTGTTTAGCACTTTGCAAACTAATATACAAAACAAAACTTTCTGACTGCTTTCACAAGGTAGGTGTAGTGGCTTGAATATGCTTGAACCATGGGAAGTGGCACTATTAGGAGGTGTGGACTTGTCTAATTAGATGTGGCTTTATTTGAGGAAGTGTGTCACTGTGGTGGTGGGCTTTGAGGTCCTATGCTAAAGCTCTGGCGAGTGTGGAAGAAACCCTTCTCTTGGTTGCTTGCAAAATAGTCTCTTTCTGGCTGCCTTTGGATCAAAATATAGAACTCTCAGCTCCAACTCAGCACCAGGTTTTCCTGCATGCTGCCATGCTTCCTGCCATGAAGATAATGGAATGAACCTCTGAAACTGTAAGCCAGCCCCAACTAAACGTTGTCCTTTATAAGAGTTGCCTTACTCATGAGTCCCTTCACAGCAGTGGAAATCCTAAGACAGAAGGATTGAGTCTAAGATGCACACTTAATGCTTTGAGGTTATGATAAAACATTGTCATTTATGGAGTAAACACTATAAAATTGTGTAGTCAAGTTCTAAGAAAGATAACACACACACACACACACACACACACACACACCAAAAACAAAAACAAACAAAATACCTTATGATAGTTTAAGTACGTTTATGGTTTTGTGTTCTATTACATGGTAGGTATCCTGGAAGCCTGTTCCCAGTGGGCCGTGGACTCAATGATATGGAGGAGTACAGGAGCTTCTCAATGATAATTTGGATTGTGTTGTCCCCTGTGATCTGGAAGTATTTTAATGATCTCTCAGTCTTCTCTTGAATCCCAGTAGCATCTTGTAAGAGGTTGTACAACACCCCACCTTGATTGCTTGGCCTTCTTAGTCCCCATGTGGTGTTGTGACCTGAAAGGTTGGGGTTCTTCTGATGTATTCACATAGAAATTGTGGATAGGCTAGGAGCAACTCTTCAGTTGATGATCACTGCAGGAGGCAAACACAAGCAGTTGCCTCCCAGATTTACTCTCCTGCATGACTTGGGTAGTAGGGCCACTAGCTCTACAAATGTCCCAGCTCTTATGTTTAGATATGAAGTCTGGATTCCATAGTTCTTTGCAGCAGGTAGTGCTGCAGCTTCCAGGCTTGGTCTTGATAGGTGTTTGGAACTCCAGAAAGACTTAAATGCACAGCTAGCAGTTAAGAACGTTCGCTGCTCCTCCAGAAGACATGACTCTAGTTTTTTTGAAATCTGTATTTGTTGGTAACTCTATTCCCACGGAATCCAGCAATCTTTCAGGTCAAGGCATATTATCATACACTTAAATAAAAACACAGGTGATCTTAAAAAATAAGCCCTCCAAATTAAGATACATTTCAGACAAACTATATGTTTCAAATATTAGTTGGCATATGATTATAATAAATTGTTCTTGTTTGAAAATGTTGCTTGTTAAAAAATTGCATTAAATAGTATGGTGTGTGCATGTGTGTGCGTGTGTGTGTGTGTGTAATTTGTGTGTGTGGTGTGGTTTATGTGTGTATATGTGTGTGGTATGTGTGTATATTTATGGGTATATGATATATGTGTGCCTGTGTGTATATGTGTGTATGTCTGTGTGTGATGTTTGTGTGTGATGTGGTTTATGTGTGTATGTGTGTGTGGTATGTGTGTATATGTGGGTGTGTGATATATATGTGTTGTGTATGTATGTGGAATGTATATAAGGTGTATGAATGTGGTATAGAGAGTGATGATATTGTGTATATGTGTATATATGTATGTATGTGTGTGTGGTATATATACGTGTGTGTATGTGTATGTATGTGTGCATGATGTGTATGTGTATGTGTGTGGTGTAGGGTGTATATATATATATATATATATATATATATATATATATATATATGTGTGTGTGTGTGTATTGTGGTATATGTGTATAAGGGTGTTTGTGTGTGATGTGTGTGTGTGTGTGTGTGTGTGTGTGTGTGTGTGGCATATATGCATGTATGCATATATGTGTTGTGTGTGTGGTATGTATGTGTGTGTGGCATATGTATATGTGTGCATATATGCGTGTGTTGTGTGTGCATGTGTGTGGTATATATATGTGTGTGTGTGTGTGTGTGTGTGTGTGTGTGTGTATTGATGTAGACAGTGATGACATCATTGTGCTTTCACTTTTCAGTTTGACATGCTGACTGCTCAATTCTATCTCTCCTTCAGCTGTCAAGCTGCCTGCTGGCCTACTGTCACTCCTGTCTCCCTTTTCATGTCACCAATTCAGCCTGCTTAAAGTTCGGGGAAGCTTTTCATTCTGTATAAAGCTGTAACATCAATGGAATAGAGGACACACAGGAGGCAGTATACCAGCCTGTCACCTAATCAGTTGAGCATTCTTTTTACATATCAGGGAAGCGTTGTCTTCACCAGTTCCAGCAGATCCCACATACAAATGCATGTTTGTGCCTGTACCAATCTTACATTCCCATTTTGTACCAACCACTGTGCTCCCTGTTCTAGGACATGAGATGAAGCAGTCCTTTTTGGTGTGGGCGTTAACTAGAGTTTCCTGTGACTTTTGATAGCAAACATGTCTAGAATATTTAATCCTAGTAGTTGGGAATTGAAGGCAGAAGGATCAAGAACTCAGCAACATAGTGAGATCAGATAGTCTAAAGTTACATAATATTCTATCTCAAACCAAACCAAACCAAACCAAACCAAACCAGCAAACAACAAAACAACCAATCAACAGAACAAGCAAACAAAAATAAAGCAACAACAACAATAAAACCCTAAGAAACAGCAAACAGCTGGTACAAACACTAGCACAAATTGCTTGAAACACTCCTGTAGCTGCCCATTTCCATACCAGACCAAGCAGCTGTAACTTCAGGGCATCAGTGAAGTGCTAGAGGGACAGACCACTGGCCATTCCACACTCCGTTTACTTAAAGCAGTCAAGGCAAGAGGGAGCACTCCAGCAGCTGCCAACTAGAAAGTCAAATCAAGTCATTCTATGTCTGCTTGTTTATAGAAAGTATATGTCAGGAGCCGTGCTCAGAATGAGAACTAAAATGTATATCATTAACACAGTCCCAACAGTGCTTCCATAATGCTTCAGATAGTTCCCTATGATCAGGAGAGGTTGCCTCATCTTTCTCAGTGACACTGAAAGTCATCACAGGAAGAGAGTGGGCACATATGACATGAAGCTGTCAGGTGGCCATCTGGGTCTGGCATCTGCAAGAGAACAGGTCCTTGCACTCCATAACACTTTTTCTTCTAAAATGGCACACTACAGAGGTGCCCAAACTCCCTGCAAACTAAAGGAAATGTATTTTTTTTCTAGATTGTTAGTGAGTATGGAGGGCAAATAATATCCCCTATACCTATCTCTGGTGTCATCATTTTTAAACCTACGTCTTTGTGGAGAACAAAGTTGGAGCTAGTGAAAAGTACTCATTGATCCTTGGTCTTTCTCCCCTCCCCCCATTTATTCATGTATTCACTTAACATTCCAATTGCTGAACTCCCTCCTCCCAGTTTCCCCTCATACTGTTCCTCCTAGTCCCTCCCTATTTCTCCTCTCAGAGGATGGAAGCTTACCCTGGTTATCCCTCTCAATCTGGCACATCAAGTCCTTGTAAGGCTAGGTGCATTCTTTCCTACTGAGGCCCGACAAGGAAGCTTGCCCAGTTATGGAAGCAGGATCCACAGGCAGGCAACAGATTTAGGGACAGCTTCCACTCCAGTTGTTGGGGGACTCAACTGAAGACAGAGTTACACATCTGCTACATATGTACATATCCAGGGAACAGAGCTAGTTTTAACAGATGTATGCTATTCAGTTGGTGGTTTAGTCTCTAGGAGTCCCAAACTTCCAGGTTAGTTGATTCTGTTGGTCTTCCTGTGGAGTTCTCATCTCTGCCCTCCAGGTTGCAATCCTTCCTCCAACTCTTCCATAATACTCCCAGAGCTCCTCCATCTAATGTTTGCCTGTGGGTCTCTGCATCTGTTTCAGTTAGCTGTTTTGTGGATCCAGAGGTCTTTTCAAGCAAGAACTTTCTCTACATTCATTGCCTATAAGGATATTATTTTCTTTGATTTTTTTTTGTTTTTGTTTTTGTTCTATTTTGTTTTGTTTTGTTTGCTGAAACGGCCTCATTTTATAGTTATGGCTGTTCTGGAACTCACTATCCAAACTTAGAGATCCTCCTGCTTCTGAATCCTAAGTCCTGGGACCAAAGGCATGAACCATCATGCCTGCCTAAGATTGTTATTTTTGAAGCAAATAATAAACATAATCCCAGGAAAGTGTGGAATCAGATACATAGATGCTTACTGGGTCTCGGAAAGCCTTTTCTAAATCTCTGCATCCCTTCTTAAATGAATGGTTTCTTCTGAAAATTCCATTTCAGAAGATGTTCAATCGACTGGTGAAGAGGGTTACAGATTTAATACACTGGTCATAGTTATAATTATTTGAGAATAAGGTGCAAAAGTTGTATTGTAGATGAGTCAGCGTTGGCTGGCCATCATAGCTTATAATCTGCATTTTGATTGGTTGTAGTTTCTGTTATGAGATCTGTATTTTACAAAGAGAAGTTTCTTTGATAAAGGGTAAGAGATATACTTACCTGTGATATAAGGATGATTATTTAGGTTTCAGTTAGGAATCATGCTGGTTTAATAAAGAAGTAGGTTCTCCTCCAAAATGCATGTTAGGAGAACCTGCTAGGAGTTAGTTTTCCATTACCAGGCATGATTTCTTTCTTGGGCCAGAGTCAAGCTAGAGAAATGTTGATTACTACTAGAATATGCCCTCCACTATTGCATCCTTAGGGTTTTTTCATGCCATGCTAGTTATTGTCCTAGTTCACAGGTATCCTGTGGGTAGGACTATTGGTTGCTGCTCTCCCTTGGAAGCTTGCGTGACATCCTCTAGTACCATGAAAGCTATAGTGTGTGTGTGTGTGTGTGTGTGTGTGTGTGTGTGTGTGTGTGTGTGTATAATGTAATTTTAGGTAAACTGATAATACTATGATTTGTTACTACTTTTTGAGACATTCCTACTCTTTATTTTACCTCCTCTCTCTCTCTCTCTCTTTCTCTCTCTCTCTCTCCTTCTGTGTTCACCTCCTTCCTAATTTTCCCCATTCCCCCCATTAAATTACTTATGTCTGCTATTCCTTTCTATTGCCACCAGCATGTGCAATTTTTCTTCCCTTCTAGGTTATATACTCACATCTAACGACTTGGAAGTCAGAGGCACAAACAAGAGAGAACACTTGGCACTTGTTTTTCTGGGTCTGCATTACCTCACTTATTTATCTATAGATTTCATGATTTCAGTTTTCTTTACCGCTGAAATGTATTTCATTTAGGATTAAAGTTAAAACAAACCAAACAAAACCCCCAGGACTTTGCACTGTAACCCAGGCTGAACTTGGACATTTGATCTTCCTGTCTCTGCATCCAGAATCCCGGGTTTATGAGTGACCTCATCAGTTTTAGCTCCCAAAGACAGCTCTGTGACAAAATGAGAAATAATTCCATTTATTATAGTTGTTTTTAGATTAGAAAATAAATTTATAAATTTAAAATGTTTAAACTTCAAAAATTACAAGAGTTTCTTTCAGCATTTTAAGTCTTTTGCATGCCTCTTCATGCTGCACAGTGCTATTTTCTGCACAAAAGAACCCCATTTCCTTGATTGATTTTGGTGTTAGTTTGGAAGACTGAGAGTTTCTAGTGTCGAATTACTTACTCCTAACCCAACACACTTGAAGTGAATTCTTTGGAAATAAGATGGTTGTAACCCAGTTCCTTCAAAGTCAGGGGCTATGACAGATACTGCAAATGCCTGTGATCCTTCAGTGGCAATGACAGGATGACACTAATCAAGAACTTTCCTGAATGAACACTGGAGAATTACAAACTGGGATTAAATGGGAAACAGAAATGGAGTTAGGACACTAGTTGCAGCACTGTTCCTATCTTCATGGGATAAGTGTTGTGTTGTTTCAACCCTAGTTGTCAGTCTGTCTCCAACTGTTAACCCTCAGTGGAAAATAATGCATGCTGTGAGATGCTTGCTCATGGTACCAGGTCCTAGTATGCTATAGTCACTCCTTTGAGACAGAGACAATGCTGCCTGCCGTAGGGACCTGAATAATTTGCTCATATTAAGAGATTTGAACTTGGAAATACTTTCTTAAATAAGCAGATTGTGATTAGCCTATTTAAAAGCAGATAGAAATATCAGATGAGCAGATAGAAGCCAAATTATTTAATATTTCTATTTTCATTCTATTGGCCTATGAGAGGTTGCTTTTATAAATAAAAAATAATAATAATGAAAAGACTCATGTCTGCCAACTGCATGATGTTCAGTAATGACTTCTTAAACACTTATTTACAAATGATTTTTTCAATGTTGGGCCATTCTGCACACTGAGATTTTGGGCATAGTCCCATGTTGACTGTTGACAAATGCTGATAGACTGTCTGCTATGTAGTAATTTGCATGGTGAAAAGGAATAGAAAGCAAGTACTGATTACTTCTCCAACACACTAAAGAAAGACCTGCTGGGACGGGGGGTGGGGGTGGGGGCAAGTGTTTTTCAAGCATATACGAATTCAGGAGACAGCTGACAGATGAAGTGATTTGTCTTCCTTTTTTCCATTAATTTATCTATTGACTTTACATCCTGATCACTGCACCCCCCCACACACACAGTTCCTCCCCCATCCTCTTCTCCTCTGATTTAATCAGTGTTCTATTGCTGTGAAAAGACACCATGACCATGGCAACTCTTATAAATGGAAAGCATTTAATTGGGGACTTTCTTATAGCTTCAGAGCTTTAATCCATTGTTATCATTGCAGGAAGCATGGCAGCATGCAGGCAGACATGGTACTGGAGAGAGAGAGAGAGAGAGAGAGAGAGAGAGAGAGAGAGAGAGAGACTCTTGGGTCTGGCATGGGCTTTTCAAAATCTCAGTGACATACTTCCTTCCACAAGGCCACAACTCCCAATCCTTTCAAATAGTGCTGTTCCGTATAAAACATTCAAACCTACTGGCTGATAATAGTTTTCCAGGCAGGCAGAAGACGACCAGGGCAGCACGAGCTCAGGAGTCATTGAGTGGTCACTGGGATAATGCTCACAACAACAACAAAAGTAGAGAAAACTAAAGTAGGAGTTTTTATGCAGACATGCATCTTAAAAACCCATAGTGGGACAGAAGAGAGAGAGAGAGAGAGAGAGAGAGAGAGAGAGAGAGAGAGAACAAATTTTTATCACTTTGAGCATGAGGCATGGGTCTTCCCAATTTCCCAATATATGGCTGTCTTTTTAGTATCCTGTTTTAGTGTTTGAAGAGCAGACATTTAATTTTGCTGAAGATGGTTTATTAATTTTTTCTTTTGTTAGGTTGGGTTTTCACCATTTTATTTAAAAACACATCACCGAATCTTTTTGTTTATGTTTTGTTCTAGAATTATAGAAGTTATACATTTAGTTCAATAACCTATTTTAGGTAGTTTTGTGTGTAATGGGAAAAGTAGGTGGAAGTTATTATTATTATTATTATTATTATTATTATTATTATTATTATTATTATTACTTTGGTATGGATAACTAGCCTTTCAGCATCATTTCCTGGAGAGACTACCCACTGTACTGTTTAACTTTCCCAAATACTAAGTGGATGGGACTCTGCCTAGTTTCTTGTTCAGTCGGTTTGTCTCTGTCACACTTACTGGGCTCCTGTAGCTTTCTAACAAGCCCCACATGCAGATTTTTGGCTGTGCACATTTGTTCTTCTTCAAAAGTATTTTCTCAATGATAAGTGCTTTGTGTTGCCACTGAATTTTGGGAGCAATGTCTCTGTCTCTAGCAGATACCCTGCTGGGAGAGCTAGCATATTTACATGCAGCTTTGGCTGTACAAACTGTACCTTCCTTCATTTGTTCAAGCTTTTCTGGTGTTCTCCCAACCATGTTTCTAGTTTCTGTGTGCACATACTGTACTTCTGCCAGATGCATGCTTTGATGATACTGTAAATTGTGTTGTTATTTTAAGCTTGAATTTCTAATTATTTGTATAGCAACAGCAGTGTGGGTTTTTTTTTTTAATGCTGGCCTTGCATACTTGTACATTTTAAAAACAGTTCTATATTTAAAAACAGTAAACTATATTGTTACAAATAAGCACTCTTTAACATCCTGGAGTTGAATCTGTTTACCATCCATGTCTTTATCTTGGGTACTCAACTTTACTGACTAGAGTTCTCAGTATACAAGTTCAACAAAATTGGTAAGGGTAGCAACTGTGCATCCATCTTGACCTTAGAGGAAAATACCAAGAGTAAAGATAGCTAATAATTTATAAGTATTTTAATATGTAGTTGTCCTAGTTAGCGTGATGAAACACCATGAGGAAAAGCAAGTTGAGGAGGAAAGGGCTTGTTAGGTTTACTCATCTTTCTACATCTTAGTCCATCTATAAGGAAGTCATGACAGGAAAAGAGACAGGGCGGGAATCTGGAGGCATAAGCTGATGCAGAGGCCACTATGGAGTGCTGCTTATTGGCTTGCTCTCCAAGACTTGCTCAACCTGATCTCTTATAATTCCAGTTCCTCTAGCACAAGAATGTCATTACCCACAATAGGCAGGTGTCCTCCTTCATCGGTCTCTAACTAAGATGTCCTACAGGCTTGCCTACAGCTTGTGCTTATGGAGACACTTTCTCTATTGAGTTTTTCTTCTTCCAGATAACTCTAGCTTGTGTCAACTTGGCACAAAGTTATCCAGAACAGTGATTAAGCAGTTTCTCTTCTCTTTCTAGTTTCCAGAGAGTGATTTTTCTTTTCTTTTTAAAGCTCAAGAATAAGCCATTTTTGTCAACTTCTTCCCTGTGGCTGTTATGGTAGAATTAGTGGCTTAGCATCAGGAAATCTTTCTACAAGAGAAGGAAGGTATGAATAGAACGTGTGGAAATGCCTGCAAGCAAAAGTTATTTTATCTGTTTATCATATACATGGGCCTTTGAGTTTGCTAGTGACCATTCTAGCTGTCAATAGCAGAGGGTGTGGCACCTGCACCTGGTCATGGCACTTGATATTCTCTTTGTGGCAATTGTTCCGAGATAGATGCAAAGGAAATACAATATTCACAGGTGAGATACTTTGCATAAAGCCCTGATCACTACCAAAATCATAGGAGCATAAATTTCAGAAGCCCTTATTTTGGCAAGGTGGGAGCCTATAGCCATCCCAGTGAAGACACAGGAGAGAGCATTTCAGAATTGAATTTCAAGGCCATGGTGAACATTACAATATACCTGCACCTAGAGAATTTCTATGCTAAAAGGAGTTGAACTCTGCCTCTTTCTTTCCATTATGGAGGATGTCCTGCAGACACAAGGCAGTAGATGACAGGATGAAACATTCCTGAACACAAAGGTCTTTTTACTGAGCCTTCCTCTCCAATTCCTCCAGCTTGAGTCATCCTGGTTTTCCAATAGGCCTGGGCAAGCTTTTCCAATGTTAGGCTCCCTTACCAGAACTGCCTGGCTATGTACACCTCTTCTGGGCCACTGCTGGCTCTCTCCATGTACTCACCATTTGTGATGAAGTCCAGGAAGCACCTCCAGAGCCTCCAAAGAAGGGTGGCAGGTACAGAGAATGAAGCCCACATAGCTCAGAGTCTGCTATAACCATGAAGAAAATGTCAAGCCACCCTACAGCAGTCCTCCACTGCTGTTGGTGTATCCTCCTCAAGTAAGAGCTTGCTGCAGCTATTATACATGTACAGGGTAAGCAGCTGAGAGATGCAGTGTGATTCCATGGGAACTACAGCCAGCTGAGCTGGCTCTAGTCAAAAAGGAGAAACAGAGGATGGTACATTTCAAGTATCTTTTCTACTAAATGAACTGCTATTGAGGTTTCCTTCTTGCTTTGGTGTGATGACTTTTACAGAGATACTGCTTTGAGAGAGTTTCAAGAAAAGTACCTACTCTTGAGCTCTGTAAGACTTTCTGTCCTGTTGTAGGTTTTCCTTTTGTTTTTGCTCCTGGCTGTAGAGTCAGTTCCTTTCATCTTCTTCCCTGATACTGGTGGCCACCAAGCAGACTCTGCAGTCTGAGAAGTATTCTCTCTCTGGCTGCTTAAAGAGGGCTAGACTAAATGGGTCTGCATCTCCCTCAAAGGGGAAGGATGCTTCAAGAAATACCATTTTCTTTTTCTTTCACAAAATATCACAGAAAAAAGTACTTCTAGAAATTCTCCAGGGTGCTAATGCTCACAGGTTCAAGATATCACAAGAGCAAATATGTTTTACAAAGCAACCACTAAAACATCTACTCTACAACAAGTGTTGAAGAGCTTTCTCTTTCAATATAGTGAACACTCATTCTACCTCAACTGTTCACTTCTGCTGCCATAGTACAAAAGCAGCTAGAATGGTGATCACCCAGATGGGTTTGGCTGAATTCCACCACAAAATTCTGTCCAGAAACTATGTGTAGGCTAGGTATGACTCTCTAGTCATGGTTTGTGGACTCATTCTGCAACAATGAGAAGGGGTAGTAAGAAAAGGAATGTACATAGGTGAGTAACAGAAAGAATAATGCAGCTTCCAAACCAAAAGCAGACTTGTCTTGGGATACCCTTTGATACTTGGTAGCATTACCTCAGCAGAGAGTGGAAAGAATATATATATATATATATATATATATATATATATATATATATATATATATATATATATAAAATGTAATATATATTCCATTATATACTGTTTATATATAAATATGTCTATTGGATTGTGTTATATGGTTGTACATTATGTCAGAATAGTCTAAGTCATACTGCCCAAACAAGGAAGCTCAGTGGTCAGGGGTAAAATATGCAAAAGTTTAAGTTTCTCTTCCATTGACTTAGCCATCATGTTGATGAATAACTGTTCCAGAGGCACTCACTTATCTTTCCTTCATGTTCTGACCTAGCATACACATAGACATTTCCATATTTTTCATATTGGAATCTAGGCAACTGTCTATCCATCTGGGCTTGTGTTGGTATAAGGGAAAGGAAGCTGATGAGTCAACCACAAGTCTTACATGAGTTGCCCCCAATCTATTGGTGAACACAGGGTGTCCAGCTAAGGAAGCTGAGGTAGCTAATTAGAAGCCAGGAATCCTATGCCATTGATTTGGGAGACATACTTGATTATTCTCAGTTTGGTACTGAGCTGGAAGTAGGTCAAAAGTTAAGGAAAGTTTGACTGAATCTTGGCTGCTCTGCACACAAGGCTGCTAGCGGGTGCTTTTACTGATAGTCACTGCTGCAAAGGCTGTGACTCTGAGTTGCTCTTGTATGTGTTCTGCCCACTTTCCACTGTAAGTTCAGTCTTTCAGACTAGAAAAATGCATTCAGCACAGCACCCAGCCCATACCACATGTTCAGTTCTCTCTAAATTTGAAATATTAAGGGATGATAAACAAGACTGGATTGGGTTTGTTTGTTTATTCAAAAAAGGTTCTAAATCTTACTGTATAGCTAAAGGTGGCCTTGAACTCCTGATCTTCCTGCTTCTACCTAAGGTTGGTTTGACTTATCAAGAAACTTCATTGTGACAATGATGAAGATTTTGTTTGGAATTTTCTTCAGTGTCCTGGAGAATTGACAATGATCAGGTGCTGAAGGCTGATTTTGCTCTTGGCATCAGTGACATCCCAGAGCAGGAGATAAAGGGTCCTGACTATAGCAAAGCATAGATGAAGAGGGTTTTAAACTGATCCTCTGGGGCTGGGCAGAGATGTAGCAGGCCCTAAGCTGAGCCGCTGGGGCAGTGGGGCGGATGCCTTTGGAAGCACAGGCTTTACTAAGGTACGATAAACACATCTCTTCTATTCTGTTTTTTCAGAGCCAAAATAACTTCAGGCTCCTTTGGTTTACAATAACCGCACTATGTTACCCAGGCTGAATCCTCCTGCTTCAGCCTCTCAAATGTCACAGTAGGCATGCACTACCACTCTTAGTTACAGGTTTCTTTAAATGAAAGGAAAAAAACTGAATAATTGATAAGAGAAATATTCTTGGAGTTGCCACCCAGAGTGAGGTGAGTCTCTGGAGTCAGAAGGTGATACTACTTATTGCTGCATGCTGGGATTATTTTAGAAAGACTGGCTGAAGAGCAGGCACATGTCCAACACAGCAGGAAATCAAAGAGATGTAAACAACTTCACCCCTCTTCTTTGATGAAGTCTAAAAAGGCAGTTCCTTGAGAAGGAGAAAAAAATAAATAGAACATTACAGAAGAAGAATTCTATGCCATCTAACATAAAGAATGACAAATGATCATTTATTGTACCTTCCTCTTTTCGTTGTTTTAATGTTTTCACTAATATCCTATGATATCACAGTGTCTAGTGTACAAGTGAATACAAAGTAATTTATATTGTGCAGTTATGAATAATTATAATGAGTCATATTCCTTGATAGCTTCTGAAAACTCTTGTTGCCTGGAGGAGATTGAGAGACACAATTAGTGTAATCTGTTTGAGAATATCCTGAGATATGGAACTCCTAATTACAGAATGGTCTGTTGGTAACTTGCTAATGGTGATTGTGATTTATACAGGGTTGATTTTTGCCACGTTTCCCTACTACCTGATGCACAACGTTGGTTACATGGATTTCAATGTAATTTGACCTTAATTTGAACTACTGTAATTTTAAAGAATTGCAATTTAAATTCCTGCTGTTTAACAACAAGGAAGTAAATTAGAGTTCATTGAACCATTGCTTTTAATTTTTAAAAACTTATTTATTTTGAGCCTACTATAGATTAGGTGGGAATTGAAAACTTACAGAAAGTCCTGGGCAATCTTTACGCCATTGCGCCATCTGGGGAACTACACTAAAGCCTTAAAGCAGGTGCATTCCCAGTGGTGCTTAGCAGGTTTCATCCAGATTTTGCATTTTATACACACTCATTTCATTTGCCTGTATGAGTATGGTTCTGCACATTTTTATTGCACATTTTGCTGCCTGTATCCACTACCACAGTGAAGACACAAAATCACAGCCATCCCAGGAAGAAAATCTTTTTTTGTTGCTCTTGTATAATCACATCTTAGTCTACCACTGATGTGTCCCAAGGAATAATTCATAGGTCCGATCATACAACCTAGAAATTTCAGGGATACATTTCTGCACTGATTCGTCTATCTTGATATGCCCAGTACATGTGTATCAAGGGAGGATCTGTCTTCTTTCCAGGTATAATTAGACACAAATATGCACCATAGTGTAGTTTCTCATTGGTTGTGTGTCTGATATGAAAGTCTATCTTGATTCTGTTTGGTGGAAATTTAATTTTATCTTTACTGTTGAATAAGTTTGGCTGATTTCAGATTAGGTATAAATGTCAGTTCTTCAGACATTTACTGTTGATATTCAATTGGATGGATGAGAGTTTCCAATTCAGTAGTGACCAAGAGAGTATGTGACTATACCTCTAGTCTAAGTCTGCCTGGACTGTATTACCAGAGATAGGTCTGGGTATGTAAGGATAATATAGGAAAGGACCTGGGGTCACTCACTAGGATGGACTTGTGTATAGCATGAGATCCAAGCTAGGCTTGGAATTATGGGGATGGATTGGAAGGGATCAGCCTACCTGGATAAATGACCCACTTCTATAATAACAGCAGGAACCCATTCATCTCAAAGCTCTCCCTTATCAACACTGTTTCTCTGCAAATTAAGTCTTTACCACATGAACTTCAGAAGCCAGAGAGTCAAATCATAGTTGTTCCCTTCATTCTCCTTAGCTGGGTGTAGTTAGTAAAGTCTAGACTCACTGATACAGATGTGTTGGTTGAATAGGTATGGCCCCCATAGACTCCTGTGTTTGAATGGTTGGACTGAATGGTTAGATGATAGAGAGTGACACTATTTGGAAGTGTGGCCCTTTTGGAGTAGGTGTGGCCTTGTTGGAGGAAGTTTGTCACTGTGGGGTGGGCTTTGAGGTCTCCTATGATCAAGTTCCACCCAGTGTGGCATGCAGTCCTTCTCCTGCTGCCTCTCGATTGAGATATAGAACTCTGAGTTCCTCGGGCAGCACTGTTTGCCTGCATGCCATCATGCTTCATGTCACAATGATAATGGACTTAACCTCTGAAACCATAAGACAGTCCCAATTAAATGTTTTCCTTTATAAGAGTTGCCATGGCCTGGAAGTTTCTTCTGGGCAACTGAAAAGGCTGTTGTCAAGATGGAGTGAAAAACCCAGCAATCAGAAGACCAGACCCCAAGTCCACGAAGCAAAGCATGATCTCCTTCTGTCCAGTCTGTGGCAAAGTGTCAAAGTATCATTCACGTTCTGCCCATACCGTGGCAAGCCCCTGCCTTTCTAAGAGCATGCAAGCACCCAGACTGCCATTATGGCTCTTGTGTTATCTCTCTCCCAAGAAAGTGAAATGGTCACACACTGTCACTTCTTTCCCATGCTCCTTCCACTCTGACTATAACAGCTCTGAGCCTGAAGACACCCAGAGTTCTCCTGAGAGAACTACAGGTACCTAGAACAGATTCCTCACCCCTTAAAGCAGACTACAATTCACCATGCTAAGCCCTCAGACACTAAAGTGGAACTGACCACCTCACTCCAGGTTTTGCCTACTGGACACTGGAACCCTTCAGACCTGGGATGACTAAGGAATTCTCTGTGAAGTTGAGCCCACTTTTGTCCTCCCCTATGAATCAAGGATCCAGAAAAAGATTCTCACTCAAACTGGAATCCAGGAATGGGCACCTTTTCAGTGAGCAGAACTTCTTTTGAAGAGCAGTCAAGCCTTCGTAAGTGTACAAGTGGAAGAAACAGTGCTGAGTCTTGCTCCTAACCATCCCCACTAGTATTGGCTTTGGCTTTCACTAGGACAAGAACAGGTTCTTGGTGTTTCTCAGCCTAGGTAGGAACCTTCAGTTAGCTCTGGATGACAACCCAAAGTATATGGTATGAGAGAGATGTATTTTGCAGTTAGCCTGAAGGCTGCTGGATACTCCGGAGTTTCTCCATGAAAATGAGTATGTTCGTGGGAGCCTAACAGATGAGAATGTCTTTGTGAATACAAAGGACTTGAGCCAGGTGACTCTGGTGGGCTATTATTTCTGTTACTGCTCAGGTGGCAAACATGTGTCCTACAAAGAAGGCAGCAGGAGTTCACATATGGGGTATCTGGAGTTCATTAACATGGACATACACAAGGAATGAGGGTACTTCCACTGTGACAATCGTGTGGGCTACTATATGGCTTTATGGGTCTTTGCCATAGACAAAATTCTTTTCTAACATAAAGAGCTCTAGACAGAAGTATCTAGACAGCCCTGTGCCCACCATGGGACTGTGTGGCTGTTGGAGCAGGGCCTCAGAGACCCTGAGGGGTAACTGAAGGTGGTGATAGCCCTCAATTACAAGGAGCAGCCACCCTATGCCACGCAGAGGAACTATCTAGAAGCCCTGCTGCAGGCTTTTCAGGTGTCACCCTGTGACTCCCTCGACCTCCAGATGATACCTTAGGTGGAATCTGGAGCTTCCAACATGCAGCTTGAGATAAAGTGATATGACTTGAGACCTTCCGTCTGAACTAATATGCTCCTAAAGGAATTTCTTGGATGTGCATTCTCACAGCCCCCTTAAAACATACAAATCAACACTCTCAGTGTTGGGAAACTGAGTTATCTTCCATTATGTGAAACTCCTCCTTATCCCTCAGTCCCTGCAGTTGTGGATGTAGGTGAATGGATGATGGTGGTGACAGCAGCCATCACTCCCTAGGTCCTTCCAGCCATGAACATTCCTGTGATTCCGTAATAAACTGTTTTAGTTTTTTGAAAAAAGTTGCATGGTCATGGTGTCTCTTCAAACAATAAAACCATAGGACACAAGATAAAAGTCCTCCTCTGCTTCTTTCAGCATGATGCCTTATGGATAAATTCAATACAATATTCCTTCCTGTCTAGTTCACTGCGTGTTACATCCCACAACTGAAGCAGGCAGTACAACAATGTGTACTGTACTTTTAACTGTATTTAGAGGAAATATTTAAGACAAACATACTATAAAAAGGGGGCATGTCTCCCTAAATGGAAATAACATTTCTCTACTAACATTATCAAAAATCCCTATGAAGTGCCAACGTGTTATAAAATTGTTTGTATATATTGTAATACCTGAGAAACTAAAAACAGTTTTTAAAAAACTATACAAAAGGATGTACTGTATGTAGGACCAGATAGATGGCTATGCAAGTGGTAACAGGTATATTCTGAACAAGCTTGACAACCTAAGCCAGCACAAAGACTTTGTTGGAGGAAGTGAGCCACTGGGGTTGGGCTTTCAAGGTTTCAAGAATCTAAGCCAGGCACAGTGGCTCTCTCTCTTCTTGCTGCTTGTGGATCTGGATATGGAACTCTTAGCTCCATCTCCATCACCATGTCTGCCTACATGCCATCATGTTCCCAGCCATGCTAATAATGGACTAAACCTCTGAAACTGAAAGCCAGCCCTAGTTAGATGTTTCCCTTTATAAGAGTAGCTGTTGTCATGGTGTCTCTCCACAGCAATAAAATACTGACTAAGACACCAGCCTCAGGGGGTTCTGTTATAGGAGCACAAGAGGGTCTTCAGCTCTTAAACGCTGAAGTGAAAGTCCAGGATTCTATTGATCCTGCTGCTTCCATTGTAGAAAGCCAGGCTTAATTACTTTCATGTGTTTATTGATGTATTTTGGTATGGAGAATTAATTTTTACCAGTATTTTGATGGAGAAAGATGATTATTATCAAAGGGTTTTTCTATTGTGAGAATATCCATTTTTTTGTTCTCTGTCAGGACAAAGCAAATCTTTTTAGGGATGTTGGTACCTTTGGCCATCAGCACTTCCTGTGTTTAGGCTTCTCCAGGAGCCTTTTGGGATGTTAGGGAGCCCTTTCTTCCTGAGTCATAGAATACTTAAGTCATCTATCTTTCCTCAATCATCTGTTTGATGTTTTTCTTTAATATTAATGTATAGGGTTTTTAGTTGGGCATAAAGGAGATAAAAATAGGTGATTGTATTTTATTTTACCTATCAAATAATTTTTGTGGTTTTAACAATCCAAACTACAAACTTACCACTATACATGTGTGTGTGTGTGTATGTGTGTGTGTGTGTGTGTGTGTGTGTGTGTGTGTGTATTCTATACACAATATATATTCTCTCCTTTCTTGGTAACTAGTAGAGTTTATCATAAAAGCCAACTTCCTTTATTTAGTGTTAGGAATAACAGAAAGGTGTACAGAAGCAAACCTAGACTATGAATATAAATATCCATGAAAATAAAAATAGTTGCAAAAATATGAGATATAGTTTAAAATTTTCAAAAATATTTGTCAACACTTTGGTCTAGTGATACACACAAAACGAGCAAGGAAACAAACCTCATATCTCTCTTGCTTCAGAAGCAGTAAGAGGAAGTCTATTTTGCTGCCAAATCTGAAAGACTGGGCAATAAACATAGATTCACATTTGTAAATTCTACATCCCACCATGATAACACTTCCCTGCAATTTATAAAGCAACAGTACAAATGAAACTACAATCAAAATACTTTTAAAAACAGGCATCAGCTAGGCACGAGACGTTGAAATAGAGAAACCTTTCCTTAGGCCTCAGATACTGTCTGATGACCTTCTTAGTTTGGGGTTTTATTGAAGCTTATGGTCTAATTAATACTTCCCAAAGATTATGTATGAAAGTAAGGAGGATTTTAGAATAAACACTGAGATGGGCAAGGATGGATATTAGATATTAAGGAAGTTAAGATTAGCAAAAGATAATCTAAATTGTAATTAGTCTATTAGTCAATCAGCTTCTGGAGAAGGTCCAGCGAATTGTGTGGCTACTTTCTGGGAACTTTAGTTCACAAAGCCTTGGGATCACTGCATAGAAAAATTAAAAAGTGTGTTCATATTTGACAACTACAAAATGATAGTGGATAAATATTCTGTTCAATAGATGCCAGAAGAGTCTCTGTATCTTTGTTCCTCTTTCTCATTTTCTTGTTCCTTACTCCTTCCCTTCCTAATCCCTCTCACTTTCAGAGTTGTGTTAGACTTTTCTTAGCCAATGCTGCATAAATGTCAATTCATCACAGATATTGAGTGAGTAACAGACAAAGTGAAAGGTACACTAAAATCCACCTTGGCAAAGCAGTGAATTTCCTAAGGCTACTTACAGGAACATGGTCAACTCACAGGCAGCTGCAATTCTCAAAGGCCCCCTACAGCACAAGTGATGATTCGTGGACGCTGAAACTCTGAACCTCTCATTATGACCTGCAGCTTGCCAGGTCAGAAAATGAGGAGGGATCCTATGTGTCTCCTTACTTTTTCTGATATACATGAATTGACTGCTTCTTGACTCTTCATAAGCCTTCCTCCTCCCTCCAGGAGGGAATGTTTCAAGGTTTCAAGTAACTTCATAACATACACACATGTACACACACACACACACACACACACACACACACACACACACATGCACACTCAAACAAAGATACACAGAGACACATAAAGAGACAGAGACACACAAACAAAAACAGACACAGACACAGACACAGACACACACACACACACACACACACACACACACACACACACACACACACACCATGGTGCCAAAGGAAAGAACCTGCCCTCTCCTTTTTCAATTCTAGGAGAGCACAGTCACAGTGAAACAGCTAGAAGAGGCTGTGCAAAATTGAAAAAGCCTGAGAATTCTCCCAGTGAGGATAATCAGGGTTTGACTGGAGTTGCCATGGAGACAGAATATAACTCATTACTGTCCTCCAGACTATATCATTTGGCTTGTGATGTTCAGCCTGGTACTTCCTCTCCTTTGCTACAGTCCACAATTGTGAAAAAAGAATTCTGGGCGAGGAGATACTGCTCAAGTAAAACAAAAAACAAAAAGTAAAAAGAAAGAAAGAAAAGAAAATACTCAAGTGATTATGGAAATCATGCATTTTCTGCCCCCTTTGGTAGCTGACAACAAGTTGTTGAGATAGAAATTAGTGATAATATCAATACCATGCCTTTTTTTGTTCTAAGCTCTGCATTTTCCCCGTACATTTGCTCTGATGCAGTTGCCTTGGAGATCTGGTCATGGCAAATACCCAGCAAAGCAGCTCATTCTGAAAATTCAAGGCCTTTAAGTGACTACAGTTTTCTTGGGTGCACTGTCTCCAATGCAGTGACTACAGTTCTAATCTTCCTTATGCATTCTCAGATGAGCTCTCAGTTGTGAGTGTATGGAGATACTTACTTTTTTGGTTGATGAAGCCCCCTTTCTATAGTATGAGTTAGAAGACAACTAATTATCTGCAACTAATAACTGAAAACCTCATTTAACTACACTTGACATCTCTGTTCCACTAGAAAAATGCAATTACAATTTCCTGACAAAAATATTGTCATAGCTTATTGAACATTTTTTAAATCTAAAATCCAAAGGTCTGGAGAGATACTCAGTGAGTAAGAGCACTGTCTGCTCTTGCCAAGAGCACCAATTTGATACCCAGAACCTACATGGCAGTTTACAACAGTCTGTAATTCCAGTCCAAAGGCATTCTCTACCCTCTTCTGCCCCTTTAGGGGAACAAACATTCATGTGGCACATAGACATACATACAGATAAAACACATATAAATGTATAAATAAATAAATGCATACATAGATATGTACATATATAAATAAAAAATTTTAGATGTCTCAAACTCTGCATCATACTTGGAATTATCAGAAACATTCGCCAAAGAACTGAAGTTTGTATGGCTATGTGGCTCAGCGATTGAACACCTGGCCTAGAATTCACTCCCTAGCATATAAACAAATAAGTGAGGTAAACACAGAAGTAAATGTCATGGTATTCACTAAGTGGTAGGCTGTTGATGTTATGACAGGAGACAATGTAGCTACAGAATGAACTGACATACAGTCTTTTTGTCTTTGTCTATGATGGTCCGTATTAACGGTCAATTTGAGAAGATCTAGTATCACAGAGTAGTCGAGCTCCTGCAGCCAAGACTCCCCACCATGATGGATTATATCCTTAAACTGGAAGCCAAAATAAACTCTTCCTTCCTAAAATCACTTTTTGTCAAGTACTTTATCATGGAAACTGAAAAAAAAAATTTTGTTTTGTGTTAGACTTATGTTCACTGTGAAAAATTAGTTTCATTATAACACTTAAAACATGTTTTTCATGTCCTTGATTATATTTCCTCCCATTGCCTTACTTTGCATCTGTTTCTTGTTGGATCCCATTCTCTTGGCAAACAATCCCCTAACATCTTTCAAATCATATATGTACATGCCCAAGTCCCACCCTGACATTCAGGCTCCTGGAGAAGTATGGTGTTGGTGATTTGGTCAAAAGCTGATGACTTTTGGTGATTTAACTCTCTTTCTATTAAGGAGCCAAAAGCTGATAGCTTCTGACAGTTAACTACTGCTCATAGAAGCGGGGGGAGGGGGGGGAACATGTAATTACTTCATTTCCTTTCTCTTTAGCTTAGGGACTTCTTGCTGGCCAGGTGAGAGGCTCAGAGTTCATTAACCCTTCATGAGTTGGAAAGAAAAGAAAAGAAAAGACTCTCAGGCACACAGAGACACACGCATTCTCGGTGAAGAAGAAAAGGGCTACACCATACACCATCACTTCATTGTTTTTCTTAGTTTTTAATACCTTCTCAGGATAATTGATCACATGTTTTTTAAAAATTTTTTACATTCCATAAGTTCACAGTAAGTTTAAAGCAATAGTTCATGTCATAGGTCAATAAGGCTTAAGGAGTTATGGCAGAATTGTTTACATATTTTTCCATTAAGACTAGTATCTGACTAAACATTCATTCTTTTTCCAGCTTCATAAGTTCATTATAAGTTTAAAGCAGTAATTTTTATGTCGTCACTTAGCACAGTTTTGTTAAGCAACAAATCATTTGTCTGTGTCTTATTATTTTGAAGTCTTGTACAGATGAGTCCATCATTTATTTTCTCTCCTTGCACCTACAATATATTTCCCATTCCCACTTTGTGTTATCATGCATAACTTTATGTTTACCTTATTCCTAACCTAGAAGTAATGTTTTCCTTGATTGCAAATTTCATTGAAGCTTGTTTTGTTTTCCTAGTTCAATTATCCCATGACACATGAAGGTTTACAGAGCTCTATTTGTAGCTTTTATTCTATAAGGTGCTTGAGATTAATTGTATCAATTTAGAAATTCTATAAAGTCATGATCAGGAATTATGAAACCATCAGTTCATTTACACAGCATTACTACATGAAAGTACATCTTCATAATGATTCTGCCTCAGAGTGGGCTAATGCCCAGGGATCATTGGCTATATAATAGTAGCAGGAAAGGAATATCAACAGCAAGAAGCAATCCTTGGGTGAAGTCTCGGAGGACACTCCATCTCAGAGTGCACCCATTGTAGCCTTGCAAAACAGTGGGACATCTCCAGAAGATTCGGTTGCCATGGCCTTTCCTTAATAGCTTCTGTCATGTACACATATTTATATAAATGTATATAATTGAATATATACACATATATGTGTATATGTACTCAGATATAATGTCTACATGTGAAATAAAGCATGTAATATTTAATATTTTTCTTTATGAGTCTTTTTTTGTGATTATCATGGTGATTTCCAGTTTTATCTATTTTTCCTGCAGATGTCAGGACCTAGTTCTTTTCAGCTGAATAGGTCTCCATTATGTATAAACACAGCATTTCCTTCGTTATGTCTTGATGAGCAATGAGGCTGACTTAATAACTTGGCTCTTCTGAGTAGTGCCACAATAATCTCTTATCATATAATTATTGATATATTGATATTCCCATGAGTATATACTCAAAAGGGGTATAGCTGTATCTTATAGTACTTGTTTTAGGTTTTTTTTCCAACTTTTATTAGATATTTTCTTCATTTACATTTCAAGTGTTATCCAGAAAGTTCCCTATACCCTCCCCCCTCCCGGCCCTGCTCCCCTACCCACCCGCTCCCACATCTTGGCCCTGGCGTTCCCCTGTACTGGGGCATATAAAGTCTGCATGACCAAGGGGCCTCTTTTCCCAATGATGGCCAACTAGGCCATCCTCTTCTATATATGCAGCTAGAGACATGAGCTCAGGGGGTACTAGTTAGTTCATGTTATTCTTCCACCTATAGGGTTGAAGATCCCTTTAGCTCCTTGGGTACTTTCTCTAGCTCCTTCCTTGGGAACCCTGTGTTCCATCTAATAGCTGACTGTGAGCATCCAACTCCATGTTTGCCAGGCACTGATATAGTCTCCCACGAGACAGCTATATCCGGGCCCTTCTTTCAGCACTATCTTGCTGGCATATGCTATAGTGTCTATGTTTGGTGGCTGATTGTGGTGGCATTACTAACTCACTGGAAGTGAATAGTATATTTCCTCATATCTATTTTTCCTCATATCTTGTCTAACATTTATTTTTGTAGTTCATTTCCTTGGTGTGTGCCAGGAGGTGGTACACATGCAGGTGGGCATACAAATTCTTCACATGTAGAAGCTAGATGAAGACAGTATATATCCTTCTTTGTGTTCTTATTTTCTGGAGACATAGTGTCTCACTAAATCTGAAGCTTTCCCTTTTAGCTAGCTTGATTGTCCAACATGGTCCTGAGACCTACCTGTCTCCATCACCACCCTAAACACTGGCACTGATTGTGGCAATATGCAGCATGTCTGCATTATGTGTGTGTATTCAGGAGAGTTGGATTTAGACCTTCATGCTTGCATAATAAAGTTTTCTTATCCAGTGAGCCATCTCTCCAGCTCCTGTTGTTTGTCTTTTTGATAGCAGCTACTCTGATTGTGCTAAGTCTCTTAAGAGACTATGCCTTTTTTGTTTTGAGTTTAGGTATATGAAGTGATGGGCATCTGGATAGTATTTTTACACATTACCTAATATACCCTAATCTTATTCACTTCTTCATTATCTTTTTGCCTTGACCAATTCTCATCCTGCTTCAAAACATAGAATCTTCCTCTTGTCTCATAAAGAAGATATATAACTGAACATGGCTTCCACAAGGCAGGTTGGTTTTCACCTGGCAGAAAATAAATTGAATCCAACAGTCTGTCTCACTGCTGGAGGGATTTCTGCTTCTGTCTGTTGCTGTATTCATTATGACATTTGTGAATTGTGTTTTAAGTGTTTCTGAGGCTGCTCAGACACTGAACAGATGCTGACCCTTACTATCCTTCCCAGAAGCTGCACAGTGTTTGTACTGTGGTGGGGCTATGATAACTGTTTGATAAATGCAATAAATTAGTTTAGAATCTTATTATCTTAGAAATAAACAATTAAGAATAAGCAGTCATTGGAAATCACAGACCATAAAACTTTCCCTGCTCCTACATACAAGGTAGACGTGCAGATAAAATGAATTTTGAATTTGGCTTTCACAGACTCAGCAGGGATTTCCTAAAATTTTGTATTTTAGGAAGTAATGTGGATGGAACATAGAGCTTTTATACACACAACTGTTTGCTTGTTGTACCTAGGCATAAGAGATTATCCCTCTTGCAAGCACATTCTGTGTGATGGCTCAACCTGGCTGAGAGTATTAAAATCTGGATTATGTTCTTTCTCTAGGCGTGCCACTTTGTGTGATCTGCTTCTTTGTTCTTTTCTTTTCTTCCTTTCTTTCCTTTTTCTTCTTTCTTTCTTTCTTTCTTTCTTTCTTTCTTTCTTTCTTTCTTTCCTTCTTTCTTTTTTGAAAAAGTGTTAGTTAATGTTTTCATATCTCCCTGCAATGGTAGATACAGAACACTGTTCCTTCAGGCTGGGAATGAAGATGAAGGAAAGTCTGTTTGTGTTAAATGTGTGAGGTGACAGTCGCAGAAGGGATCTGATTGTCCTTAGAGAGTCAGGTCAAATTGGAATTACATCTTTGAAATAACAAGAAGCATCAAATATAAATTACTTTAAATAGTCTTGATACAAAAATAAGACAGAACAAAACAAAACCAAAACAGTGCTTATCTCAAAGGGAATGAGTTTATTCTAGAGCCAAATTTGGTGACCATGGTCCAGGAACACAGATCTAGGTTTCCACACATCCCAGGATCCAACATGGAAGCATTTTCATTGCATTTTACGGTAATAGAATAAAGAAAGTAATAAATGAAGGTAAGTCTAAAATACATGGGGGATATGTCAGAGTATCAAATACAGCAAGAAAGATGGGGGAAGGGGTACTTTTCTCTAGGCCTCAGATGTTATTTGATAACATTCTTAGCTTCTGGGTTCATGGAACATAGTGGTCTGCTGAGCTAAGAGATTCCAGTGGTTTTTGTCCGTTAGTACAGGTCTCCAGGTAGAACCACAAAGGAGTATACCTTTCTAAGCCTGGCTCCAGAGCCATATTGTCTAGCCTATGCCGTGTGTCTCACATATTCTACAACCTCTGAATATGACTAGTTAGACCCCTTAAAACATGAGCCTGTGGGGAATATTTTATATTCAAACTATTGCAGTTTTTATTTTCAGTGTTTGTGAAAGTGTACATGAAACATCCACAGTTTGAGTCAGGTAAGCTTCAGTGTATCAGTAAGGAAGTCTCCAAATTACTACTAGTAAATACACAAGCTCACATCAAGTAATAGGTTATAGAATGGACCTTAGCAAGTAAAATCAAGTCATGGTATGGCCAGTGGAATAATCTCATTGCTTATTCTGCTTTTCTTCGTGACTGTCTTAATTGTTCTTTCTCGTATTTCTCTGAAAGAATCAGTACCTGGCATCAGAGCTGCTCTCCTTTTCCTCATGGCCTCATTTCTCAGTGTCCTGATAGAATCTGTTAAGCATTATATTGGGGTCACAAATCAACAGACCACCACTCTGATCTAGGTGTCTCAACAAGGTATGGTCACTAAAAGATAGAGAGCAAACACATATGACTACAATGGATGCTAATTTTTAACCAAATACAAAGGGGCAATTTGATCTTCCTCATTGGCTGAGATCTAACATTGGTTAGGTTGAAAGTGGGTGAGAAAGAGGAACAATGTAGGATAGAGGGGGGATGGCAATGAGTCAAGGTGTCAGGCATCAGACATATAGACATCCTGTTTTAGAACTTCTAAGACACAGCTATACCTTGAGTCAATACTGATCACTTGTCCTCAATATGCCAATAAAAGAGCCAAACAAAAAGGAAAATAAGGAAATGCCCTGATTTTCTCTCCATTTAGGGTGATGTTGAAAAGCTTCTGAATGGCAAAAGGCACCATCATCTTGACAAAGTGAAAATACTTTTACTAATTATACATCTGATGGATGGTTAATATTTAAATGTATAAAAACAACTAAAAAAAAAAAAGGATCATCAAGAAAAAATGAACAACCCAAATATAAAATGAGGTTCATAACTAAACAGAGAGTTCTCAAAACATGAAACACAAATGGTTGATAAGAAACACTTAAATGTTTAGCATCCTTATTTGTCAAGGAAATTCAAATCAATAAAAATTTGAGATTTCATCTTACAATACTCAGAATGGCCAAGGTCAGCAAAACAAATGACAACAGCTCATACTGATGAGGATATGGTGAAAGAAAATTACATATCCACTGCTGGTGGAGGTGAGAAATGTTATAGGTACTATGGAAATCAATGAGGCACTTCCCTAGGAAGCTGGGAGTTGATATACCTTAAGATCTATCTATATCACTCTTGTGCATATACCCAAGTTCTTTAAGCATACTATAAAGACACTTGCTCATCCATGCTCATTGTTACTTTACTCATAATAGCTAGAAAAAATTAGAAACATTTTAAATGTCCATCAAAAGTTAAATGGATAATGAAAATGTGATACATATACACAGTGGATTATAATTCCATCTGACGATTAAAAATGAATAAAAATTCACAGGAAAATAAATGAAGCCACAAAAAAATCATCCTGAGTGAGGTAATTCAAGTCTAAAGAGATAAATATGGTATGTGTTCTCTTACATATGGATGTTAACTTTTAAGCCTTTGATAGGCATGCCACTATTTGAATAACCTGAGAATCTAGGTAAAGTGGGGAGGTAAGAAATTCCCTAATAAGGGGAAATAGAATAAACAGTTATAAATGGAGGTGAGGATACTGAACAGGGAGGTCAGAGAGGTAGGGGGAAGAGGGAGAGGGGAGAATAAATAGAATGAAGGATAAAACTAAGGTCTATTGGAAGGATTGTTTGGAAACCTAACACAGTAGAAGTTTCTTAAAATATGAAATAAATAAATAAATAAATAAATAAATAAATAAATAAATAAATAAAAAAATACATGAAAGAAATATAACTGGAGTCACCAAGTAATTAGGGAAACAATGCCTCAACTAAATATCTTTCATCACCAAGTGAAAACTCCAATACCAGTAATGAATCACATTTAGTTGAGTTGTTAGCCAAAGAGGCCCTATGGAAACTCAGGCCCAAAGAACTCAGGTTATTTGCAAAGCTGTTGATTGCTCTCCACAGTCTGATGGGTAAGACCCTATTGCTTAAGAACTCCAATATATCTCATTGAACATGGAGAAGTTGAGCTGAACTTCTAGAGCTTTGACCCTTCTCACTAATGTTCATGGTACTGGAAGATATGCATACCACTAGAGGAAAAAAAAATTACCACCAACCCAGCTACAAACCCTTTGATGTACAGCAATATCATTCCTGCATGATATCTTTGTACAATAGTGGCACAAACATTGTGAGAGCAACTAAAACATCTCTGATTGGATTTAAGATGCATTCCATAAGATGGAATCCATGCTTGACATTGCTAGGTTAGCCAAGAACCCGAGACTAGATAGATTGGGCCAAGGAGAAAACCAAAAACCATTGTTCTGCTGAAAGAATTTAGAAATAAAATGTTTACTAATGACATTCCTCTATATCCATAAATCATAGTCTAGCTTAGACAGCATCAGAAAAGCTTCCTCTTGCTGTATATGGGAACTGGACAATGTGTATGGCGTAAAAGATTTTGGAACAGTTAGTTCTTAATGGAATATCTCCATCAAACACCCAGTCTCCTACTCTAAGTACCAGGTAGCTATGCAGAAAAGGAGCTATAAAAATTGTAAAAGCCAGAGGGGACAGATGATACCAAGTAAACCATGTTTTCCAGAAATAACAGGACTGACAAAAAAATGAATTCACAAAGACTGAGGCAGTACGCAAAGGGCCTGCCCAGGTTCAAGGCAGACAGAGCATCAGTACAAAGAGAGGGAATTGGACACAGGCTCTCATCTCTAATAAAGACCATGAACTTATGAAGGAAATATTAGTTTTCTCTAATGGAGTCACACTGGATATGTGTGTGTGTGTGTGTGTGTGTGTGTGTGTGTGTGTGTGTGTGTGTGTAATCATATTTAAATACTCAATGGTATTTTTTATAGACTTTTGGTCTCATATTGTTTTGTTTAGGCAATTTTTTTGTCTTTCCGGTCTTTTTCATTTCCTGTGTATATATGTGCTTCTTGTGCTTTCTCTTTGTTAATATCATTTTTTTAAATTCTGATTTGTTTGCTCTTGTATGTTTTACTGCTTGTTTGTTTCCCAAGGAGAGAAAGGATGAAATCATGGAGCTAGGTAGTTGAGAATGGAGAGCCTCTGGGAGGAGTTGAGAAAAAGAAAACCATTATCAGAATAGAATGCCTGAAAAATTATTCTCCATTTGAAAAAAGCAGAAAATGTATATTTATTCAATTTAGGATTATTGTGGAGAGGGACAAAGAAATTCACACCTCACATACATACACACCATCACTATTCGTGTCTGTTCTAGGTCCTGAAGTGAGTAAAAGTTTAAAAAGGGAACCAATGATATACACATCTAAACCATCCCAGGAGAGTCAAGGTGTGGTCCTCCCCCTAATTGAGCCATCATTATCTGGGTTTCAGTCTCACCTTTAAGGTGGTCTCACAAGTTGTTAGAAATATATGAAGCCTCTTTCTAGGACACAAGTTCCCTCTCTGGATAGCATCTTTTCTTTCCCCAATGTGAGATTCCAAGGAAATTTACACATTAGGGGGTCTATTGATTCAAAAGTCTGATAGTCAGATTTAAATTTCTGCCAGGCCTGCCTGTTAAAATTTCAGGAGGAAATTACATCTGTCTGAACAAACATGCATTCTTTAACTAGGGCCAACTTGAGGAGAAACATGCTTGTGGTAATTAATCCTGTTTTTAAGAAAAAACTAAATTCTTTGCAGACTCATCAATGTCTGGTTCCAAGACAGTGGATTCCATAGCATTGCATTCTCCTAGCATTGAGGGACATGTTCAAAAACTGTAAGTTTAGTCTTGTTTTTTTGATGGTTCTATGCTGGATGGTGGAGGATAAAACTTTTTCCTTTTGGATCCAAGAACCCTCTCCCTCCCAGTGAATGTGATGGTTCAGAGGAAAGAATCCTGTAGAAAGCTTGATATGCTACAAATCTCCGAAAGGAAAAGGTAAAATACATTATCTTTGATACTGTGATTTCAATCCTGACTTGATATCATCTATGGATGATATCAAGTACAGTATTTCTAGGGCAGGGTCTCTAGTAGTTCTGCTTCAAAGAAACTCTAAAAGCTTTGATGTAGCGATGGATAAAATTAATGTCATAAAGTTGTGGATCAGGAGGGAGAACTCTCAGCTACTTCCCCAGCACCATGTCTGCCCATGCGCTCCATGGCATGCTCCGTGCTTTGATGGTTATGGAATCAAGCTCTGAAATTGTAAGCCAGCCCCAATTAAATACATTCTTTCATAAGACTTGCTGTGGTCATGGTTTTTCTTCTCAGCACTAGAACTGTAACCAAGACAATTGCTCAGGAAATGTCACATCTCCTAAATATTCCCAAATATTTCCCCTACGTAGAAACCAAATTTTTTTTTTTTTTTTTACAATAGCATGGTTGTGGGATGGACAGTCTCATTCAAACTGCCGCATGTAATATTTTCTGTGAAGTGCATTTATTTGTTTTCTCTTCCCCCTCAGAGCAATCTGCCATCTCGGGGTCTTGGTTTGCTAACAAGACTTCATAACCTTTTAACCTACTTCCTGTTGAATTGACACATCAATCAGCCTTAATAAGTTCCCAAGCCAAAATACTGATTGTATTAACAGCTGCCAAGTGTTACATCACCATTTGATGTATGAAGGGGGGTCATCAAGACTTTGGCTATCTCTCATGCTCACCCATTGCTATTTATCAATAAAATAAGTAGAAGCAGTCATTTATAAAGTGCTAACTATGTTCAGCTACATCAAGAATAATTTGGAATCTTCTAAAATAAACAGTAATTGTTCTTGATACAGAGTTGGTGCTGATTGGTACAATGCATGAAAGAAAAATGTATTAGTTACTATTTCTGTGCTAAAACACTATGACAAAGGCAATTTATTTATTTTTTGACAAAGGTAATTTGTAAAGCAAAGCATTTAATGAGTCTTATGGTTCCAGAGGGTTAGACTCCATGATGTCAGAGCAAAAGCATGTCAGCAGGAACAACTTAGAGTTCACATAGCAAACCACAGCAGGAGTCAGAGAGCACACTGGGGATAGCATTTGTCTTTGGAAAGCTCTAATCTAGACAAAGCTGCATACCTCCTCCAATAAGGCTAACCTTGCAATTCTTCCCAAACTGTTCTACCATCTAAGAACCAACCACTCAAACGTGTGAGCCTATGGACCTCATTTGAATTCAAACTACCACAGATTAATTTTCTTTCCTATTTTACTTCTTGATATGGCTTCATAAATATGTATGTTTAAAAGTATTCTCCCTTTTAGAGTAACTTTCCAAAATCAGAAAGAAGAGCAGTCTTTATTTATATGAAATAGATAGTAGACAAAAAAAGGTAGCAAGAGATACATGATATTGTAGAAACTACTCTTTCATATCTTTGTGGAGCTTATCTGGGATGAGTGTGTGTGTGTGTGTGTGTGTGTGTGTGTGTGTGTGTGTGTGTGTTTATGATGTTACTATTACCTTTTCTGGTACAAAGCATAAATCCTGAAACAAGAAGGACATGAATGTGGAAGATGGATCTTTATAAAGGAGGAAGATAGAGTGAGGCGATGATAAGAGAGTGTAGAGTGAGAATAATTACAATTTGTTATATACATTTATAAAAGTCTGAAAGAAATTTAATTAATTGTTTTAAAAGGAATATAGCTCATAGATATGTGTCAATAAAGGTCAAAGACAGGATATTATATTGATGAATTATTATTGTTCTTTAAAAGTTTTCAAAAGATACTTCAAGTTACTAATTACAAGTGACATTGAGTTGTTAATGTCCCCAGTGATAGGGATGGAAGCATAGCACCATCTCATCCCCAACACCAGCCTGAAGACAAACTCATAGGGAAGGAGAAAAGAATTTCAGGGGCCTGATTAGAAGCAGAGCTAAAAATTTAGTAAGAGCCATTTATAGGTATTAAACCGAGGGGTTGTTAGAGATAAAGATGCTGAGAAGGAGTGGGGCTTGGGCAGCTCTGAGCGAGTCACTGTTAGCTTTTTTGTTTTTTTTTACAATGCCCATTGGAGTATTTCAAGTGGCTATTTTGAAGGCTGCTAAGAAACACCACTTACACCTTTAACATTTCTCAAACAGTATATTTTACATCTGTGTATAAAGCAAAAAATTTTTCCTTATGAACAAAGTTGTAGGTTTTCTAGACATTCTGTGTTTAGGTCTAAGAAAAATAGAAGAGTATTAAAGGCACATGGCTATATATATCTATAGTTTTTAGCAACTACAGTTGGTAGAGTGTCTTTGACAAGATGTGCTTTGTAAAATATGCATTATCTTCATGGATAGTTTGAGCTTTAACTATTGCCTTCTGTTCTGACTCAATCAGCAGGGTAAATGAGCTGTCATTGTCTTTTCCCAACTTACTATCTGATGATATTGATCCGAGGTAGAAATAAGTAATATAAAGTAAATAACTTTTATTTAGATATTTCTTATTAAATTATGGAAATAGAACTATATCAAAATGAAAATCATGGTTTTATTTCCTAATTACTTTCTATGCTGCTCTGACCTCCACTTGGAATTTAATATTAGCTCTTTCAATCATTATATTTTTCTTTCATTAATTACATTGAATAAAATATTGCTTAGTATATCTTCAAATTTGAATACATGATAGAAGTTTTCATTTTTAATGCTGGAAGTGAATCCAGAGCTCAAAACAACTATGCAAGTATTCAGTGAACAGTGGTTAATCCCAGTGAAGTTTTTCACCATATTGAACATTTAGGTTTTAAAAATCATGCCATGTACATACATTCAGAAATCATTACCTCACTAAGTATTAAAATGAACATAGAGGTTTAGATAGCTATTCTACTATAAGTCATAAATCTAAGAACAGGTAGAGATGAGCAAAATAGGAATATTTTTCTGGTGGCTATGAAAACCGATGTATTGCTTTGAAAAACAATGTGTTGGAGTGCATTTTGCGATGAATTAACTATTACTCAGTCATCCATTTGCAACTATGATTTTACTAAAAGCTTTCTTGTATTGTAAAGGAGAGGACATTTTCTTTGAACTAATAAGGAAAGCCTGTCTTGTCTTTCCTTGACAATGTTTTTCTGATGTTGACTCAACCATTCTTTTTTGACATATCTGTTCCCACCAATGATTTGTGAATTTTATGAATTTTTGTGTCTTTTTCTGTGAAAGAAAATAGTATCCAGTTTTCAGTGTAACCTCGGACAGGTTATGGTACATGATAAATAGCATTGAGATGAGGCAGTTAACTGGGGCTTTCCATGCCATTTTAAGCTAGTCACAGGGAATCTTTAAGGAGGAAAGCATGGGCCACCTTCAGAACAGACCTGCTGAATGAAGCAGCATTAGTGCCTGTGGAGGTGGGAGTACATGAATACTACTGAGGTCCTAGAAATGAACTGACCAAGCTACTGTTCCCCCTTCAGGAGACTCCTTTCTGCCTAGATGAGAATAAATTAGTGCTGTTTAAGCCACATAGTTGTGCTAATTGCTGCAAGAAGAAATTACTATAATATTTTAATTTTATTGGCACTTTCTTTACCTCCATTGTTTCAAGACACTAAAGAAATGAGTGTGCTGTTTCTTTGAGTTCTTAATTCTTTGACTTGGCTTATAAAGGATAGAAATCATCCTTCAAAATTAGTAAAGCATAATTTTGCAACTGCCTAGCTACGATCGCTTCTCCTTTAGTGAAGATTGGGAGAAGAAATGCAAGGTATGTGCCATTTTGTTTAGAACACTTCAATTTTTTTTTCTTTTTCTTTTTCTTTTTTTCTTGAAAACAGTAAACTCTTGGTTCTGTATATTTTTAGGAAATTTTGATAATTAGGAATTTTGAAGGAATTTTCTGTTATCTAAAATTATTTTAGATGGTTTCGCGATTCCTCTGTTCTTGATAAGCAGGTCCTGATGTCTCATTCATGGAAATTTGTGTTTTTGTTTCCTACGATTCTTATAAGTATTTAACTTTCATGTCACACTGTTGTCAACACAGAAACCACAGATTTCATGTTAAACAGACTAAGACATTGTTTACTCTGGAGCCACTTTCAGTGAATGTGACCTGGGAACACATACTTAGGCTAGCCCAAATTCCATGTTCCTGTGTGGAACCAGTTTTACAAACTGTCTATATTTTTATAGGACAGAGAAAGTTATAAATCAAGGCAAGCTTAGAGTACATTGGTGGGTACCTTGAAATAGGAGGATTCCTCTTATAACATCAAGATTCTATCTGCCATTATTCTTATCTCTTAGATCAGTGGAAGGTAGTTGTCTGCTTAATCAATAGATTCTAAAAGGCATTTGTCTATTGTTTCTAGATGTTAATTCTGATACAGCAAGGGACTAGGAATTCTTTTGGGGAGCCCATCAGGAAAGACCACTCAGACAAAAATCTATAGCCAACTATTTATTACCACCAGGCAGTGGTGGTACATGACTTTAATCCTAACATTTGGGAGGGAGAGACAGGCAGACATCTATGAGTACAAGGCCAGCCAGGTCTACAAAATGAGTCCAGAACACACAGAGCTACAAAGAGAAACCCTGTCTGCATGTCTTTATTACAGATAGCTAGGATTACAATCAGTTATTCAGGACCAAATTGTAACAACTATTGTTTGAGAGTCTGAAGTTTTTAAAGGTAAAAAACAACAACCTTTGTATTTCACTTGGCAACAGCAGGGGGAGTTTTTTGTGCAAGCAAGCAGTTTAAAGGAAGCTAAGATAAGCTGTTACCTGGAGGAGCAGTTTCTCCAGAAGTAGGCAGCTTAACAGAAGCTAAATAAGTTATCTCAGCCCTCTTGATGTTAGGTTTCTAGAACAGACTTCCAATTTTTCATGGAGCTTCATGTCAAGAAAATCACATACTAGAAAAACTTGAAATGACCTCAGCAAGAATACAATATGGAGAAACCTCTCCCTTGTCACAGAATGGCCATTCCAGAAAGCTAAAACTAGCCCAAGAGAGGAAATTAGCATCTGGACTTGCAAAATTCTAATCTCTCCACAGTACTGAAATTCCAATCAGTCAATTATTCTCTGCATAATTTCTGTATTCATAGCCAGACATAGCTTCTTTTAGAAACTTTTATACATACTGTGTTCAAGATATCTTTTGTTATGATTGTCTTTTAAATAATTTAGTTATTAATTTCACACAAAATGTGTCTCACTATGCTTCAAAGTGACCTCCAAACTCCTAGGCTCTATGGTCCTCTTGACTTAGTGTACTCTTAGGGGCTGAGGTAACAGACTCCTGCTCATTTGTGTCCTCAGATAGGTTGAGTTTGATATAGCTAGAAAGGCCTTCCAACACAGCTTAATTTTTTTTAATTTAATTTTGCTGGTATTTTTACATAATTTCTCAATTTTTCCCCGGCCCATTCTACCATTGCTATTTCATTTCTGAGTCTAAAATTATACAGCTGTTGGAATCTAGCACATCTTTGAATCTATCCACATTAATTTTACTTTCCTTATTTTTTAACTTGAATATTTTGTCTTTCAGTTCAAATCACCATATCTTTAATATTATTGTGCCAAGTTTCCTGTATTAAATGTGAAATAGACAAACAACTGAAAATTAATAACAATATTAACAATGTGTAGATGAATTTCAGTGACAATAAAGACACTTTGTGCCACTGAAGACAAAACAAACAGTAATTTTACATGATCTCTAAGCAGCATTTGACAATGATTTATTGATTTCAACACCACTTTCAAGTTCACTAGACTTAAATGTTTAAATGAATGGGAGGCAGATGTTGGAAGAGTGAAAATATATACATTTGGGGAGGAAGCTGAGCCAACTAATGTAGAAATGAGTTACGATATTAAATTCTTAGTACAACACTTATCTAGACAATTATATTTTTAAAAAAATTACAAGTGTCATGTTATGGGTGGTGCATACATGTATTCCTTCATTCTTTAAGTGCTGTGTTTGAGGTAGTGCCACTGCAGAGGCAATATTTTGACCTATCACCCAGCTACTTACTAGTTACTCTGTCTGAGTTCAATAAAATTAGCCAGGCCTTTATAGGCAAAAGGTGATCTTTAATGTGGAACTGAGTATAAGAGCCTGGAATGTTTGTAGAGGCATACTATACTATTGATCCAGAGTGTCAGAGGCAAATGAAAGAGAAACAAAATAATAAAGGATTTAAAATTATTCCTTTGAAAATAAGCTAAACATCATAAATTTTAAAATTCAATTATGGAGAAGAGGCAAATCTTAGAGAAGAATCCCATATAAGATATACACACACTCTGCCAGGAGATGAAAGTTCCTGTGGCCCTTGTCTTGTACACAACCTCTTGAATACTGAGACTGCAGAAAACTTTGCATCCAAACAGTAAGAACATGTAAATGGGTAAAAAGTAGTTTTCAAATGGAGAAAATTTTCCTAATAAGTCTTTTATGTAGATGACCAATATGATACCAGCATCAGTAACAAGTGTGCCAATGTAGCATGATATGCTAGGCACTTGCTATGGCATGCCTTATCTACAGACCTACAGACCATGGCATCAAGCTAGTCAGGAGGAAACAAACATAAAAACGAACAAACAAGCAAACAAAAACCACTGACTGGTAACAATAGATAATTTCTGACAAGAACACCTCAAACTGCCAAGGTCATAAAAAACTAAAGAACTCTAAAGAAGTATCTCAAAAGCAGAGAGTATCTACCAATCTAAGTATCCGAGGTGGATCCTGAAAAGTGCAGTGCATTAGGGGATAACTAACAAAACTGAATAAAGCACAAACCTCAGTTAACAATGATACCATTTGAATGCTGGGCTGTTGGTTACAATGATTATATCAGACTAATAAAAATGCTAACAGTAAAGAAAAAAAAGTGGAGGGGGTTGAGGAGATGACTCAGCAGTTAAGAGCACTGGCTCCTCTTCCAGAGGTCCTGAGTTTAATTCCCAGCAACCACATGGTAGCTCACAACCATCTGTAATGGAATCTGATGACTACTTCTGGTGTGTCTGAAAAAAGAGACAGTGTATTTATTCATATATATATATATATATATATATATATATATATATATATATGAAAGTACCTGCTTCATAGGCATGAGGACCTGAGTTTGCAGACCCAACACCCATATAGAAACCTGGGCATGGGAGACACAATTGTATTATCATGCTGAGAGGCCAGGAAGAAATGGCTTAAAAACAAATAGAAACTCACATTAAGCCTGGAATTCAAAGCCTTTATCCACTCATCTAATTTTATAAGTTCTGTCTGCTATTGAATAACTCAATATGGAAGCTTGTACAATACATTGAGGATTTTCACAATACACTGAGGATTTTCACTTACATGTTGTCAAAAAATGTGTGTGTGTATGTGTGTGTGTGTGTGTGTGTGTGTGTGTGTGTGTGTGTATGTATGTGTTTGTGCATGTGTGTCTAAGATATGGATTTCTGAAGTTTACCTGCTAAGTAGCCTAGCTGAAATAGAACAGCTGTTATTGACCAGCAACTTCAAAGTATATGCATGTGCGGTCATACATACAGGTACATACACCCACATGAACACATACTTCCACCACACACACACCAAAAATATTTCAGAAAATGAATAATAAAACTTAAGAAAACTCATTTGGAGTTTATTAACCTGCATAGTGAATAATATCCCATTACAAAAAAGCCAAGTTCTCTTTGGTAACAGTTAAAAATTTTTCACAGAGAAATATATATATATATATATATATATATATATATATATATATATATATATATAATAAAATTATATATAATTATATTATATAATTTATACACATATATGTATGTGTATGCACATATGCATGCATTTTTGACAAGGTTTAAGTTACTGAAAATTCTTAGTGCACATAGAACAAGTTTCCATGTTGACTATACAATGGTAGACATAACTTGTACTTATAAAAATAAATCAATGGGCAAAGGCTTTCAATTTCAGGCAAATGTGGGCTTCTGTTTGCTTTTAAACATTGTTAATGTTTTGAGGATGAAGTCTTAAATCTACCATATGCTTTTACAAATCCAAATGTCTTACATGATAATGTTTATGCTGGGCTTAGATGAAACATTGATTTGTCTTGACTTTTGTGCCCTCTGGTCTCTTTCCATGAAGTTGACTCCCAGTGAAACCCGTCACTGTGAATGTACTCGTATAAAACAAACATCACTTTCCATTTTATTTCTGATTTAAAAATAAATTAAGTAATCTAGAACCCCTGTTGCCCATAGAATAGGAATTTTTCACAGGAGATAGCAAGTTTGCCATTTTGTAGTATGCTAAGATTATGAAAAACTCATGCATGAGCAGTCAGTGGCAGTCTAAACAGTGAGCTGACACCATGTGTCTGTCCATGGCTGGGCTGCCTGGTAGCTGAAAGGAGCCTGCTGTTTTCTTGTTTTCATTAGAGAATGAGAATCAGATGTGGAGACAAGGGTTTGGTAAGGCAGTACCTCCCCACCCACCACCCACCCCTGTGTTCAGATTGAACAGTGGCTCTAATTGTTTTCCAAATAATCATCTATAGTAATTAGCTTAAATGAGGATTGGGTCCTGGGGAGAAGATAGGAGAGAAGCAACAACATGAAAAGCAACTTTTCGCAAGTTGTTGCCATGGTTCCCAGGACGCAGGCTATTTCTATCACAGAAGCAAACACAAGTGCTTTTAGAAAAGGGACAAAGGGAAATGAAATCAGGGCTATTTCCATAGCAACAAGAAAATCTGATGTGGCTTGCCTTTACTTTACCTAATAATACTAATATTACCCATTAATAATTTTATAGGAGCAGTTCAGTGTTAAACCCACAACATGCTGCATCGTTCAAGATGTCTCTGAGGTTCATGGGAAATGTTAACTGATCACTGACCGCAGCTAACATGGCCATTAATTTATTTAATAATAAGAAGAAATTCTCTTATTTGTATCAAAGACAGTGTCACATAGATGCTTGTGGGATGCAGGATTAGTAGATGTGACATGAGTGATGTAAAGAGATTTTGAATATGTAAACAGACTCCCGGTGGAATTGCAGTATCATATAGCAAAGATCTGACTAAAGGAAGAAAAAAAATACATGACTGGGCTTGTTTACTTGGAGTGAATATTGTGAGCGAAGAACAATAAGAAGGTAAGGCAGGAGATTAAAAGTTGTTTAAAATCCCACAGTCGGAAGGCCTCTCAGGAGATCTGATATACCCAGGGCAACAGGCCCCACAATCTGAAGGTCTCCCAGGAGATCTGATGCACAAGGCAGCACACCCCACAGTCTGAAGGTTTCCCAGGAGATATGCTACACCCAGGGCAACAGGTAAGACAGCCACCCAAATAACCTCAGCATTTGGGACTCTCCAGGAGCCCAGCAGACACAGGACACCTCCCCACCACTCAAACTCCACCTCCCTTCCAGCCTACACCTTCAATCAGGGCAGATTATCACAGTGTCTGCCCCTCTGAAGATCCCCATGTCTCCCAGTAGATCTGCTGTAGCTAAGGGACACAAGAGGCAGGCTACAGACAGAGACACCCAAGCCAGTTAACATCAGAGATAACCAGATATCAAGAGGCAAGTACAATATACTTTGGCACCATCAGAATCCATGTCTTCCACCACAGAAAGCCCTGGATATCCCAATATACCTGAAAACAATGAAGCTGATCTAAAACCCTATCTCATGAAGATAGTAGAGTCCTTTAAGGGTGATATAAATAACTTACTGAAAGAAATACAGGAAAACACAGGTAAATTGGTAAAAGCCCTTAAAGAAGAAATAAATAAATCTCTTAAAGAAATATAGGAAAACATAATCAAAGAGGTGAAGGAATTGAACAAGTGGTCCAAGAACTAAAGCTGGAAGTAGAAACAAAAAATAAATAACAAATGGAGGCAACCTTGGAAATGGAAAACCTAGGAAAGAGGTCAGAATCTATAGATGCAGGCATCAACAACAGAATACAAGAGATAGAAGAAAGAGTCTCAGGCATAAAATACCATAGAAGATATTAACAGATGTCCTTCAAAAGAGGAATGGATACAGAAAATATGGTACATTTACACTTTGGAGTAATACTCTACTCAGCTATTAAAAACAATGACTTCATGAAATTCTTAGACAAATGGATGGAACTAGAAAATATCATGCTGAGTGAGGTAACCCAATCATAAAAGAACACATGCACTCACTGATAGGTGGATATTAGCCCAAAAGATCAGAGTACCCAAGATACAATTCACAGACCACATGAAGCTCAAGAAGGAAGACCAAAGTGTGGATACTTCGGCCCTTCTTAGAAGGGCGGACAAAATACCCTTGGAAGAAGTTACAGAGACAAAGTGTGGAGCACAGACTAAAGAAAGAATGTCCAGAGACTGCCCCAACTGGGGATCCATCCCAAATACAGTCACCAAACCCAGACACTATTGTGGATGCCAAGAAGTGCTTACTGACAGGAGCCTGAGAGATTGACAAATACAGAGGAGGATGCTCACAGCAACCACTAGACTGAGCACGTGTCCCCAATGGAGGAGTTAGAGAAAGGACTGAAGAAGCTGAAGGGGTTTGCAAAGTCATAGGAAGAACACCAATATCAACCAACCAGAGCCCCCCCTCAACCTACCAGGGACTAAACCACAACCAAAGAGTATACATAGAGTGATCCATGGCTCCAGCCGCACATGTAGCAGAGGATGACCTTGTCAGGCATCAATGTGAGGAGATGTCCTTGGTCATGTGAAGACTCGATGACCCAGTGTTGGGGAATGCCAGGGCTGGGAGGTGGGAGTGGGTAGGTGGGTGAGGGAACACCCTCACAGAAGCAGAGGGAATGGGGGGAAGGGGATAGGAAGTTTGGGGAGGGACTCAAAAACAAAGTCAATTTGATCTAGCTAAAATAAGCAAAGACTATGAGGAATTTACAAAAAAGGAAGAAAAAAAGAAAAGATAAAAGATAAAAAAACATAATGTGGGACACCATGATATGACTGACTATAGTCATTGGAGGAGAATAATACGAAGTCAATGGCATAAACCAGATCTTGAAACTGTCCCCAAACTTCCCCAAATTAACTGAGGAAAGACAAACACATAGAGATGCATGAAGCACACAGAACACAAAATAGACAGGACTAGAAAAGAAAAGCTTTATGATATACAAAAGATAAGTCACTAATTGCATATAACAAAGCACATCAAAGCTGTAAAGTTTCCTGGAGAGGAAACCTATCAGAATAACAGCTGATTTTTCAATGGGAAATTTAAAAGCCAGAATCAATGTATCCCAAGCCCTAAAGGAAACCCTAGACAACCCAACAAAAGTGTCTGGCATAAATGAAATACTTTTCATGGTGTTTACAGTCTAAACAACATTACATCAAACTAACCAAAGGTAAAGAAAATACAGGAGGCCATATCTTAGGCTAAAGAGATGACCACAGCAGCAAAACTGTGAAGAAAACCCCATTGGCATAATTAATAAAACACAAAATAATACTGAGAACAAAAATAACACTGCCAGAACCAGCAACAACATGATGAGAATTGACATACATATTTCAATAAAAATATTAAGTATTAATGAACTAAATTTCCTAGTCAAGATGTACAATTCACCTGTCTGTTATGTATAAGAAACATATCATAGCTTTAAAGAGAACATCAATTTAGGGTAAAGATTGAAAATAAAGTATTCCAATCAAATGGAACCAGTGAAGATATGTGCATCATTTTTATAATATCTGAAAAAATAGACATCAAACTAATACTAATCAAAAGAGATAAAGAGGAGTACACCATTCTAAGAAAGGGAGGAGTTACTAACCAAGAAGACTTTACAGTCATATACAGTTAAAAAAAAAAAAAAAAAAAAAAAAAAAAAAAAAAAAAAAACAAGAACAAAAGAAAAGGCACAGGGCTAGCAGGATTGACACAGTACAATTCAATAAGACTTTCCGAGAAAGCATGTAGTTAATTCTTCTGAAAATTTCCAAAGACATAGAACCAGAAGGAGCATTCTTAAAAAAAAATTAATGATTTATTTATGTTTTTATTTTATGTGTATTGGTATTTTGTTTGCAAGTATGTCTGTGGGAGGGTGTTGACTGCCCTGGAACTGAAGTTCCATGTGAGTGTTAAGCCTCTAGAAGATCATCCAGTGTTTTTAACCATGGAGTCATCTCTTCAGCATGAGAAGGAACATTCTTAAAATCCTCCTGTAGAGATGATATTATTCTAATACTGAAACTAGGTAAAAATTCAACAAAAAAGAAAGCAAGAAGCTAGTATTCCTGATAAACATAATTTTTAAAATGTTCAATAAAACACTTTCAACTGTAATACATCAAAAAAAGATCCATTATAACCCTGTTGGCTTTATCCCACCAAAATCAGGATCTTCCAAAAGATTAAAGTCAATAAATGTAACAAACCTCATAAATGCAATTAAAGACAAAAATAACAGGACCATTCCAATAGATACAGTAAAACCTTTATCAAAATCCAATATACCTCCATGGTAAAAGTTCCAAATAATTTAGTACTATAGGGAACATGCCTTATCTTAATAAAAACTACACAGGAATAAGCCTCAGACAACATTGTGGTGATTTGAATAAGAATGGCTTTAAAAGGAACCATTTTATTGTGGGTGTACTTACAGTTTCAGGTGGTTAGTCTATGATCACCCTGGCAGGCAGGATGCACTGTTGAAGGAGGCAGACATGGTAGCTGTAAGACTACATCTTATCTACACACACACACACACACACACACACACACACACACACACACACACATAGGAGGAAGAGACTGGGGCTGATGTGAGCTTTTGAAATCACAAAACCCACCACAGTGACATACCTTCTTCATGGTCACAACTCTTAATTCTTCCTAAACAGTCTACACATTACAAACCAAAATTTTAATATATTTAATATATTTATATCCATATCTACAGGAGCCAATCTCACTCAAATTATCACATCCTTTCAGCTCCCAATAGGCTTGTAGCTATATTATAATACAAAAGGCAAAAAGCATTCAGTCCAAATTCAAAAGTCACCATAATCTTCTACAGTGTTGACACGGTTTAAGAGTCCAAAGTCTTCTGAAACTTAATATAATCAATTAATTCTAATTCCCTCTAAAATAAAAATCAAATTACATATTTCAAACATACAGTGGCACATAACTAATATACATTATTATTTAAATAAAAGGGCATAGTAAAGAAATACTGGACCAAAGCAAGATGGAAACCTCTTAGGACAATCTCCAAACCCTGACTTATATGGTTCTTCCAATATCCCATTCCTTCCTTTTCTCTCTCTCCTTTTTTAATCTTTTTTATTAGATATTTTCTTTATTTACATTTCAAATACTATCCCGAAAGTTCCCTATACCCTCCCCCCACCCTGCTCCCCTAGCCACCCATTCCCACTTCTTGGCCCTGGTGTTAAGCTGCATATACACCCTGGCTACAGATCTTCTTGGTAGGTATCCTAGGGCTCTGGCATATACAACATCTTGGGATCTCCAAGATAATTCAGGCTCCCTTTCATAGATTCATCCAATGATCTTTCCAGGCCTCCATTCATGGACTTCCCTGCCACGGGCCTATCTTGGGGGCTTTTCCTTAATCTGCAGGAAGATTCCACAATTCTTTTTACACCTGTAACTCTCTTGATAAAGATAGAATCACATGGGCAAAGCTGCCAAGTTCTGCTGCCTGCTGGGGTTGGAATCTGATGCCCTCCATGACTTATATTTGCATAAACTTTAAATTGTTCATGCTTTTAAGGTTGAGAAAAATCTCCAAGGCCTTTCCCTTTGACAGTTTGCAGGATTGGCAGGATAGGGTCTTTCCCTGAGACTTCCATTCTCTTTATTTGATTTATTATCAGATCTTTCTTTAAATGCTCTTCTTCTTGAACACAGGACATGGCTATAACATTATATTTCCTGGTTCTTTTATTTTTCTCCTCAAACTGTATATTTTCTTCCTCTCTTTTGTCCTGCTCTCTTTTTCATTTCATCACTCATAAGAGTGATGATGATTAATAATGACATGGCACAGGTAATACTAATCTGCGTTGAGAACTCCTCTGTTAAAAACATTAGTCCAAAATGCATTAATTTGGCTTCTAGGAGGTTGTTTGTTTGTTTGTTTGTTTGTTTTAAGACAATGGTGGATAGCAGCCATACTCTTTTCCAAATTATTATGAGAATGATCTCTAATGTTATTACTCCATATGGAGTGGCACCTCCATAGACTACACTGCTCTCAACACTACTGTTTCCCATGTTACTATAAGGGTGGCCTATAAAGCCAATATTACAATGTTTAACTACTTTCCTATTTCAAAGTCCCCAAAACTTCCACATTCCTTCAAAGAACAACATGGTTAGTCCTGATACCAACTTCTAGCTTTAGTTACTGTTCTGTTGTGAAGAGACAGAAAGAGACATCATGATATTGGCAGCTTCTAAAAGGAATCACTTAACTGGGGGCTTGCTTACAGTTTCAGATAATTAGTCCATGATCACCTTGGCAGGAAGCATGGCAGCAGGCAGGCAAGCATTCACTGGAACCATAGCTGAGAACATACATTTGATTCACAAAGAAATGGTCCTGACACAAAACCAGTGGATGCAGACCAATGGAATAAAAGCAAAGATGCAAACATGAATACACACAACTGCAGCCAACATTTGCTGGAGAAGAAAAGCATCTTCAACAAAAGGTGCTGGGAAAACAGGATATGCACATGCAGGAGAATGGCATTAGCCCTAGATCTATGACCTTACACACACACAAAAGAAAACTAACTCCAGTGGATCAAAGACCTAAACCTGAACACTGAAACTGACAGATAAAAACATAGTACCATATATGATGGAGGTATAGGAAGACTTCCTGAACAGGACTCCCTTTACCAAAAATTAATGCCACAATTGGCAAGGGAGAATTCACAAAATGAAGCAATTCTGCAACAGCTAAAGAAACTACCAGGTGAAGAGGAAGCCCACAGAATGGAAGAGAATCTGTGCCAGCTACACACATGGCAGATGATTAATGTTCAGAATAGACAAAGAACAAAGGGGCAACAAAAAATGACCAATTCAAAACCTGAGCCTGAGACTGAAAGAGAGTTCTCAAAATACACACACATGCGTGCGCACACACAAGCTAAGATATAATTTATAAACTTACCATCCCCAGCAATTAAGGAAATGCAAATCACAACAGCTTTAAAATTTCATATTACCCCAGCCAACATGGCAAAGATCAATGGATTGACCAACAGCAAATGTTGGGAGGGATACAGGGAAAAAGAGGATCCCTTTACTATTGGGGAAGTTTCAAACTGGTGAAGCTGCCAAAAAAAAAAAAAAAAAAAAAAAAAAAAAATGAACTCCTTGGATAAATGGATGGAAATAATGTCATACTGAGTTAGGTAACCCAAACCCAGAAAAACAATACTTGCATGTTCTCTCTCAGTGGAATCTACTAGCTCCAAATCCTCAGATATCAGTGAAGTCTTCTCCCTTGCAATGGGTAGAGACCATTACAGATAACTACAACCAATGCTAATCCAGATTTGTGGAGCCCAATCCCAGCAGATACATCTATAAAACAACTCCTGCATCTAAGGCTCAGAGAGCATTATGGATGAGGGGGCAGGAAGCGTGTAAGAGCCAGAGCATCAGAAAGTTTGCTGTGAGATGGTGTCTCCTGAGAATATCAGAAGCAACATCCATAAAGTCTCACCAACATAACTGACCCAACATGAGTTGAACAGGGACAACAGGAAAAGACATGCAAAATTAAGGAAAGATCAAGAGGCCTCAGCCGTGCATAAAGAACTGCATAAAGAACTGTAGGCAACTAAGGAATGCCATGGAATGAGTGAAATAGTCTTTCCCAAAGAAAGGAATACCAATTTTGTTATTTATCACCAAATGGTTAGCCTTGAAAACACATATACAAGTAACACATCATTTGATCAAGTTACACGTATGCATGTAACAATAATTAGAATAAAAGAGTCTATGCATTTGAAAGAGATCAAGGGAAGTTGTATTGGGGAGTTAAGAGGAAGAAAATGGGGATATAATGTAATTATAATGTAATCTCAGAAACAAAATAATGTTTTCTAAAGTCTGAGATTTTATATAATGACATTCTGAAGCTTTTAGATTGTGGCCTGTAATGTTAATGCATCCCAAAAGCATTGCCTGATAGTAACAAGGATGTCAGGCACAGAAATGGGGAATGATGGATCGTGATGAAGGAGACAACACATATCCCAGGATAATTTGACTCTGAATGAGTACATTCCAACTTTGCCCATTCAGGGAGTTCTAATCAATCAGTTAGACTTGTAGAATAGTTTAAGTAAGTTTGGCTTTTTAATTCTGGGAACATGTATTCGGTTCCTCTAATTAGCCCAACTTCACATTTTATGCCTGTGGAGTCTATGACACTTGGGATCTCCAGTCCTAAATTTGGTTAGCATGACACTGAGTAAGTAGTAAACCCTTTAAGAGAGGGAAGAAGCCTGGCGGTGGTGCCACATGCCTTTAATCCGAGCACTTGGGAGTCAGAGGCAGGTGGATTTCTGAGTCAAGGGCAGCCTGGTCTACAAAGTGAGTTACAGGACAGCCAGGGCTGTCTTGAACAAAACCAGAAAGAAAGAGAGAGAGAGAGAGAGAGAGAGAGAGAGAGAGAGAGAGAGAGAGAGAAGGACCAGCAGAACTGAAAATATACGTGGGCCATAATAATCATCTTGGCCATTGTGGTGCACACGAGATTGTTCTGTTCTTACACTCTTTGTGTGACCTACCACATGTATCATATATTGGAAAATTACTCTTAAAGTTACTATAATAATTAACATTATTAGGCCAAAATGGAAAAGGCCTCAAATAGAAGATCTGGCCCATGAGGTAAAGGGCATTTAACTCATTTGTCCTATAAATCATCTTTAACCTGTCTAACAATGCATTCTTGTTGTCAGTAGTTGTTGCTTTTGTATGAAGTATGGTATTTGATAGGTAGCATATGTGAAATGATTTATTATCGCTTCATTTTAGTTTTTTGTTTTTTTCTTTTATTTTTCTTTCATACATTACAGCATGTATTAGTCAGGGATCTCTAGAGTCACAGAATTTACCGAGTAAAGGAATTTACTAAACTAGTATTCTGAATTACAGTCTGCAGTCCAATTCCCAACAATGGTTCAGTAGTAGCTGTGAATGGAAGTCCAAGGATCTAGCAGTTACTCAGTCCCACAAGGCGAGCAGGCGAAGGAGCGATTGCTAGTCTCCCTTCTTCCAGTGTCCTTATATGATCTCCAGCAGAAGGTGTAGCCCAGATTAAAGGTATGTGCCATCACACCCTTAACAGATTAAAGGTGTGCCATCACACCTTTAATCCCAGATGAATTTGAGCTCGGAGATCTCTCTGTCTTAATCTTCTGGAATTCATAGTCACTATGCTATCAAGATCTCCATACCAAGATCCAGATCAGAAACTTCTATCTCCAAGCCTCCAGGTTAGGGTCACTGGCGAGCCTTCCAATTCTGGATTGTAGTTCATTCCAAATATAGTCAAGTTGATAACCAGGGATTGCCACTATACATTATGACCTCAGTTCCTCCTCACTCTACTCCTCCCAGTCCCTCTTCCCACATCGCCTCACCCCCAAATCTAATTCTATATTCCTTTAAGTTAAAGAGAAGAATTCTGTTAGAAATCCACCAATCATGGCCTAACAAGTAACAATAAGACTAGGCACACACCTTCATAGTAAGGTTGGACAAGGTAACCCAGAAGGAAGAACAGGGTCCCAAGTGTAGGCAAAAGAGTCATATACATCCCTCCCCCAATCCATACAAGACCGCCAGATATACAACTTTAGATATATGCAGAATACTAGTTTAGATCATACAGGGTCCATGTTTGCTGCCCGAGTCTTCATGACCTCTATGAGTCCTACTTAGTTGATTCTGTGGTGTTCCTGACTACTCTGACTCCTCCAATCCATCCTCCCCTCTTCTGTGGGGTTTCCCCAACCTTGCCTAGTGTGTGGCTGTGGGTCTCGGCACCTGCTTCCATCAGTTTATATCTATGGCCTCATGTGAAATGGCTGGTTCTAATATTAGAAAATATTTGACCTTAGTGTCTAAATTATTGTAACTGTTATTCATAACTAATAATTTAAATTGTCTTAGGGTTTGGTATTATACCTGATGACAGCTTTGAAAAGTGAAAGAATTGTCACATTGCAGAAGAAGTCAGAAAACAATAGTGTCATTTCAAAATCCTTCCCCAAAAGTGTACTCTTTTGTAAACTACCAGTTCTTATTAATGAATGACATAGAAACAAAGGTTGCCAAAAATCAGAACTTCTTAGATTTTACAAACATTATAAAATTCCTATTTAAAAAAAACAAACAAAAATTGACTTCATCAATAATCAATTTTTATATCTCCTATCTAATTTAATGCTAAAATATGAATATTATTTAAATTGTTTTGGATGCCTGATGATGGCATTGTGTGACACATGAAGGCTCATTTCATGATGCATCATGAACTCTTGAAATATGGGTCTATGTGGCTTCAAGGATATTTTTTATAAAATAACATTCCTTATTTCTCATTTTTGAATATGAACGCATTTGTAGAGCATAGATTTAAAAATTCTTTTTAGATGATATAGTATGTCATAAACCTATACTAGTTCACTGAATAATTAAAAACAGAATATAAATTCTGTTTCCATTGGTGATTTTTTTTAGTAATTCTTTTTTTTTCAATTTTTTATTAGATATTTTCTTCATTTACATTTCAAATGCTATCCCAAAAGTCCCCTATACCTGTGGGGAATTGCAGGCTGGTATCCAGTCGAGCTGAGGTCTGAACCCCGATGGTCATAATTCACCTATGTGACACTGTAGGCATTTCCTCATGCTCCTGGAACTCCAGCCCCTGCCTAAGGTACCACCTCCCACAGCCCCCACAAGAGAAGCATGGTCAGTAGTCATGTAAGCAATGGTCCAAGCTTCTGACTTTCAGGCTAAACTCCTCCCCAGTTACCTAGCAACAGTGAAGACCATAAAAAGGGGTGCTCAGCCCCCACCTCTCTCCCTTATTCCTTTGTCCTCTTACCTCTCACTTCTCTCACTTCCCTCTCCTCTTCCCTTTCTCCTTGTCTTCTTCTTTCCTCTCCTCCCTCCTTCTTTCTCTCTCTTTTTCTCTCTAGCCTTTCCTCTTCCTCTGTCTGTCTGTCTGTCTGTCTGTCTTCCTCCTTTCTACCTTCTGTCTTTCCCCTGCATTTCTATAATAAAGTTCTTAAACCAGAGTCTCTGCTCTGCTCCTTCAAGGCCCACTGTGCACTCTGGTCAGTGTTGGGAATCTCTTCCCCTATTCCCTCTCTCCCACAACCCTGGTGGCTTTAGCAAAGTAGCTCGGGGGCAGGGGGTCCCCAGGCAGGGCTGCCCCTTGGCCACCCACTGAAGAGTGGGATAGAGGAATGCCCACCCAGGGATGAGTGGATAGGGTAGGTAGCAGCCCTCCCATGCCTGACTGACCAGAGAATAGGGAAACTCTGGCGAGGTGTGGGCATCTTTTTCCTTCTGTTCTTCCCCAGGGCCCCAAGACCCCCCTTTTATTTTGTTCCCAACATATACCCTCCCCCTACCCTGCTCCCCTACCCACCCACTCCCACTTCTTGGCCCTGGCCTTCCCCTGTACTGGGGCATATGGTTTGCAAGACCAAGGGGCCTCTCTTCCCAATGACTGACTAGGCCATCTTCTGCTACGTATGCAGCTAGAGATTTTTATAGTTGATGTAGAGAGTATAGAAGAGAGATGGGAGAATGCTACAAATGGGAGTTGGAACAATGAACAAGGTGTAATAAAATATCCAGATTGAGAAGCTAATCAAAAAATAAAATAAAATGTTTGGATGGATGTACTCTATGGAGGTGAATAAAGGTGGTTCCAAAAGCCATAGGTTATCAAGCAAAAGTCTCCATTGACAAGGTTGGAAAGGCCCTTGAAGTCCCCAAAACAGTATAGGTAGTTGACCCTGATGTGGTTGTCCACCAGAAATAAATCATGGGATACTATTGCTGAAGTTTCTGGTTTGCATTCTGTGGGTATAATAAACACCATGACCAAACAGCAACTTGAGAGAGTAAGAATTATATTGGCTTACAGGGAAGCCAAGGCAGGAACTGAAGGCAGGAGCTTATAGCAGAAACTAATGGAGGAATACTGGTTACTCGGTTGCTCCTCTGTGGTTTATGCTTAACCTGCTTTCTTATATAACTCAGGCCTACCGGCCCAGCCATGTCTCCCATTTATAGTATGTAGGCCCTAGCACATCAATCAATCAATCAATCAATCAATCATCATTAAGAATAACAACAACAACAACAACAATAAATACAAATACAGGCTATATAGACATGCCCAAAGGCCACTCTAATCTAAGAAATTCTCAGGTTGACAGCTTATTTTCCATATCTTAACACTTTTAGTAAGTAAATATATCACTTAAAGCCATACTGTCTCGTTTATTGTCCAAAAGATCTCATGATCTTATCATGATATTAACACAATGTATTAAAAGTTTTATAATCTATAAATTTTCATCATATTAAAAGTTCAAGATTTATTTAAAAGTTCAAGGTCTGTTGTCTTTTATTTTTTTTAAATGTATTCTTACTTCAAAAAGAAGTAACCAGGGCATAGTTAAAATTAAATCAAAGAGAAACCTAAAGTCTATTACTATATATTAATTTCTGTAGTTATGTGTCCAGCATCTTGGGTTCATTTGTAATATTCTCATTCAAAAGCCAAAAGCGTGGACTAAGGCATTCTCTGGTTCTGCCCTCTGCAGCACATGTAGCTTGTCCTGTAGGCTCAGACTAGCTCCACACCACAACTACTGTCCTTAGTGGACATTATGTGGTGCTGGAATCTCCATTATTTTGTGACCTCTGCTGTAACTTAGACCATTCCTTCATCAAAGGCTTCCCTTCAATTACTCTGACTCTGCCCTGTTGTGCCAAGTCTCCCCCACACTTTATGACCCTTCATAACTAGCACCATGAAGGACTCCATAACACTGCCTGTTTTACTGGCAGCTTGAGATATAGCTTTGGATCCCTCAGACCACAGCTTCTGTGTGAAGGCTGTGAAGAAATATTTGTCTGACTGTTTTGCCTCATTGATGCTGATATCTTATTAATCAGAGATGATTTTTCTGTTCCAGCTAATCAGCATCCATTGTCCCAATAATAGCTAAGGTTTTTACTTCCATGCATTCTTCATCCAAAATATCATACAAAATGCTTTGGCACTCTCTTCTGTCCTCTGAAACTCCACAAGCCAGACCTTCATCATTTGTATTTCTTTTACTGTTCTCATCCATCAAGCTCCAAACACTCGATGGCCTTGTCATTCCAAAGTTTACAAAATCCTCTCCCCTAAAATGTCATGGTCAAGTTCAAAACAGGTACCAGCAGACCCAATTTCTTGTTCTTGGTACCAGGTTCTGTAATAGTTTTCAATTTGTTGCTGTGATTAACATGACCAAAAGCAAAAAAGAGAGAAAAATGATTTATTTGAATCCCATCATAGATGGAATTTAAGGCAGGAGCTTGAATCAAAAACCAATAAGGGAACATTGATTACTGGCTTACTCTGATTCATGCTCAGTCAGCTTTCTTATATAAACCAGGTCCACCTGCCCAGTGATGCCTCCGCCCCTACTGGGCTGATCCCTCCCATGTCAATCAATTAAGAAAATTACAGCACTAATGTGTAGGGCCTATGTATCTTGAATTTCTGTCTTTGCTCCTACTTCTGCTTCTTTTGATCAGATAATTCTAGTTTCTCTCCTAAGAAAATCATAGCTAAAATGCAGGCATTTAAGAGTTAATTATAGATTTTGAGCATGTGAAAAAAAATCCAAAAGTATCCTAAAATTGATATTTACATGCATAGGCATACACATAGTTTAAATTAGGCATGACAAGATTAGTAATAAATTTTAAAATGTGTAACAATGTAACTGCCAAAGTTTGATACTTGCTTATTTTTAGAAATTTTTAGAGCAGATTGTGTTTTAACACATGCTATTTTAGTCACAAAATGGCAGAGAGAAACAATTATATTAATTCTTAGCAGGAATAAACTAGAAATTTATGCCTCTTAGAGTTCTCCTAAACGAAAGCCAAGGATAGGAGATGAAGCTTGTTATATAGACCTAAGCTAATTCTCTTTTCCACATGTTTAAAACCTAAGCAACAGACAGGAATCAACTTTACAGTGGGAATTTTGAATTAGGAAATGTTAAAAACTTCTGTTTTGTAGGTCTGTAAAGCAATCTGAAATCATTTAAGCAGTTGCAGAAGGTTCTTCTATGACCATAGACAGATCATTATCAAATTTCATAGCTTGGCTTCTGCCCAGGGAATGTGATCCCATCAGCATATCTTCTCCCTCTATGCTATTTTTTTTTTTTTTTGGTTTTTTTCGAGACAGGGTTTCTCTGTATAGCCCTGGCTGTCCTGGAACTCACTTTGTAGACCAGGCTGGCCTTGAACTCAGAAATCCGCCTGCCTCTGCCTCCCAAGTGCTGGGATTAAAGGCGTGCGCCACCACGCCCGGCTTCTATGCTATATCTTAAAAGAGGTTATGATTTTTGATTTGGGTATTTCCTCTGCTTGTGAATTACTATATAAGAGAGAAGAAGGGAAAAAATGGAGACACAAAGTCACAGGATGAGAAGTGAAATGGGAATTGAGACAAGTTAGACTGCTCAGAATTTATATTTAGTTCACAACATAACATTTAACTTTTCGTTAATTTACTGTGGTTGGATCCCTCTTTCCCTTCCCATCTCTGTTTTGACTAAGTTTTTAATACTCTTATTGACTTGTTTGGTGAATTATTAATTTCTTATTTTTCTTAGATGCTTTAAAGATAAGTTCTATCATGTGGTGAATCTGGACTACTGTGAAACAAAGAACAGAAGACAGTTTTTTTGAGAATAGCAGATATTCCCCACTGAGCACAACATATGTAAATTTATCTTAGGTTAGATCTCCCAAGTTTTCAAAACATTTGCATGCTGAATTCCTGTAATTAGTGAACAAAAAATTTGCTGGAGTACCTATTGTATTTTCCCTCTAAATGTTTTTTCTTTCTTAAATGTGTTTACACTTTTGGTGTCTCTCCACTTTCCTGGAGATCACAGCCATCTAAGCTAGCTGGAGAAATTTGTTCTTTGGAGGTTATCGTTGCTTATAAGAGGAGCTACCCTAGTAGTGATCCCTATTGATTCTTCCCACTATATTTTCTCAAATTTATCCACACATTTATGAGGAAAAGACTGGGTGATCACTCTTCCTAAGTCAATATGGCTTCTTCTAACCAAGGCATTGGATGTGCTTTCTGGGGTTTTCCTTTCAGGGTTACATCATATTCAGAAAAGAAGTTTACTGACACTTCCTCACTGTGGATGGAGAAGAAACAAGGGCACCTCACCTTTGCCATCTTGATTATCAGATAGATGCTCATAGGATTTCTAAACTAAAGAGGGCCATGGTTTTCATTTGTTTGTTTGTTTGTTTGTTTGTTTGTTTGGAATTTTTAGAAAGAATATTTTATTTGGAATGAAAATGTGGTACCCATCTCTGCTGCTTTTTCTCATGAGGGGGCAGTGGTTTGGACAGGTTGGGGAGATGATCCCTTAAAGTACTTGGGAATTTGCCTTGATACAAAAATCTTCCAAAAGCCACGTGGTGCTTTGAACCTGGGCTCCAGGCTGTGGAGAAGAGCAAACTGGCCATGACCTGCCACAGAAGCTGGGGGGATGGGTTGGAGGAGAAGGAGGCAGTGTCAGGAGCATGTCCCATTTGCCATTCTCCATGCGGCCCAGCTGCTCTTCCAGGTGGCTGATAGGCTCCCCTGTTCCTTGACCAGCACCAAAAGCACCGGAAGCTCTTACAGCTTCCCTGCTTCATCAGTACCAGGAAAGTTGCCACTGGGAACATCTGTAACTGCAATAGCTGTGGAGGGTTTGGAGTGGATGTAACTGGCAGGCCTCCTCTCAGATACTTTGTGCCTGCTGACCTTCAGGTCCCATTGTTTACTGGGCACATAGGTTTCCTGTAGTTAGATGAGGATTGGATTATCGTCCTGACTGCTCACCCAAGCCTCTGCCTCAAGACCAGCCTCAGGTCCAGCTGTGTCAGGGTACAGATAATTCTGGAAGAGGTCAGATTTTCTTGGTACAGTCATGATGACTATGGGCTCACAGTTGTGCTCATGCAATTTGTAGAACCTGGAAATTTTACACTTGCTAACCTCCTCCAAGCCTCTCTCTTTTTGTTTTTGTTTTTGTTTGTTTGTTTTATGGTAAATATATTCAGGAAGTGGATGTAGGGGCGGGAGGGCAGGCTCATGTGTGATCTCAAAGTATCACATGCTGGAATCACCCTTGCCGTAGACTGATGTCTGAGTCGTAGAAGGGCAGTAGAGCACCATAGCTTGAATCCAGCTCCTACAGGGCTGTGGGCTCAAGGTCTTTTGGGTCCTAGAGGGCCAGTTGCTATTCACTCGTGCAGCTGAAAGCAGTGGTGAATACCTTGCAATTAGCAAGAAAGATGGCCTGCAATGGGCCCGGCCCCCTCACGAGCCTTCTCCCATTCTCCCACCATAGCGCTCCATTTGGGACCAATGACTTGGAAGCTATTGTTCTAGCAAGCTGAGCAAAAGAGGCTGCCATTGTGATTGAGCTCACGTTGTAGAGGAGGTCAGGGTGCAAGCTGTCCAGCCAGTACAGCTCCTCTGCAGTGCCCACGTTCCACAGTGTCAAAACCTGTGCTGAGAAGCAGATTTTGGGCTGTGGTGCCAAGTGATGATGCCCACATGCTTGGTATGCCCCTTAAGCACACTACTGGCTCTGTCAGAGGGGAGGTCAGTCTCTTCTCTGGAATCTGCCACACCAAGATAGTGCAGTCCTCTAATCCACTGGCAATGACTTCATAAATGAGAGGACACCAGTCAGTGTCCAGAACAGGTCCCATGTGCCCACAAACTGTTGGGCAGGCCATGTCAATGCGGCAGGTCTAATTAAGAGGAAGCACCACACAGACACACCAGCCACTGGCTTTCCCAATCACTGTCAGGAACGTGGGGTTGACTGCACAGAAGGTACTCTCCAAGATAACTCCGGACACTAATGTCCTCATAGCATTCTTCTCCAGCTGACAAATTACATGCAGGAATTTTCTATTCCACATAGCTTTTCTGAAGGAGATGTCTTGTCACTCACTGCAGCCTTTCTCCACTTCATACTCCCCAGGGGCTAGGTATTTTGGCCATGTTTTTAAAGCTCAAGAGATTTTCTCTACCTCCTTCACTGGGGACCCGGTGCTCTGTCCAATGGATGGCTGTAAGCATCCACTTCTGAATTTGTCAGGCACTGGCAAAGACTCTCAGGAGACAACTTTATTTGGATCCTGTAAGCAAGCTCTTGTTGGCAACCACAATAGTGTCTGGTTTGGGGGGTGGTTCATGGGATGGATCCACAGGTGGGGCAGTCTCTGGATGGTCATTCCTTTAGTCTTCACAGTTTGTCTCTGTAACTCCTTCCACAGGTAACATGTTCCTGCTTCTTTATTTTATTTTATTTTATTTTATTTTATTTTATTTTATTTTATTAGATATTTTCTTTATTTACATTTCAAATGCTACCCCGAAAGGTCCCTATATCTTCCCACCACCCTGCACCCCTATCCACCCACACCCACTTCTTGGCCCTTGCATTTCCCTGTAATGGAACATATAAAGTTTGCAAGACCTAGGGGCCTCTCTTCCCAATGATGACCGACTAGGCCATCTTCTGCTATATATGCAGCTAGAGACACGAGCTCTGGGGGTACTGGTTAGTTAATATTGTTGTTCCACCTATAGGGTTTCAGACTCCTTTACCTTTTTGGGTACTTTCTCTAGCTCCTCCATTGGGGGCTCTTTGTTCCAACCTATAGATGACGGTGAGCATCCACTTCTGTGTTTGTCAGGCATTGGCATAGCCTTATATGAGACAGCTATATCAGGGTCCCTTCAGCAAAATCTTGCTGGCATATGCAATAGTGTCTGGGTTTGGTGGCTGATTATGGGATGGATCCCCTGATGGGTTAATCTCTGGACAGTCCATCCTTTCGTCTTAGCTCCAAACTTTGTCTCTGTAACTCCTTCCATGGGTATTTTGTTCCCTATTCTAAGGAGGAATGAAGTATCCACACATTGGTCTTCCTTCTTCTTGATTTTTGTGTGTGTGTGTTTTGTAAATTGTATCTTTGATATTCTAAGTTTTTGGACTAATATCCACTTATCAGTGAATGCATATCTAGTCACTTCCTTTGTGATTGGGTTACATCACTAAGGATGATATCCTCCAGATACATCCATTTTTCCAAGAATCACATAAATTCATTGTATTTAATAGCTGAGTAGTACTCCATTGTGTAAATGTACCACATTTTCTATATCCATACCTCTGTTGAGGGACATCTGTGTTCTTTCTAGATTCTGGCTACTATAAAGAAAGCTGTTATGAACACAGTAGAGCATGTGTTCTTATTAACAGTTGGAACATCTTCTGGATATATGCCCAGGAGAGGTTTTGCTGGATCTTCCAGTCTTACTATGTCCAATTTTCTGAGGAACCACCAGACTGACTTCCAGAGTGGTTGTACAAGCTTGCAATCCCACCAGCAATGAAGAAGTGTTCATCTTTCTCCACACCCTCACCAGCATCTGCTGTCACCTGAATTTTTGGTCTTAGCCATTCTGATTGGTGTGAGGTGGAATCTCAAAGTTGTTTTGATTTGCATTTCCCCGATGATTAAGTATGATGAACATTTTTTCAGGTGCTTCTCAGCCATTCAGTATTCCTCAGTTGAGAATTCTTCGTTTAGCTATGTACCCCATTTTTAATGGGGTTATTTGAATTTCTGGAGTCCAGCTTCTTGAGCTCTTTGTATATATTGGATATTAGTCGCCTATTAGATTTAGGATTTGTAAAAATCCTTTCCCAATCTGTTGGTGGCCTTTTTGTCTGATTGACAGTGTCTTTTGCCTTACAGAAGCTTTGCAATTTTATGAGGTCCCATTTGTCAATTCTTGATTTTACAGCACAAGTCATTGCTGTTCTGTTTAGGAATTTTTCCCCTGTGCCCATATCTTTGAGGCTTCTCCCACTTTCTCCTCTATAAATTTGTGTCTCTGGTTTTATGAGGAAATCTTTGATCCACTTGGACTTGAGCTTTTTACAAGGAGATAGTAACGGATCAATTTGCATTCTTATACAGGATAAGCACCAGTAGTGCCAGCACCATTTGTTGAAAATGCTGTCATTTTTTCAATGGATGGTTTTAGCTTCCTTGTCAAAGATCAAGTGACCATAGGTTTGAGGGTTCATTTCTAGGTTTTCAATTCTATTCTATTGATCTACCTGTCTGTCACTGTACCAGTACTATGCAGTTTTATCACAATTGCTCTCTAGTACAGCTTAATGTCAGGCATGGTCAATCCCCCAGAGGTTCTTTTATTGTTGAGAATAGTTTTTGCTATCCTAGGTTTTTTATTATTCCAGATGAATTTACAAATTGACCTTTCTAACTCAGTGAAGAATTGAGTTGGAATTTTGATGGGGATTGCATTGAATCTGTAGATTGCTTTCAGCAAGATAGCCATTTTGACTATATTAATCCTGCCAATCCATGAGCATGGGAGATCTTTGCATCTTCTAAGATCTTCTTCAATTTCTTTCTTCAGAGACTTGAAGGTCTTATCATACAGATCTTTCACTTCCTTAGTTAGAGTCACACCAAGGTATTTTATATTATTTGTGACTATTGTGAAGGGTGTTGTTTCCTTAATTTCTTTCTTATCCTGTTTATCCTTTGTGTAGAGAAAGGCCACTGATGTTTTTGAGTTAATTTTATATCCAGCTGCTGCACTGAAGCTGTTTATCAGGTTAAGTAGTTCTCTGGTGGAATTTTTGGGATCACTTATATATACTATCATATCATCTGCAAATAGTGATATTTTGACTCTTTCCTTTCCACTTTGTATCCCCTTCATCTCCTTTTGTTGTCAAATTGCTCTGGCTAGGATTTCAAGTACTATATTGAATAGGTAGGGAGAAAGTGGGCAGCCTTGTCTAGTCCCTGATTTTAGTGGGATTGCTTCAAGTTTCTCTCCATATAGTTTGATGTTGGCTACTAGTTTGCTGTATATTGCTTTTATTGTTTATTTATCAGTCTTGAATTCCTGATCTTTCCAAGACTTTTATCTTAAAGAGGTGTTGGATTTTGTCAAATGCTTTCTCAATATCTAATGAGATGATCATGTGGATTTTTTCTTTGAGTTTGTTTATATAGTGGATTACATTGATGGATTTTTGTATATTAAACCATCTCTGCATCCCTGGGATAAAGCCTACTTGATAATAATGGATGATAGTTTTGATGTGTTCTTGGATTCGGTATGTAAGGATTTTATTGAGTATTTTTGCATCTATATTCATCATGGAAATTGGTCTAAAGTTCTCTTTGTTTGTTGGATCTTTGTGTGGTTTAGGTATCAGAGTAATTATGGTTTCATACAATGAGTTGGTTAGAGTACCTTCTGTTTCTATTTTTTGGAATAGTTTGAGGAGAGTTGGAATTAGTTCTTCTTTGTAGGTCTGATAGAACTCTGCACTAAACCCATCTGGTCCTGGGCTTTTTTTGGTTGGGAGACTATTGATGACTGCTTCTATTTCTTTAGGGAAAATGAGTCTGTTTAGATTGCTAATGTGATACTGGTTTAGCTTTGGTACCTGGTATCTGTCTAGGAAGTTGTCCATTTCATCCAGGTTTTCTAGTTTTGTTGAGTATAGCCTTTTGTAGTAGGATATGATAATGTTTTGGATTTCCTCAGGTTCTGTTGTTATATCTCCTTTTTCATTTCTGATTTTGTTAATTAGGATAATGTCCTTGTGCCCCCTAGTTAGTCTGCCTAAGGGTTTATCTATCTTGTTGATTTTCTCAAAGAACCAGCTCCTGGTTTGGTTGATTCTTTGAATAGTTTTTTGTTTCTACTTGGTTGATTTCGGCCTTGAGTTTGATTATTTCCTGATGTCTATTCCTCTTGGGTGAATTTGCTTCCTTTAGTTCTAGTGCTTCTAGGTGTCCTGTCAGGCTGGTAGTGTATGCTCTCTCCATTTTTTTTTTTTTTTTTGTAGGAACTCAGAGCTATGAGTTTTCCTCTTAGGACTGCCTTCATTGTGTCCCATAAGTTTGGGTATGCTTTGGCTTCATTTTCATTAAATTCTAGAAAGTCTTTAATTTCTTTTTTTATTTCATCCTTGACCAAGGAATCATTGAGTAGAGTGTTGTTCAGTTTCCACGTGAATGTTGGCTTTCTATTATCTATGCTGTTATTGAAGACTGCCCTTTGTCCTATGTGATCAGATAGTATGCTTGGGATAATTTCAATATTTTTGTATCTGTTGAGGCCTATTTTGTGACCAATTACATGGTCAATTATAGAGGAGATACCATGTGGTGCTGAGAAGAAAGTATATCCTTTTGATTTAGGATAAAATGTTCTGTAGATATCTATTAAATCCATTTGTTTCATAACTTCTGTTACTGTCCATGTGTCTTTGTTTAGTTTCTGTTTCCAGGATCTTTCCATTGGAGAGAATGGGGTGTTGAAGTCACCTACTATTATTGTGTGAGGTGCAATTTGTGCTTTGAGCTTTACTACAGTTTCTTTAATGAATGTGGCTGCCCTTGTATTTGGAGCATAGAAATTCAGAATTGAGAGTTCATCTTGGTAGATTTTACTTTTGATGAGTATTAAGTGCCCCTCCTTGTCTTTTTTGATAACTTTGGGTGGGAAGTCAATTTTATTCGATATTAGAATGGCTATTCCAGCTTGTTTCCTAGGACCATTTGCTTGGAAAATTGTTTTCCAGCCTTTCACTCTGAGGTAGTGTTTGTCTTTTTCCCTGAAGTGGATTTTCTGTAAGCAGCAAAATGCTGGATTCTGTTTGTGTAGCCAGTTTATGTCTTTTTATTGGGGAATTGAGTCCATTGATTTTAAGAGAAATTAAAGAAAAGTAATTGTTGCTTCCTGTTATTTTTGTTGTTAAAGTTAGGATTTTGTTCTCTGGGCTGTCTTCTTTTAGGTTTGTTGAAGGATTACTCTCTTTCTTTTTAAAGGTTGTAGTTTCTGTCCTTGTGTTGGTGTTTTCCCACTTTTATCCTTTGAAGTGCTGGATTCATGGTAAGATATTGTAAGAATTTGGTTTTATCATGGAATACTTTGGTTTCTCCATCTATGGTAATTGAGAGTTTTGCTGGGTATAGTATCTTGGGCTAGCATTTGTGTTCTCTTAGGGTCTGTATAACTTCTGTCCAGAATCTTCTGGCTTTCATAGTTTCTGGTGAGAAGTCTGGTGTAATTCTAATAGGCCTGCCTTTATATGTTACTTGACATTTTCCCTTACTGCTTTTAATATTCTGTCTTTATTTAGTGCATTTGTCGTTCTGATTATTATGTTTCAGAAGAATTTCTTTTCTTGTCCAGTCTATTTGGATTCCTGTAGGCTTCTTGTATGTTCATGGGCATCTCTTTCTGTAGGTTTGGGAAGTTTTCTTCTATAATTTTGTTAAAGATATTTGCTGTCCCTTTAATTTGAAAATCTTTATTCTCATCTACTCCTATTATCTGTAGGTTTGGTCTTCTCATTGTGTCCTGGATTTCTTGGATGTTTTGAGTTAGGATCTTTTTGCATTTTGCATTTTCTTTGATTGTTGTGCTCATGTTCTCTATGGAATCTTCTGCACCTGAGATTCTCTCTTCCATCTCTTGTGTTCTGTTGCTGATGCTCGCATCTATGGTTCCAGATTTCTTTTCTAGTGTTTCTATCTTCAGAGTTGTCGCACTTTGGGTTTTCTTTATTGTTTCTACTTCCATTTTTAGGTCTTCAATGGTTTTGTTTAATTCCATCACCTGTTTGGTTGTGTTTTTCTGTAATTCTTTAAGGACTTCTACCTCTTTAGCAGTGTTTTCCTGTGTTTCTTTGAGTGAGTTATTAATGCCCTTCTCAAAGTCCTCTATCAGCATCATGAGATATGATTTTTAAATCTGAATCTTGCTCTTCGGTTGTGTTGGAGTATCCAAGACTGGCTGAGATGGGAATAATGGGTTCTGATGATGGTGAGTTGTCTTGGTTTCTGTTATTAAGATTCTTACATTTGCTTTTCACCATCTGGTAGTCTCTGGTGTTAGTTGTTATAGTTGTCTCTGGTTGGAGCTTGCTCCTCCTGTGATTCTGTTAGCCTCTGTCAGCAGTTCTGGGAGTTGAGCTCTCTCCGGAGTCTCAGTGGTCAGAGTACTCTCTACAGGCAAGCTCTCCTCTTGCAGGGAAGTTGCACAGAGGTCTGGAGTTCAGACCTGCTTCCTGGCTGAAGATGAAGGTTCGAAACAGGGCCTGTCACAGAAGATGTGTTGCCTCCACAGTCTGTGAGCTGACCTGCAGAAAATGGTCTCCAAGGGACCCGGTACACAAGATGGCTCCCTCACCTGCTCTGGCAGTCAGAGCCCTAGCAGGCAGACACCTCTCTTCTGGCAGGGAAGGAGCCCGGATGTCTGGAACCTGAAATGGGTTCTGTCCCAGAAGCTGTGTGGCTTCTGCACTCTCACCTGAGCAGACTGGTCTCCGAGGGACCGAGAGCACAAGATGGCTCCCTCACCTGCTCTGGCAGTCAGAGCCCTCCTGGATGGATACCTCTCCTCTGGAGGAGCCCCACAGGAGGAATAACAATATGATCTAACCAGTGTCCCTAGACTTCCCTGGGACTAAACCACCAACCAATAAAAAACACATGGTGGGACTCATGGCTCTAGTTGCATATGTAGCAGAGGATAGCCTAGTTGGTCATCAATGGGAGAAGAAGCCTTTGGTCCTGTGGTTACATGCCCCAGTATAGGGGAATGCCAGGGCCAGGAAGTGGGAGTGGGTAGTTTGGTGACCATGGACGAGGGAAAGGGATAGGGGGTTTTCAGAGGGCAAACTAGGAAAGGGGATAACATTTGAAATGTAAATAAAGAAAATATTTAATAAAAAGAAAAAACTCAAGAGACAACACAGAAAATGAAGGGGGAGGAGGAGGAGAAGGAGGAGGAGGAGGAGGAGGAGGAAGAGGAGGAGGAGGAGGGGGAGGAAAGAAGGAAATTTTAAAAGCCAAATTTAATATTTTGGGAAATAGGAATCAAAACTGCCAAATTCCAACAACCAAATAAATGTGTCTGATGGCTCATAGACCAAAAAAAGTTCTGAAACAATAAGAACTTACTAAATGGAAAATAGATTATTTGTGGGCCCCCATACTGAGTGCCAAAATTGTCAATACAAACCTCTCTGACTTCAAAAAGGAAGAGAGATCATTTATTCTGAGCTAAATACAAGTGACTATCGTCTGATAACACAGATTTAGATGGTCCCAAATTATATGTTCCAATACAGAAGAGGCTATAAAATTTTATAGAACAAATGAAATTTAGCTAGAGTATCCATTTGTATTTACAAAGAAAATGAAATTCATAAATCACACCTTTTCCCAAGGACATCAGTAAAACCATCAAGCTGGCAAATTACATTAAAGTAGCGAAGTTTACTATAGGTTCCATGTGGCATCTGAGGGCATTCTTGGTTTTGGAATTGTTGTAAAGCTAGGTGTCTGTTAATATATTCCAAGGGTTTTACCCGATAGTTGAAAGGATATTATGTCAGACACAAAGGTAACCAATAAACAATTAAGGACAATAAAGATAGCTAAGGTTAATTGCAACTCTCCAAAATCAGAGTTCTAACCAACTAATCAACCTTGTAAAATCTTTAACATGCGGATGATTATTTTTCTTAGAATTTTAGTTTACAATGTGTTAATCCCCCAAGAAGCACTTATCTACAAACAAGTGACACTTTCCATATCTTGTACCCCTTCAGGGCTGAAGGGATAAAGATAAAACTAAGACAGTTCATTTATTGTTAATATTTTGTATCTCATTTAAATGTATTTATATCATTTCCCTTTCTCACATGTTCCCCTCTTTCATCCCAAATTTACAGGCTCCTCTTTGTAAATGTTAAATGTTACATTAAATGTGTGAGGTAAACATAAATATATAAACACAACCTGCTGAGTCCCTTCAGTGTTCCCTGCATGTATATGTTCACAGGGCTCATCTCTTGGTATTGGTTACACAATCTGGGCCCCTCCCCAGAGAAAACTAATTCTCCATCTCAGTGGTTGTACTGGTTTGTAGTTAGTTCATTGCATGTTTGGGTCCTGTGGAATTTTTCTCATCTCCCTTGGGATTTGACCTGTTGTTCTTTTTCTTCTCTTGTCATGTTATTGAGACTTCCTGGCTCTAGATTCTGTCAGATTCAAAGGAACTCAGGATGCATGGCTGACTGTGGTGCCTATTAGCACACCAAAGTGCATTCTGGACTCCAGGCTCACTCAGTACCCATGGCTCCTCTCATATCTTCTCACCCCACCCCTTAGCTTAAACCCAAGGCCAAGGACTCCCCTTCCCCATCTTCTGATTCCTATATAACCCTGCCATTTTGCCCATTAGCTCTTTTGACCTTCTTAGTCCCCTCTCTCTTGCCCCTCTCTCTTGGTCTTCCTCTCTTGCTCTCCCCTTCTTTCTTTCCTCTCATGGCCTGGTTTAGTCTATACATTTCTCTCCCTGCTCTGGACTCTTCCAGACACCTCTAGCTGTACTCTTCCCCATATTTACAATAAAAACTTTCCTTCAACCATATCTATGGGTGGTCATGTCCTCACTTTATACAGTTTTCCTGTCATATGTAGAAGGCATAATCTTATAGCAGATTTCCAGATATTACAATTTTCCGCCCTCCCACTTCCACAATGTTCTCTGAGCCTTAGGTACAGGAGTTGTGCAGCAGACCATTTTTGATCTCCTGTCTGCGTAGAACGGGTCTTTAGTTGCAGGTGGGCAAGGAGTCAGCGAATGAATGACAAACAGATACAACACGAGAGAGTGTATGGAATCTGAATGTAATTTGTCAAGTCGAGCATCAAACTTTTTATACAGAAGAGTAACAAGAAACCAGGCGAGATACATCTGCAGAGTTACAGTAACACAATACAAAAGGAATATATACAACAAAAGATGGCTGGGACCAGGCCGCTGCTGTTTACCACTAAGAAGGGAGCCAGGTATAATGTTAGTCTATTGTTAAGCCCACCACCAGGGGTTCTTACTAAATGCCTGATTATGTTGGGGTTTTTTGGGGGGCCTAGTGAAGAAACCTGTCTCAGAGGGATTCCCTAACTCTTTCATGGTAAACCCACCTATTGGCTCTGCCATTGTGAATTCCCTTGTCTGGGTAAGACTGGCTATTGACCCAAGTAAACATTCTGCAAACCAGCCATGAGCTATTCAGGTTCCGTTCTTTGTAATGCCTAATTAGTTTCACCATCTTTACTAGAAGTAAATTCGAATGTTACTGAATAGGTAACATTCCCATTGAATTCCTACTGAATTCCAAGCTCTTTGGCTTCAAGGATTTTCTAGGATGTTGGAACACTGGTGGAGGCTTACCTATGTCAGAATTCAATCTTTAAAGGCACTTATAATAAAACAATACTGAAAGAGAGCACGTGGATCCATACACCAAATTAACACTATGGGTTATGAGAATGCCAAGGTTCTAGGAGGTTGAGTTTTCTTGAAACTCTTTGCCTAGTGGGTGCTTCCAGGCTTCTCGGCCTGTCAAGCAGACTTTACTGGAGTGAGCATAGCAGAGTTACATTATATATGTAATAATTTTGGCTTGGCACCCAAAAAATATTGACCTGACTAATTGTGGCTTTCTGTAATGGTCTCCATCTACTGCAAAAAGAAGTTTATACTCAGTTGTTGGAATAAGGATAAAATTTTAGAATGAAGTTAGGAATTATATGAGTCTAAGAAAATAACAGCAGGGAATTGTCCTATTAGGTACTGGTCACTAGCCATGTGTAGTTGGATAGAGTTACAGGACGGGGCATGATTCCCCTTCTGTTAAGTGCACCTGTATCCACTCTGGCAGCTATTGAGTATCACTAGGATGTAAGTGCCACTGTTACACCTTTAGGGATGCTGGTCATTCTGGTTTATAAGGCATTACAGCTGGGTATGAATATACTGACTGCCTTCATTCTCTTAGTAGCTTACAGATTGCCTTCCAGTATTAGGTGTGAATAAAAATTTCTGGGAGGAAAAAGCTGTGAGATTGATTGACTGATTGAAACTTTAGTGCTAGGCAGAGACTAGAATGTTGCAAGTCCAGAGGCTATTGCCTTATTTTGGGCTACTTCTAGCCCTCCAAAACAACTATTCTTTGTCTATCTTTGTGTCTGAAAAGACAACTTATGACTACTAGAACCTTAACAATTTTTTTTAGTATCAAAAACACTTTCTATATAGTAAAACAACTGCAAAACTCAGTTTATGTTGGTAGACAATTGGGACATATACAGAGAAAGAAAGTTATGATTAGCAAACTAAGAAAGATATAATAAGTTATTTTTGTCTGCCCATCCCATCCCATCCCATCCCATCCCATCCCATCCCATCCCATCCCACCCCATACTGCCAGGCCTCCTCACTCCCTGGGACTTCAAGTCTCCTGAGGGTTAGGTGTGTCTTCTCTCACTGAGGCCAGACCAGAGAGTCTTCTGCTGTATATATGTTGGGGGCCTTGGATCAGCTAGTATATGCTGCCTGGTTGGTGACTCGGTGTCTGAGAGATCTCAGGGTTCCAGATTAGTTGAGAATGCTGGACTTTCTCTGGGTTCATCCTCCTCCTCAACTTCTTCCACCCTTTCCCTAATTCAACCGCAGGGGTCCCTGACTTCAGTCCCTTGGTTGGGTGTAAGTCTCAACAGTTTCCAACAGAAAAGTCAGATAATATCTTGGGCTTATAGAATAATTCCCTTATCTTGATATAATGTCCTCTCTGATATACTCTCCAACATATTTTAAACTTGCTTTGACTTATGAGTTTCTTGGTTCTGTAAAATTATAAAACATAGGAAACTGCTTCCAAAAAGAAACATAGAGTTTAAGGTATCCTAAATCTATTCCTGGACCACAGTCTTTCAAAATGGTCCCAGAATAGAATATTTGTTATTTTTATCAAGGGTTTTGTGTTAACATGTAAAAACTAGTCCTCAAGAAAGAGCCTTTAGGGTCAGTTCCAGCTACAATACTCAAAGTTCTCTGGGCAAAGTGTGTAATGTCCTCAGCAATAATGACTTAATTTCAATTGCCAGGAGGCAACTAAAGGCAAATAGCAATATATATCAATAGTCTATATTGTTAGGAAAGTCTCTTGGACTTCTCTGGTGAACAACATGTAAGAAGGTTTCTCATGCTTTTTATTAGGGTTGTTAGATAGTCTATGGGTTCTGGGAGAGCATTATCATGGGAGAGCATTATCACCCTGAGTGATGGTGATGTAATTTCATTGTGTGTGTGTGTTTGTGTGTGTGATTTCATTAAATATGACATAAATTAATCCACCATTTCCAAATTTATTACTTCTTTAGTGTTATTTATTTTTTTCTCCTCCCTATCTTTCTATATTCTCATTATCTTTTCCAAAGAAAACATTTCTACCTATTATCCCCAATATCTTATCTGTTTCATAATTACACTCTCTGAAGCTCTCCCCTCATCCTGATCCCTTTTTACTTTCTTCGTTTCTGTAGTTATTTCAGGTTATATTCTCACATCTGAAGATTTGTAGCTAGGAGCCTCAGATGAGAGAAGACATATGGTATTTATCTATTTGTGTCTGGGTTACCTCACTCAGAATTATATTTTATACTTCTTTTTAATTGCAAATTTAATTATTTTATTTTTCTTTGCATCTAAATAATATTTGACAGTGTATATGGATCATGTTTTCATTATTCATTCATCAGTTAAAGGCATTTTGGTTTATTCCATTTCCTAGACACTGTAAATAGAGCAGTAATAAACATGTTTGTGTGTTTGTGGGGTAGAATGTTGAGTCCTTTGGGAATATGCCAAGGAGTTGTATAGCTGGGTCATGTGATAGATTATTTTTAGCTTTTTGAGAATTTTTCCATACTGATTTTAATTGATGCTACATCAGTTGGCAATCCTACCATCAATGAATGTATGTATGTATGTTCCCTTTTCCCCACATCCTTGCTACAGCTATATATATGGTATGGGTTATATATGTATATATATGAAAGATTATATATATGTATATATACATATATATTATATGTATATATAATCTTAGCCATTTTGCCTGCGTGATATGCAATCTCAAATTTGTTTTAACTTGCATTTCTTTGATTGCTAACCATAATGAGACCTTTTTGTGTGTGATTTTTCTTCTATTGAGAACTCTCTGCTCAGATTCACAGCCTATTTTTAAACTGGGTTGTTTGTTTTCTTGACTCTAATTTTTGAGTTCTTTATATATCCTGAATATTCATTCTCTGTCAAATATATAACAGGATGAGATTTCCTCCCAATCTATGGACATCTTGTTCATTTCACTAATTGTTTTTCTAGCTGTTACAGATTTTTTTTTTTTAGTTTTATGAAGTTCCACTTATTAATTATTTATTTCAATTCTTTGGGAAGAGTAATCATGTTCAAGTAATTTCCTACACCTATATCGTGCAAGGTACCACCTCTGTTTTCTTCCATCCAGTTCAACATTTTGTTTTCATGTTGATGTTTTGTATCTATTTGGACTTAATAGTTGTGCAGGGAGGTAGATACGTGTCCAATTTAATTCTTGCACAGAAGGATATACAATTTTTCCATCATCATTTGTTGAAAATGTCTTTTCTTTAGTGTGTTTGTAATAACTTTGTCCAATGTCAGGTAGGTGTAGTTATATGTAGCCATGTTTTTATCTTTTATTTTGTTCTATTGGTCTGTATATCTGTTTTTATGCTAGTACCAAGTTTGATTTTAATTAATTTTTTATTATGGTGCCTCTGAAGTCTAGAATGGTAATTTCTTCATTATTTTTTGTCTCAGTATTGTTTTGGCTGCCCACATCTTTTGTAGTTGCAAGTTAATTTTAGGATTCTACTGTGAAGAATGTGGCTATTTTGATTAGGATTGCATTGAATCTGAAAATAGCTCTTGGAAGCATAATAATTTTTACAGTTTTGTTTGTTTTTCTTTCTAGAATTTATTGGCTATTTTCTATTCAACTCCTTTCTGAAATATTGCTTCTAGTATTCTTTATAGGACCAATATTCTTTATATCCTGGTTGTAATATGGAAAGTTTTTTATTTGTCAACTATGACAGTTTTGTAAGTTTATGTTGGCATTCAGGGTCATTTAGAACTTGAAATGTATTGCTTTAGCCTCTTTTGATTTTCAAATTTTTCATTGAGAAATCAGCTGTTAGTTTGCTGTGCTTCTCTCTACATTGACTTGTGAGGTTTTTTCATCATACAGCTTTCAGTGCTCCTTTCCTTCCTGTATATCTAGGGTTTTAACTATGATACGCTGTAGGTAGATTCTCTTCTGGTCTTGTCTTTTTGTTGTTCTGTGTGTGTATATGTGTATGTGTGTGTGTGTGTGTGTGTGTGTGTGTGTGTGTGTGTGTGTCTTCTTAGTTTAAGGATATTTTCTTGTATGATCATGTAAATGATGTGGTTTATGCCATTGGTCTGGAATTCTTCTCTCTCATTTATGCCCATAATTCAAAAGCCCCAATTTGATATTTTCATAGTGTCTCATAATTTTTATATGTTCATTTCCTATTATTTTTTATTTTTCATTTTCTTTTCTTCTGTAGATTAATTCCTTTACTTTATCTTTGATTTCTAATATTTTATCATCTACTTGATTCATTCTACTCATAAATATTTTTGAGTTTTACATCTCCATTTTAATTTCAGTGTAATCTCTCTTTAATGCCTCTATCTTTTTATTGAATTTAATTCTTAAATTCTTAGTTATCTTTGTCATTTCTTTAAGCCGTGTGTGTGTGTGTGTGTGTGTGTGTGTGTGTGTGTGTGTGTGTCTGTTTCCTTGGTTATTTGCTCTCTTGGGCACTGAGCTGTCTAAACCTTTTTTTTAATCTTCTTAAAATCTTTGGTGAAGTTTATGAAATTTTAAGTTCTATGTGCTAGGTGTTAACTGGCAATTATCAGTGGAGAACATATTTATAGGACTGATGGGTTTGAGGAGGATTTCATTTTGGGGTTGGTTAAGTGAAATGCTTTCTGTTTCAGAAAACACAGTGGTTGAATTATGGAAGCAGCATTGTGCCTTCCCACTAAGAGCTTCAAAGACAATAAAACTGGACGCCACACAGACTATGGAGGCCCAGTTCAACAGACTTCATAGGGGAACAATATTATCTACTGGGATACAGAGCTTTCTTTCTTCTTTATTTGGAAATACAATTTTTCACATAATATATGCCAATTATACTTGCCTTTCCCCAATTCCTTCCAGGTCTGTTCTACCTTTCCACTAACCCAAATCTGCATTCTTTCTCTCTCATTAAAAATTAATCAAAATTGTATTATATACATATATATGTGTATATATATATATATATATATATATATATATATATATATATATACTAGCATATATATTATATACATATATATGTATATAATATATACATATATATACATATGTGAAGTATAGTAGATGAAATCAGATATGTAGATGGGAAAAATATATTCCAGTTTTCCAAATGATACTGTCTTCTGTCATAAAGTAGTGTTTCAATTTCATGAAGCCCCAGGTATTAACTGTTTGTCTTAGCACTTTGCCTGTGCTATCAGTGTTCTGTTTAGAAAGTCTTTTCCTGTGATATGTATTCAAGACTATTCCTCACTTTCTCTTGTATCAGATTCAAGTAGTTAGCTCTATATTGAAGTCCTTAGTCCATTTGAAGTAAAGTTTGTGCAGGGTGATAAGTTTAGGCCTATGTGAATTCTTCTTTGTGCAGCCATGCAATTTGACCAGCACTGTTTGTTAAAGATGCTATATTTTGTCCAGCATGTATTTCTGTCTTCTTTATCCAAAATCAGGTGTGTGGACTTATATATGTCCTGTGATATTTTGGCACCGAATATAGCTGTGCTCTGTACTCATCTGAAGAATTTTTTTCTGAGACTATTATGTAATAAATTACTAATTTCTTTGTTGGAAGAGTTTACGAGATAACCTCATCTACATGGTTAGTAGTTCTCACTCTTATGCATAGCTCAATGAAAAAGAACAAGTGTGTCAGAAAGAAATACAAAATGTACATTTTAGAAAGGAAGATGACACTGATAAGATTAATATTGCAGCCAATCCTTGTACTAGAAGAGTGGTTGTAGCTGTAAAGCAGATCAGGGATATTAAAGGGGTACAAATCTGCACTGGAGTAAGGGAGGAATGCCTCAGGGCAAGACCCCACAAAGCTAGGTATTCATCAAAAAGAAAGGTCTAAGAAATTAACAAAAGCATATGCAAATATGATTGAAGGGACTCAGGTTTCATCCCAAACAAGCAGGCAAACTTAGCAGTGTTATCCACATGGTACTAGCTTTTGAGTCACAAGGTATATGAGTAATGGGATCACGGAGCTTTTTCCACAGTTTTAGGGAGTTGCTGAGGCTGGATAGTGCATAGCAGGTGAGTCTCTACATGAAGGTGATGAGTGGGCCAGAGGTCCTGAGAGATCATTATATAATATTGTGAAAATAGAACCTGAATTATGTTTGGAGCCCCAAGATATTAGAGATGCCAAAACTGTGAGTCCTCTCAGGGAGAAATGTACATAGAAACTGGAACCAGTCCAAGAGAGAGATGTATCTTGATGGCAACCAAGCTCAAAGGATAGAGCCAGCTAAGCCCTTTGATACCAGACATTGAGCTGTAGGATTTGGTGTTTTCCCTGCTGGTTTTCAACCCTGCTGTTTCTACACTATACTTGGATTCCTTCCTTTTGTGATGTTGATGAATATTCTGAGCCATTGTATCTCAGAAGTATGTAATTTGCTATAATTTTACAGGGGTTTACAAATAATAGATTAGTTTGAGTCTCAGAAAAGACTTGGAGTTTAGATTTTAGGAGACAGTGAAAGACTATAGGAACTTTTGTTGTTGGTCTGAATGCATTTCCTTTTATGATATGGTCATGAAACTATGGGGGCCACGAGTAGAATGTGGTGGCTGGAATGAAATGTCCCTTATAAGTCTCACACACTTGAATACTTCATCCCCTCTTGGTAGATCTTTGTGGAGAATAAAGATGTATGACTTTGCTCAGGGAAGTAGGTCATTGAAGATAGGCTTTGAGGTTTCAAAGAATGTGTAGCATTCAAGTTAGCCTTCTCTGATTTCTGTTTATGGATTCAAATATGACCACTTTGTTGCTGCTCCAACACCATACCTGCCTGCCTTCTGTCGTGCTTCCTATTATGATGGTCATGAACTGTTGTTATTCCTCTGGAATTGTAAACCCCAAATAACTCTTTCTTCTATAAGTTGCCCTGGTCATGATCTTTTATTATGGCAATAGAAAATTACAATAGTCTCACAAGAGACAGCTATATCAGGGTCCTGTCAGCAAAATCTTGCTAGCATATGCGATAGTGTCTGGGTTTGGTGGCTGTTGATGGTATAGATCCCCATAAACAGATAGATCAGCCCAGATAGACCATAGTAAATAGTAAGTAATAATTTGGGATTATCAATAGGAATATAAATGGGGCAGTCTCTAGATGGTCCTTCCTTCCATCTCACCTCCAAACTTTGTCTCTGTAACATCTTCCATTGGTATTTTGCTCCCCATTCTAAGAAGGAACAAAGTATCCACACTTTGTTCTTCTTTCTTCTTGAGTTTCATGTGTTTTACAAATTGTTATCTTGGTTATTCTAAGTTTCTGGGCTAATATACACTTATCAGTGAGTGCATTTCATGTGAGTTCTTTCGTGATTGGGTTACCTCACTAAGGATGATATCCTCAGTGCCTGGCAAATACAGAAGTGGATGCTCACAGTCATCTATAGGTTTGAACATAGGGCCCCCAATGGAGGAGCTAGAGAAAGTACCCAAGGAGCTGAAGGGGTCTGCAACCGTATAGGAGGAACAACAATATGAACTAACCAGTACCCCCAGAGTTCATGTCTCTCGCTGCATATGTAGCAGAAGATGACCTAGTTGGCCATCATTGGGAGGAGAGGCTCTTGGTCTTGCAAAGATTATGCCATAGTACAGGAGAACATCAGGGCCAAAAAGCAGAAGTGGGTGGGTTGGGGAGCAGGGTGGGGGGTGTATAAGGAACGTTTGGGATAGCATTTGAAATGTAAATGAAGAAAATATCTAATAAAAATTGTTTTCTGAAAAAAGAAAAAAATACAATAATGACACAGGTTGATTTTATTGTTGAGATGAATCCTAGATATATGAAATTCTTTTGTTGATTGCATGTCTCCTGTATTCACAGCAAACTGGAATGGGATGTAGGATGTACATCTCAGCCTAAGGTTTGGGAATAGTGAAGGGCAGGCTCCATAGACTTGTACAGAGCCCTGGAAGTGAAACCCTGGCTTTAATTGAGGTTCAAAGTGAATGTAGGTGGGTTAGAATTAAGCTAGATTCACTAAATCATTGGATGTGTACACCAGTTTTGGATGGAGAATGGTAATGGTGTGGTTTGAGTCAAAATAAAGTCTGGACAAGTTGTCAATTTTTTACAATGTCTTACTTTAGACACCCACATGGTTATGGTGATTAAAGGGGGTCAATCATCACCTTGCTGAACAGGCCACTCCTCCAAATCAGACAGTTATCTGCAAGGGAATGATGGTGCTGTATACTATGAGTTATCATCTCTTGGAAACCAGGTTGTCCCTCCCAGCAATAAAGAATTCTTCTGACCATTTTGATGAGCCAGAACCCAGACAATAATCAACCAGACCACACCTTAACCTAGACTCCTTAATTATGTAGGTGTCTTTGCCATTGGCGGCTTTTTTCCACTCACAAATGACAAATCAGCAGTCACTGGTTCCCTTGATCTGTTCATCCTAGTGTGTCCACACTGGCAAAAATTGTATTGCTCTCCTTCGGCCATCACTTGTCTCTTTAGTTGATGTATTGAGCCAGTGACTAAGCCCAGCCTGTAGCTATGAAGTGGGCCTTCTGCACTAGATCTCAAGATACATTATCACATTGAGTCTTAAACTTAGTCTTGGACTTTGGCCTCTGTTGGAACGCAACCAAATTTCTGTAACTACTTTAAATTGACCTGGGAGATGAGACCAAGGGACGGACTCTCTCTCTCTCTCTCTCTCTCTCTTTCTTTCTTTCTTTCTTGGCATTTTTATTAGAAAATTAGATATTTTCTTCATTTACATTTCAAATGCTATCTCCAAGGCCCCCTATACCCTCCTAGCCCTGCTTCCCAACCCACCTATTCCCACTTCCTGGCCCTGGCATTCCCCTGTACTGGGGCATATGATCTTCACAAGACCAGGGGCCTCTCCTCCCACTGATGGCTGACTAGGCCATCCTCTGCTACATATGCAACTAAAGACACAGCTCTGGCAGGAGGGGGTGTTCTATAGAGAATATGAGTGTTTTATCTGAGCTAAGAAGTAGAGCATCATGTGCTGAATCCCTTTGAAACAAGAATTCATGTGATAACAAAATGCACCATGGGCAGGTGACATTCAGGATTATCTACTATAAGGATTGTGTGCTGATTTGAGATAAGGTTATGTGTCTGCTCTTTGCTGGCAGGTCCAGGTAAAAGGAGAGAACCTGGTCCAGCCAGGTCTGTCTGGGATGAATGGGATGGAGAGTATCATTGGCCCAAAAGAAACACATCTGGCCAGGAGTCTTGTCAAAGCAGGAACTCACTTTATTAAACTAGGCATTTGCTTATATAGAAAAGGCAAGGAGGTGGGGATAGGGGTATCGGGTGAGATGATGTATGGGGTGGTGTGAGATAATGAAGGGTGTAGGGTGATCTCACAGGGCCTATAAGAAATTGATACATCAGCAGTAGCTAGGCAGAGGCAGTCTCATTCAGGTTGGTAGGTCGCTGTGTAGTTCTCAAGGGAATGACAGGTTTCGAAAATCGAGGCTGGTTGTGGTTTGTCCTCAAGGCCCACACCAAAGCCAAATAGGGCCCAACAGTTGTGGACAGTCTAAGGCTGAACAAAATTTCTTGACAGCTCTATAAGACAAAGACAGCAGAAATTTTAATTCAGGGCTGTCCATAATCTGCATGCTTTGATTACCATTCCCAATTCTATGGAGAAGGAGGAAAAGAAGAGTAGATATAGACTCCATATCCAATTACTAAAAGAGGGGAATATGATGCTGGGAAGAAACAGATAAAGCTTTCTGCCCTGTGCAAAGGATACAGGTGGTCTTCTCTAATGGTGTATCTACCATCATGGACTTAGGAGCTTTGGGTCAAATTCTTCTGGAAAAAGTTATGTCTGTACTAAACAAAACATTTTCTCGGTCATTGCTGCTAAATAATATAGTTTAGCAAAGGTTTGCAAACTATTTATATAATGCTGTATACTATGAGTCGCACACAAATACATACACAAACATGTTTACATGCAAATATTCATATGCATTTATATACACTTGTATGCAATGCATGCACACATGCATACATGCATATACCCCCATCCCTACATACACACCTTTAAAGTCTCTTGAGCTTGTCTATCTCATCTAGGTACAGCAAATGAAAACTATGCTATCCAAGAAAGCCTAGGGAATCTCAATGTGAATGATGCTCCAATCCAGGCTACATTCTCTATCATGGGTCCCCAAGTCAAAGGCTCCTTCTTGCTCTCCTCCCATTTCCTTAATCTAAGACAACTGCAACATGGGCTCTGGTATGCCAAGTATAGAACTCCTAGGCAGGTTCCTTGACTCTCCTGCCTCTTCCTGTCTCCCGTTCTCAAAGTCACTCTTGCTCTAGGAGTGGGCTTTGAAAGACAAGTAGCCGTCATCCATGTGTAATCTGTAATAGGGACAAGAGCTTCCATTTTTCTTGACTTTTCATGCCTGGATTGTAGCTCCTTCTTATGAACTGAGCTAGTAGAAGGAGGAGCAGAGGCCCTTCCTGAAGGACTGCCTCATGGATTACACTAGAGGGCAGATTCCAGGTTGGAAGCAAATGACCTTGATCTTTTATTTAAATGCAAACAAAGCAACAGTTCCAATAAGGGAAATATGCAATTATGAAGCCAGTATACCTATTTTTTTTAATCACTTAAAAAGTAGTCATATCAAACAGCATCTATTTAGCAGTACTGTTATACTGTAACATATAGAAATGTATTACACAGCAACAAGCAAAGAAGTTAAAGAAGAGTAAAGCTAGTTTGGAGTGAGTTTAAGGGGCAGTGGAGGCTGATGATGCTAGAATGGAAACAGCAGTGGTGAGAACTGTGGTGGATTTAATCAACTGCGATATACATATGCACACCTGCTCTTCCTTCCTTCCTTCCTTCCTTCCTTCCTTCCTTTTGTCTTTCTTTCTTTCTTTCTTTCTTTCTTTCTTTCTTTCTTTCTTTCTTTCTTTCTTTCTTTCTTTTCTTTCCATAGAAAAAGATGAGTTTTAACATCAAAACCTAAATAAAATCAGTAAAAGGCATGAGTAGAAGATGTAGAAGCAAAGAAAATATGATGATAACATGAACAATATATTTATCTGCTGGAGAAATAAAAATGAAAACCAGAGTGATCTATGGCTTCCCATCTATTTTAACTACAAGAGCTCAAAAAAAAAAAAAAAAAATAATGGCAATAGCAAAAATAGTTGCCAATGTGGGGTAACAGAAACTTAGCTCATAGCTGTTAGAAATGCAAAGTACTCAGCTCCAAGGGGAAGAGACTTGACAGATTCTTAGATATGTAAATATGCTGTAAAATATGATTCCAGAGTCCTCTTCTGGATATTCATATCAGAAAGATGAAAACTTATACCCATATAAGAACTTGTATATTAATATTTATAAATACTCTACTTTTGACTGGTAGTGGTGCTTTGAATGAGAACATCCCTCCCCAAAGACTCATAAATTTGAATGTTTAGTTAACAGGGAGTAGCACAGTTTGAGAAGGACTAGATGTGGCCTTGTTGGAGTCAGGGTGTCCTTGATGGAGGAAGTATATCCATGTAGGTGCTGTTTGAGATTTCAAAAGCACTTCAACAGGTCCAGTTTCTCTCTGTCTGCCTTCTCTCTGAGGATTGGGATGCAACACTCTCAACTGCTTCTTAGCACCATGCCTGCCTACCTGCTGCCATACTTTCCACCATAATAATGTACTAACCCTAAAACTGTAATCTAGCTTACCAATTAAAAGCTTTCTTTTGAAAGAGTTGACTTGGTTATGGTAACTATGATGGTGAATAAGAGTGATCGATCTCCTTAGGTTCATATATTTGAATGTTTAGGGAGTGACACTATTTGAAAGGATTAGAAGATGTGGCCTTGTTGGAAGAAGTGCATCACTAGTGGTGGGCTTTGAGGTTTCAAAATCCTTCCACAGGCCCAATGTCTCTCTCTTCCTGCTGTCTACAAACCCAGATGTAGACCTCTTCAGCTACTGCATTCACCAGCTCCATAGGCTGCTTCTTACAGCTCAACATAGGGTCATGTAACTGCACGTGTTGATTATATCTCATAGTTGTAATTAATTCTTGGGAGGGAATTAATAAAGGCCAAGGAAAAAATATAGAAAATATTGAGTATTTTAACAGCTACCGTGGGGTTACAACATACCTTTACTTAGTCACCCAACATACGTTTACTTAGTCTGAAGTGTTCATTATAGTGTATGTATGCACTAACATTCACAAACCAGGCATGCCCCTGGCAGTGTATATGACAGAAAGATATTCATAAACTACTCGAGTGAGTGTTCAGGCATTGCAAGGCTCAGCACAAGAACAGGTGATTTTTAAAATAAAAAACCTGGACTACAGACACAGCTCTTGAGCATAAATGTCACAAAGCTTTTGGTCAGATTTGAAATTTGCTTTTGACACGTCCTTTCCCTTTTCTCTAGAGCATTTAGCAAATGGGCATGTCTGCTGTGTGTAGGGTGACTAGGGCAGTTGACATAGTGCTATAGGCTAAAGCTGGCACCAGACACTGAGTTCCTCATCTTTGATTTTGGAGGTGGGTGATCTCATCCTGCTTTCTGGGCTCTGTGGCATAGAGGAGAGAGAATTCTTCTCAGTCTGACAGGACTATATCCACTCTGACAATGTCCTTCCCATTCTTATGGTGCCCTGTGCATTCTGACAGGGTCCTTCCCACTTTAACTGGATGCTTCCTACTGTAAATAGTGTCTTCCCATGCTCGCAGGGACCTTCCCACTTTGGCAGAGTACTCTTCACCTTGACAGAATTCTTCATGCACTGACAGACTCCTCCTCACTCTTACAGGCTCTTCATTACATGACAGCTTTGTCCCCACTACTCTGGGAGAATTCTCTAGATCCTATTTGATTCCTCCCCATCCTCATTAGGCCTGTTCATAGACCCACCCCTTTCTTTTTCTCTTTGGAGGTTTGAGGGAGTTGGTCTGTGTTTGGCTGCCCTTAATCCACAAAGCATTTATCTGTCTTCCTGGCCTGGAAGTCTTGTATATGACTGATGCAATTTGTCCCAAGTAACCCTACCCTCTGTTAAATTACTGTCTGTAGCTCCTGAGGTTTAGCACACTGTATAGTATGGTAAATGGTGATGAACTAGATGATACATTTTCAGCATCAGAGGAGCCAGGGAAACTGTGAAGAAAGTGTAGCTAAGGACACACACACACACACACACACACACACACACACACACAGAGAGATCAAAGATAAGCAGGGAATATGAAAAGAACACAGAAGCCCCTGAGGTCAGGTGACTGCAGACCCTGAAGCGTGCTGTTGAAACTCAGGCCATGGAAGATTTGAAGAAATAACACTGAAAATCACATGTCAGTTATTTTCCACCCATGATAAGAAGAAATAGAAGGACTTCATCTAATTTTATCTACACATTTTCAGATTAGTGATGGCAACCATATTTGATGGGCAGATGTCTGTGATTACTATTTTTGAAGAAAATTTGATAGTAGCTTTTAATCTCTCTTCTATTATGCCTTCCTCACTTCCCTTTCTCCCCTTCTTTTCTTCCTTTCCTCCATCCACTGCTTTTTCTGAGAGGGTGCTAAGGGGCTGGGCTGATTCCTGGCCCCAGCAGCTTCTTTTGCCCAGGTATTTATCTTACTGTGCTAAGCACAGGGCCAATGAGAGGCAACTACGGTGGGAGAGAGACTTTGCTGGAAGTCAAGAGAAGTGAGTGTGCCCAGCAACCACAGGCCCCTCTTTTTCTCAGAGAAGGGGAAAAAAAACTGGGAGGAGGTGACTTATGAATCTTTCAGAAGTTACAGATGGATATTATTAAGAATCCTCATTTTTCTTCTGTTTTGTCAAAATGCTCCACATGGTGTAGAACTCCCAGTTTATTTTGGCATCATTAAGTCCTTTAATTACTAACACAAAGATAAGCTCAGGACCTCCACCAACACAGAGGTGTTTACACAGGGAGGGTTCTGAGCAATTTCACCTGTTAAATTTAGTAGAATTTCCCACATGATACCTTCATTGCCAATTATGAATTGTGTAAAATCCTGTTTATTTTTAGAAAGAAATTACAAGAGTGCTTTTTCCTCTGAGGAAAAGAGGGATGATTAATGCCATTAAAAAGAAAGTTTATGAGAGAAAGAAAAACATTTCTCTGTGGGTGGGAGTGTTGCACCAACACTTACTCAAATGTAGACACAATAAAACATGTGCACTGCTCAGCCCTACGCCCTCTTAACTGGCAAAACTTCAGAACGGAGAGCAGCCCTTACCACAAGAGAACACTGGGCTGCTCTTCTCTGCTACAGGAAACTAGTGTGAAGTTTGGATTAGCTCCTTCCTCTTCAGCCTCTGCCTCATGAATAGTTCATGAATATGCCACACAGAATTCACACATACCAAAGCTCCTCTAAGGAGCAGAAGATGGACCACATGAAGATATTCCAACGTGAACTTATGAAAGCAAGACACAGAAGCATGAAATAGGAATTCAGTGTATACAGTTGCAAGCTAAGTCTAGGCTGGTATAGATATGTTTATAGTTGAAAGGTGGCTGGAGATTTATCTGAGCCAGTGCCCCTGTTTTCCAGATGACTAAATTAAGGCGGAGCAAGTTAGGAGACACCAGTGTGGGTTGTTTGTAAGCATGGTGGAAGAAGAGGCTTCTGTTGTGTGTTTCTTTGCGAATGCTGTGAAGTTGTAGCTTGAGATAATATTTACTTCCTCCCTGTCATGCCCAGAAATATTTTTCTAATTGGGGCTCAGTGGCTGTGTGAGTGTATAAGAATTAATGTTCTAGACCTTTTATGGAAGGGTTATTACTATTTCTGTCTCAAACAAACAAAACCCAGCCTCCCTGTCCAGAATACATCATTCACCAAAAGCAGCAATTGGCAGCACTTCCTCCCTTGCTATGCATTTTCTTTATTTTTTTCCATTTTTTTTATTAGATATTTTCCTAATTTACATTTCAAATGCTATTCCGAAAGTCCCCTCCCCCCTCCCCCCTCCCTGCTCCCCTGTCCACCCACTCCCACTTCTTGGCCCTGGCGTTCCTCTGTATTGGGGCATATAAAAATTGCAGTACCAAGGGGCCTCTCTTCCCAATGATGGCCGACTAGGCCATCTTCTGCTACATATGGAGCTAGAGACACGAGTTCTGGGGGTTCTGGTTAGTTCATTTTCAAATCTTCGCTTTAAGCTGTCAAAAGAAGGGGAACTGGATGTAAAGCACCTATGTGGATAGGTATCAGGAAACAAGAAAATAACTTCCTGAGTAGGGCTCTTTGCTGCTCTGTCTGTTACTATAGAACAAAATTTCCACTATGGTGTTGAGGTTGGGGCATGGTTAATTGGACTACCAGAGTTCAAAATAACTTTACATAGGAAGGAACTTTGATGTAAGTCTTCAAATTTAGTTATCCTACTCTAATGTGTAAATAAATAGATGAACACAGGTGAACAAATGTGGAAATCCTCCCCATGTGTATCCTCAGTGGACTTTGAGCAGAAGGTGGACACCATTTCTGGAAGGACTATCACAGTCAAGCGAAACTCACTTGCTCCTTGATAGTGCCTAGAGACTGCACAGAGCTATCCCTCTCTGCTGACACACACCATTGCCATGTGAGCATCTGGTTCCCAGAACAACTCTGAGAATCATTAAACCTAGCCTGTGCTGCTGGCATGAATACTGGCTATGCTGACAGTGATGGCCTATCAGGGACTCTAGCCTTCCTTGGGAGACATTTCTAGTGTTTTCTCACCCCTTAAACAAACTTGAAAAAAAAAAACCAACCCAATGTTAAATAAAAGGAGTTAGCAGTTATATGTAGCTATATATGCCCCCTTTGGCTACTCAGATCAAATATGAGCATTTTGAGTATGCTCTTTATTCAGTAGAACCATTTATTCACAAACAGATCTGGTCACACCAGATCCTGCCATCTGGATAGACACAGAGTGCTTGCTTCATCCAGTCTGTTCTGGAGAAATATTGTCTTCATCGCTGTTCTATCAACTCTAAAACAGTTAATTGGGTGTTTGGTTATAGTTTCAGATGATTAATCCATCAGCATCATGGCAGGAAGCATGGAGACAGGCAAAAATTGTGCTGGAGAAGAAGCTGACAGCTTTATCCTGATTTGCTGGCAGCAGGGGAAGAGAGAGGGACGAGGGAAGAAGGGAGAGAGGAAGGACCTGATGTGGGCTTCAAGGTTTCAAAACCCTTAGTGACCTCTTCCAAAAAGGCCTTATCTATTCCCAAAAGGTCCCATGCTGTGGAACAGTGGACCTGCCAAGAAACTTGGTAAGGTAGAGTGGGTCTGAATCCCCAGTCCCCAGGCATCCCCAATGGCCATGCCCAGCACCAAGGCAGAGTGTGGACCCACACCACCTCCTAATTCTTCCCCAACAGTCCATTGACTGGGGACTAAGCACACAAATATATGAGCCCGTGGGAACTGATCTCATTCAAAGACCCACAGATGCTTTGCAATTTGTTCCCTACTCTTCTCGGTGTGATCTTGACCAGTGGTGCTATTGACGTGGGCTACTGCACACCATGCTTAGGAATTCCCACTAAGTCACCTGCTCAATGAAGCCCTCCGGTGTCTGTGAACTTCACATCTGATGGGCCTGCTTCTGCCCTGTGTGTCAGTGAAGCAGGATGAATTTACCCTTCTCATGAACCATCTCAGAAACATTGCTCACGCTGTGTTTAGCTTGTGTCTGTAGAATTTATATCTGTACATGTTCATGAGGGAGTCCAAGAAAGCTCTTCAAGTACTCACCCCCGAAAAAAATGCCATACCTAACACTCTCACATCTCAACTTAAGTAAGTGAAGATACCATGTCCATACCTCAGAGGAAGCAGGTCCACCATTTGATTTAAGGAGGAGAGCGGTACAGTTTGGCAATAGTCCAGTGAGCACTGTGTTGTATATCCAACTGGTGGGTGTTCCATTTCTGTCAAAGAAAATAGGTACCTCTATTCTTCAAGGGAGGCAAAACAAAAGCTCTGCTCCTTCCATGCCGAAGATCAAGATTATATCATTTGATTCTCTGTATCTATATGCACTGTATCTTCATCTTCAACCAACTGCAGAGCAAATACATTTTTATAAGAATCACATATAGTTCCAAAAGGCAGTATTTGAATTTGCTGTGTGCTCAGTATCATGCTGAGTTCAATAGAATGTAGTATTATGTAGACCACCCACACTCTGATGACTACTTCACTTTCACAGTGTTCTCCAGGGCTCATTGGCTGTTCAATGATCCTCTTGGCTCCTGTGGTACATGCATCTGGACAAATTATACTGGCTTTCTTCTTGTTATTATTTCCTAAACAATACAATATAAGCCCCTTTTGATAATTATTCTTTATTCACTTTATATCCTGACCACAGACCCCATCCTTTCTCTCTTCCTAGTCCCATACTTGCAAATCTCTCCTCCCACATCACCCCTGTCCCCTTGACTGAGGAAAAGGGGAAGCCCCTACTTGGGTACCACCTCACCCTGGGACATCTAGTCCCAGCAGGACTAGGCATATCCTCTCCCACTGAGGCTCAAACAGACAGTCCTAATGGAGGAAGGGGATCAAATGGGAGAGAAGAGACTGAGATATCCCCCACTCTATGGTTAAGAGTTCCATGTAAAGATCAAGCTATACATTTGCTATAATGTATACAGGGTTAGGTCCAGTCTCTGCATGCTCCATGGTTGGTGGCCCAGTCTCTGTGAGCTCCGATGGGCCCAGGTTAGGTGACTCTGTAGTATTTTTATGGTGTCATTGACCCCTCTGGCTTGATCAATTCTATCCCCCACTCTTACACAAGACTCCTCTTGCTCTGCCTGATGTTTGGCTGTGGGTCTGTGTATCTGCCTCCATCAACTGCTTCCTCAATGAAGCCTCTCAGAAGACAGTTATTCTAGTGCAATGCTTATATTATATCTGGTGTTCTGAGTTATCTGTTGATGAATCCAGGGGAGAAAGAGCACAGATTCTTCTTGCACTTTGCTGTGTTGTGGACAAGATGAACACCTGCAGGGTTTGCTGTGTAAGATGTGCTAGAGCCAGTCCTCTGTAAGAACAGCGGCATGAATCAAGTTCACACTTGACTTATAAACCAAGAAGAGGTACCTAAGCTTTGCCCTCCTCATAGTATGCACATGGAAATGGCCAGATCATAACTGTCCAACTACTGTCACACTCATGAGATTTCTCTGGGAGGGTTCTGGTTGGACTGTATCACCAGGTTTCTTGGGTACCCGACAATTCTGCTTTTGAGTAGCACTCTTGAGTATTATTTCCTCCCACACCCTTGACTTCATTGTTGGGTTTCTTTTTATTCTTCACTAACCCATTTGATTATTGTAATATGGAGAGTGGAAAGTCATCTTCCTTCAGAACTTGAAACATTGTTTCCAGGCTTCTGTCTGCCTGGATGAGTATGTATAGGTAGAGCTAATTCTACCCATGCCCAGCTGTGGTGACAGGTTCTTCCTCCATATGGCACTGAGATGGCATGTATGTGCTTGCTGTTGCCTCTCCAGTATCCTTCATTTTCCCTTTTTTTCATTGAAAGTTATACATAGCCTCCCCTCAGTACATATATAATTAGATATAAACAACCACTTTACATACCCAAGTCCACAGATACTTGTCTGTAGTGTGAAATTCTCTAACACTTGCATACAGCCTATGCAGTCCTCCCATGTACGTTTAATCACGCCTGAGTGACTCATAATACCAATGTGTGCAGATGCTGCCTAGGTAGTTATGTTTTATCATTCTAGGGAACAGTGACAGAAAACTCTGTATATGTTTGGTACAGGCTCAATATTTTCTTTACACCATGCTCTGTCAGATTTCTAGATGAGGAGCTTCAAGTAAAGAGGACTAACTACACAGGAACCATGACTGTGCCGTCTCTCAGTAGAGGAATCACACTTCACTTAAATCTCCTCTCCTTGAGAAATTGCAGAGGGCCACTGAGACAACAGGAGGGGATCAGAGGTGTATATGCTGTCACTATGTAACTGATGCTCAGGCTCTGGATGCTCAGGGGGGTAGGTATAGATGATTCTGTCCTGATGGGGTGAGTGTTGTTGCTGCTGTCTGCCAGGCCTGGCTCTGTGCTGGGTTTCTCTCTTCTCTTTTTACAAGTGCTTTCCCATTCCCTGATTCAGTTCTGAGGTAATTCTTTTCCCATGATAATTTTCTAAGCACAGGCACAGCACTCAATATGTGCTGATTAACCTTTCCTACCTCTGCTCAAAGAGCTACATGCTCATTAGGCATTCATTCTGCCTTGTCACAGATGTGCTTAAACCCATCCTCATCACCAAGCTCCCAGCTTTTAGTCCCACGTTCATGAGCCCCATGTCAGTCAAATTTTTATTGTTTTTCTAATATAAAAATGTTTTTTTTCCATGCAATATTCTGATTACAGTTACCCTCCCTCTACTTTTCCCAGTTCCTCCACCCCTCCCCTTCCATCCCATTCCACCTGTTTCTGTCTCTCATTAGAGACCAAACAGGCATCTAATAATTAAAATAAAATAAAATAAAATAAAAACTGGAATAGGACAAAACCAACAAACTGGAAAAAAATTTTTAGAAAGCTCAAGAAATGCATCCTGATGCAGAGATAAACATGTTCACACAAGTGGGAGTCATTAAAAAGAACAAACCAGAAGCTATAATATACATGCAAAGGACCTGTACGATAAATAAAAATAATTGCTCTGATTCAACAATTTGAGACAAAGACATGATGCTATTAATTTTATTTCTTCCTGGCCACCTACTGCTCTGTGTGGAGCCTACCCGAAAGAGTGGTTTGTTTCCCCAGTGAGACCCATTTGGAGAAAATTAATTTTTCATTTGGTGAATTTATCAACTGAAGATAAGCTTTGTGCTGGGGGTGGGAGAATGTTTACACTTTTCCTTTCAGCTCTAGGATGACATATGTTGCAAACACTGTACATGCTGCAATGGACTCTGTGAGTTCATAGAAGCACCATCTCTGTTGTGTAGAGAAGGCCTTGATGCCTTGCTGTCCTCCATTCCCTCCTGATCTTGCATTCTTTCTGCCTCCTCTTCCTCGGGGAAGGGATTTGATGAAGATGTATTGTTTAGGGCTGAGTGTTCTAAGGTCTCTCACTCTCTGCATATTGTCTGCCTGAAAGTCTCTATATTTGTTCCCATAAACATCTCTGATGATGGATGAACAAGGCATGAATCTGTGAGTGTAGCAAAATGTCATTAGGAGACATTTTATTCCTATGGTCTTTTAGCAGAAGAGTAGTATTTGTTTTTACCCCAGGTTCATGACCTATCTAGTCTCAGGGTCTTGGCCACCCAAAGAGTATTAGATATGTATTTCATCTCCTAGGGTGGACCTCAACTCAACTCAAATACTGGTTCTCTACTCCCACAAGCTTTGTGCCACTAGTGTATCAGTGTACAGGTAGGTTACCAATGTAGATTGAAGATTTCATAGATAGATTGGTGTTTACCTTCCTCCTTTCAGTACCAGGAACAATAATTAGTAGGGATGGAGGCCCTAGGTAGGCACCAGCTTGACTTGTATGTGTTCCATGAATTGTGTAAGTGTTGTCTTCAACTATAGAGCCACACCATCAGTTTGTGAAGAGAAACAATAGCAATCATCTGGGTTATTTGAGACTTCCCATTAGACTGCTTTGTCTGAGAACACAGTCAGATGGTATCCCATTCCTGGTACTAGAAGCTTCATTTCTTGTGATGAGAAATCTCCAGCTGGGACTCTGTCTTCTCTGTTATTTGATGATTTCATTTAGTTTGCATTTTTTATATGTATATATTTTAGAAAGTTTCTACTGTATTAGATTTCCATATGACCACTGCCACGGCCCTTAGTTTTTATCTTTCCACATATTCCCTTCCTCGATTCTGTGTTCCCTCCATTTCCACATTTGATCCTTCCATTTCATACAATCCCCAATCCATCCATACCTATCTATTCAAATGGTTCTCAACCTGTGGGTCCTGACTTCTTTATGGGTCAAGCAATCCTTTCACAGGGGTTTTCTAAGACCACTAGGAAACAGACATTTATGTGGTGTAAAATTTGTTAAATTATAGATATGAAGTAAGAATAAACATAATTTTATTTTCATTATGTTCACCACAGCATGATGAAATGTATTAAGGAATCAAAACACTAAGAAGTTTGTGAACTACTAATTCTATTTTTCCCTCTTAAGGAGATACATCCTTCTATTTTGGTCTCTTATTCTATACACAACTTCTGTGGTTATATGAATTGTAGTTTGCTTATCAATGACTTAATTGCTACCATCAGAATATATGTGAGTATATGCCATATTTGTCTGTGTCTGAGTTACCTCACTCAGAATATTTTTTCTAGCTTCATTCATTTACTTATGAATTTCATGACTTTATTTTTAAACTGTTGAATAATATCCCATTGTATAAATGCACCACATTTTCTTTATCTATTCATCCACTGACAGATATCTAGGTTGTTTCTAATTTCAGGCTATTATGAATACATCATCAATGACTATGGTTGAGCAAATGTCTCTGTAATAGGGTGAAGCATCCTTAGGGTATATGCCCAAGAGTGTTACAGATGCATCTTGAAATAAATTGATTCCCAGCTTCCTGAGGAATACTGATTTCCATAGTGGCAGTACACATTTGAACTTCTACCAACAAAGGATGAGTGCTTTCCACGACCCACATCTTCTCCTGCATAAGCTGCAGTCATTTGTTTTATTAATCTTGGCCCTTCTGACCAATGTAATATGAAATCTCACAGTAGTTTTGTGTAAATGGCCACATTACCGCCTTGCCAGCAAGGACAGACGTGGACACAGAATCCTTCTACAAGCATACCTTTATTACACCATGTGGAGAAAGAGAGTGAGCCCAAAATGGTTTCCGATTAAATACACCTCAGTGTAATGTATGTCGTCAGGATTGGCTGACTGCCCATTACCTCAAGTTATGCCCCGGGATGGGCGGTGACTTATGTGGCTTTGTCACAAGCACATGCGCACTGAACTTGTTTGCTTGTCCCAGGCTGGGGGTGGTGACTTGGAATGGCGGCAGAACTAGCTCGGGCGCGGCTCTCTACAGTTTTGATTTCCATTTCCCTGATGACTAAGGACATTGAACATTTCTTTAAGTACTTCTCAGTCATTTGAGTTTGCTGTTTGAGATTTTTCTGTTTAAATATGAGCCCAAGTTTAAGTTGGGTTATTTATTTTTCTTAATGTCAAGTTGTTTAATTTTTTTTTTACATATTTTGGATATAAGCCCTGTACAAGATGTCTAACTGGCAAAAATCTTTTTCCATTCCCTATACTGTCACTTTGTCAGAATGACAATGTTTTTTTACCATGAAGATTTTCCATTTCATGATGTTCCATTTATGAGTTCTTTGTTTGCTTGCTTTGTTAGTTTTGTTTGATCTAGTTTATGAGATACGGATTCTTTGTGTAGCCATAACTGTCCTAGAACTGATTTTGTAGACCAAGTTGGTCTTGAACTCAGAGATTCGCCTGACTTTGTGTTTCAAGTGCCTGGATTAATGGCATGTGCCACCATACCAGGTGAGGACCCATTTATTAATTGCTGTTCATAGTTTCTGTGTTATTGGTGTTCTGTTCAGAAATTCTTTCCCTGTGCCAATGAGTTGAAGACTATTCACCACTCTTTCATGAGATTCAGAGAATCTGACCATACTCAGGTCTTTGATACATTTGGAGTTGAATTTGGTGTTGGGTGATAGGTTATATGCTGCAATCCAGTTTTTTAGTCTCATTTTTTGAACCTTGTTTTTGTATCATTCAGGATATGAGAGAATATTTAAAAGGAATAAAATACCAACACACACACACACACTTATTGAGTTACTTCCATCTCATATTCTGCCTTGTGTACTTCTGAGTTTAGGATCAACACTCATGCATTTTGGAGGCACCAAACATTAATCCATAAGAGAATGTTTGGAAGATGTATGGGAGACTCAGAGGCACTTAAGAATGACCTTCTGTTTGCTGAGATATCACAAAGTCTCTGATAGATTGTTAGATCACATTGAATTGAGTCTTCTGAGTAAGTTTCCTGATCAACTTTCTCCCCAGGGCTGCTCAAATTCTTACATAAAATTCAGCTTCTTTGCTCTTAACTCCCCCTTTTCTGAAGGAAGGCCTGGACAGTGCTTTGTCCCATTGCATGTTTCTAAACAGACATAACACAAAATGTATTATGTATAGGCAATAGAAGTTCATTCAGTTCTTAGGCAAATAGATGTATCTGGAGGATAACCCAATCCCAAAAGAAGTCACTTGATATGCACTCACTGATAAGTGGATATTAGCCCAGAAACTTAGAATACCCAAAATACAATTTGCAAAACACAAGAAAATCAAGAAGAAGGAAGACCAAAGCATAGATAATTCATTCCTACTTAGAATAGCGAACAAAATACCCATGGAAGGAGTTACAGAGACAAAGTTTGGAGCGAAAACGAAAGGATGGACCATCCAGAGACTGCCTTATCCGGGAATGCATCCCATAATCAGCCACTAAACCCAGATACTATTGCATTTGCCAGCAAGATTTTGATGAAAGGACCTTGATATAGCTGTCTCTTGTGAGGCTATGCCAGTGCCTGGCAGACAGTGGATGCTCATAGTCATCTATAGGATGGAACACAGGGCCCCCAATGGAGGAGCTAGAGAAAGTACCCAATGAGCTGAAGGGGTCTGCAACCCTATAGGTGGAACAACAATATGAACTAACCAGTACCCCCAGAGCTCATGTCTAGATGCATATGTAGCAGAAGATGGCCTTGTCGGCCATCATTGGGAAGAGAGGCCCCTTGGTCTTGCAAATTTTATATGCCCCAATACAGGGGAACACCAGTGCCAAGAAGTGGGAGTGGGTGGGTAGAGGAGCAGGGCGTGGGGAGAGTATAGGAAACTTTCGGGATAGCATTTAAAATGTAAATGAAAAAAATCTAATAAAATAATTTTTAAAAAAGAAGTTCAGCCGGGCGTGGTGGCGCACGCCTTTAATCCCAGCACTCGGGAGGCAGAGGCAGGCGGATTTCTGAGTTCGAGGCCAGCCTGGTCTACAAAGTGAGTTCCAGGACAGCCAGGGCTATACAGAGAAACCCTGTCTAGAAAAACCAAAAAAAAAAAAAAAAAAAGAAGTTCATTCAGGCCATATTTCTGGAAGCTGGATGCCCAAGTGCATGGTGTCTTACTGTTGAGTTTTGACACAGTACAGAGAAAGCCAGCAGCACATAGTGAGGCAGAGCCTGCTGCCTTCTGTCTCTGTTCTCTTAATTACCAATTATGTGGCTCAACAAAGATATACATTTATATATGTATATATAAAAATATATATAATAGAGTTTTTATTATAATATCCCTTCTACTTCTTCCTCCCTCTCCCTCCTTCCCTTTCTTCCTCACCCCCTGTTTTCTCTCTCTCTCTCTCTCTCTCTCTCTCTCTCTCTCTCTCTCTCTCTCTCTCTCTCTCTCTCTCCATGAATGGGGGCCCTCATGGGACACCGTGTATCTGTGGAAGTTAAAAGACAACTTTCAGGAGTATAGTTTCTCCTTTTACTATGGGTTACTTGAGATTGATCTTAAATCTTCAGGTTTGCACAGCGAGAACTTTTTCTGCTGAGCCATTTAACCAGCCCATCTTGAAAAGTCATGAATGCCATGATTGGGCCCCTCCTTTCAAGACTTCACCTAATCCTAATTATGCTCTAGACACAAGGCTCTCAAATGAAAAATTTCAAAACATGAACTTTTTGTGAATATATAGCAGCTTTCAGTTTTCTCTGAACAGAATATTGCCAAGGATCATGTAGGAGGGATGAAAAATGGCTTTAAAACTCATGGAATGTGGCCCACTGGTTAGCACAGCCATGATGTGTGCACCTCAGTTGAGGCATAGCCCAAGATCTGCATATCTTGAGGACTTCAAGCTGTTATGAAGTTCTGCTTCACTTGCTCACTTCCCTCTTAATTTAAGAATTGTATGAAAACAGTAAGGAGGCTTTCAGCCATTCACTGGGAAGTATCTTTGGCACTCACAATAATAATGTTTGATCTCTTTCAAGCATTGCTGTTGGAGCAGATTATGATTCAATCACCACCCTAGGAAATAACTTAGAAATGTAAGGTTGTCAGCTATAACCATCACCCTTAGAAAAATAAAATTGTTAATGAAGCTAGGTTAATATGTTTTTCCTACTGGCACTGATGTAGAATATCTTGGGGAAGAATTTGAAGTTCAGAAAGGCACACTCTTGGTAGTTAAACTAGGGTCGTTTATGGTCAGGGAACAAGAAGAATGACAGCACTGGCTAATATGACTCTTACTGAGGCTGAACTGATGATGATTGGTTTCTTATACCCATTTTTGCCCTCAGCTTCCTGATATGATTTAAGAAGAATTGCCATTGAGTAGATATGCATTATGAAGATTTAAAGTAGACATGACTGATTTATGACTGATTTTTATATAAAAGTTTAGATTTGTGATTCTTTCAAGATCCTTATAAGATCACCTTTTAAGTTAGAAAATCAAAAAATATTACTTTAGTTGTAATCACAAATTACTGCTGCCAGTAAGAGAAACTGGCTAAGACTCTCTTGCTTGCTTACATTTTGTCAATCTATAACAAGTTGCTTAGCTACAAATGATGGTAGGTTACTTGGGAATAATTTGGTTTCTTTGCCTGTACTATGTAATGATATTTCTCGTAAAGGTATTGGGGAACATACTGTTTTTTCATAGTCATTTACTAAAAGAAAACTAAAATGTAATCACATTGTAATTTTATACTGTTTGAAAGATTTTGATAGGATATATATGCCATGAGAGAAAGAATAAAGTTGTTGGAACAGTGTTCCTTCCACCCATCAACTATGTGTATGTATGTATATGTCTAAAGTTTGTATGATACTGTGTTGGAATATTTTTCCATCTATCAAATCCATATGTATGTACATATGTAAAACTTGTCTGGGTGCGTGTTGGGGTTTTCTCCATCCATCAGTTGTGTGTATATATGTGTGTACGTGTATGTGTGAAATGCTTAGAGCCTGGTTGTTAGAACTTTGTTCCATTCACCCACCAGGTATGTGTTTATATGCATATTTACATTTGCACATATTTGTATGTGTGAAATTCTTACAGCCTTCTTGATAGAGCTTTGCTCTAACCATTCAATATGTGGAAGTGTGGATGTCTGTCTGTATGTATGCATAAATGTATGTACATGTATATATATGTATGTATGCATGTATGTGTGTATGTATTTTTATGTATGAAATTATTAAAGTCTGCCTTTTGCTTCATCCACTCAGTGTGTATGTGTATGTATGATTTTTTTCTCTTTCCTTTTCTTTCTTACCAGCCTCAATGATTTAAAACAGTTTAGTTTTTCATTGGCCACAGGAGTACCAACCCCAGTAAGTAAAGCTTTACTCCCTCAGAGAAAAGTCTGCTGAGTAATTTATGTAATCACTGGCTGCTATAGGCAGTAGCCCACATCGTATCTTGACCAACCCCCATCAGTGGCTTCAAGTACTGATCAACCCATCAGCTGCCTGCCTCAGTTTAACCACACTATAGCTGCCAAAGCTGATTATTGGCAGAATATCTTTCTCTCTGTCTCTCTTTCTGTCTCTGTCTCTGTCTGTCTGTCTGTCCCTCTTGCCCTCTCCCTCCCCCTCTATTCTCCTCCCTCCCATGTGTGTGTGTGTGTGTGTATGTGTGTGGTATTGTGACCCTAAAACACACTATATTCTTTTTTTACTTAAGAGCTGTCTTATTTGACTAGAAGACAAGCTCTCAGATGACCACGACTTTTCATGCTTGTAAGTGCTGCTTCTCTGAGGGCTACAAGGCCAATGCAGTAAAGCAGTGATAAGGAGAACATTAGTTAACAAAATACTAGGTGAACCACAGAGGCCTTTACCTGGAAGTTCAATCAAAAGGAGAATTACCTGGTTCACCCAGAGCTACTGAGTTCATGCTCTGTAAAAGCACCAAAATTATAATATCTAATACATAATGAAAAATGTGAAAGATATCAAGATTTTGAGATCAACCCCAGACCTGTGGTAATTCTTCATAGTGTGGTTGGAAAGTATCCTCTGAGACAGAGCAGGCAGAGACATACCTGGTGTTTTGTGGTGCTTTCAGCTTTGTCCCAACACTCTGATCATCACAGCTAAGTCATATTGGGCCTGTAACCCTGAAATAACATCTCCAACAGTGGGTCTTTGCCTGTATGACACTAATCACTCCCCCACCACACACAAGCCTTCTGTGGCTTTTCACTACAGTTTTGTCAGCTTTATTTCTTGCTCCTCCTCTTCCTCCTTCCCTCCTCTTTTTCCTCCTCCTCTTCTTTTTTGTCCTCTTCCTCTTTTTTCTCCTCCTCTTCTCTTTTATCCTTTTCTTCCTCTCCCTTTTCCTCTTCTTTCTTCCTCCTTCTCCTTCTTCTCTTCCTCTTCTTCTTTTCCCTTCTTGTTCCAGGTGTGTTATTTGGGAAGACTGTTGAATAATGTGTTGTTTCATGAGCTAGTAGTAATAAATTACCCCTTCTCTCTGCTCAGCATTCAGGTTTCCATTTCGTTCTTTCATTTATTCTTTACACACTTAGGAAGGGGACATTATTTTCCTCATTGAGTAGTACATTGGCTCTGAGTTATTGTCCTCCCTGTCACAGTTTAGATTTGCATAGGCTCTGCATCATGCCCCGAAGGGTCAACTGCTCTCTCCTCAACTGTCACCAGGCTGTATTCCTACTGCAATTTAAGTTTGATAAAAAGATGCATCCGCAATTTCATCACACACTTTGCTGATGATATTGATTAGTGTTTGGGGGATGTGAATATATTAAGGCACATGGTGTATCAGTTACAAAGGAAGAAGTGAGGGAGTGAGAACATGGAGGAAAACTAAACTTTTGACAAAGACAGCAAAGCATGTTAAAATTCACTCTCCTTAAAACTCAGAAGCCTGTGTAAAGGGGATGCCTTCCTACAAGAAGGAAAGGAATCAGGAGCTGAACAAAGGTCATCAATTCACCTACCCTGTTAACATATGTTTCAGGTTCCTGGGGACCTTTTCAGATTGGTTATACATTAAGGGAAAGTATCTTTTCTCTATTTCAGGAATACCAAATTGATATATTTTTTGCTCAAACCTGGACAGACAGTCGCCTTCGATTCAACAGCACAATGAAAATACTTACTCTGAACAGCAACATGGTGGGTCTGATATGGATCCCAGACACCATCTTTCGAAATTCTAAAACAGCAGAGGCTCACTGGATCACCACACCCAACCAGCTCCTCAGAATCTGGAATGATGGGAAAATCCTTTACACATTAAGGTAAAATGCCATACAGCTCTCTCGGTTCTTTAAACTGCCTATTCATGAAATCTAAGATAATATTTCCTGCTGCTCTACCAACCACCCAGGAAACACAAACAAAGGGGACAGATCCACTCAAGGCTGGACTTATGAAAAACAAGGAACCTTTCTATCTCAAATACTCATCAGTCTAGGTTCAGGGATCCAAAATCCTTTCATGGGACACAAAGGACTACAGTAAGACCCAAGACAGGAAATCCCAGCTGTGCAGATGTTCTCTCCAGATTGCTCTCTCCCACTCCTTTTTGAAAGTCTATGTGGAGCTTCCTGGGACCTTGACTTCAAAAGAAATTAATCCCTTTATCTAGACAAACATGACTCTTCTGCAAGTTAGGTCACTGAAGCTAAGGAAAGAAGGACCTCAAAAAGATCTCTCCTTCGAACTCAGAACCACATGTGAAAGGTCTGCTTCCTAGAAAAAAGGCAAAAGGATTAAGGACCAGGACAAAGCAATCAGTTCACTTAACCCTGTTACAGGTTTCAAGTTCCTATTTACCTGCCTGTCTCTTTTCCAAGGCTGAAAGACCTTTCAGATTGTCAATAGGTTATGGGAGACCAGCTTTCTCTGACATGTACTGCTTTCTCCAAGCTCCCTTAGGCCTTCTTTGTTACTTCTAAAGTTCTCCTTCATTCCATATTCATTATAGAGATTTTAATTATGAGACATCATGGCACTGAGGAGAAATTGTGATTCCTAACACTAAAGTTTCCATAGCACCAGTAGACACATACCGACATCAAAATGTGAAGGCAATATCAAAGTCCAAGGGAAGTAAATTTCCAAACAGGGACCAACAGAAAGAACAATAAAAAGCCACAGCAGGGAAGTTTGGTGATGTAATGGGCTGAGAAAGACGAAAATTTTACCAGGCTTCTCATCAATCATAAAGGGCTAGGAAGGAGCCTCAGAAAAGAAGCTGATCCTGAGCAAAACAGTACTGAGCCTGGCTGGTCCTGAGCAAAACAGTACTGAGCCTGGCTGGTCCTGAGCAAAACACTACCAAGCCTGGCTGGTCCTAGATTATAAGAATGTTGTCACACAGGGAACGTAAAATGTGTTCATATAGTACAGCTGCCACCTGCCTGGGGTCAATGGAGAGAGGTGCCCAAGAAACAAATGGCATAGAAATAGATGGATTTGGCTTAATACCTGTGTGGACCAACATACTAGTTTCAAGCAGAATGGGAAGAATTTTATTAGAACAAATTGAACCAGTGGCTTAGAAAACAACAGTAGCCACTGTTTTGGTTTTGTTGTTGTTGTTGTTGTTGTTGTTGTTGTTGTTGTTTCTCTCTATTGTGACGTGGCTTGTGTTTCTAGGCACCTTTGGAGTTTTACTAGAATTTCTTCTACTCTTGACAGTTACAAACAAATCAGAATATCACACTAAGAAAGCAACCAGAGAGCCCTACTGAGTAAAGCAAAGAGAGGGCCACATTGTGTTCTGGCATGAGACAACACTGTCCTGGCATTACTGTCCCCAAGCCTGCTGTGTGATGGGTCACCTACCTTGGAGGCGTGGGCTATACTGTTGCTGATCTCAAATGATTCTGGTCTCTTTTGCAGGCTCACTATCAATGCCGAGTGCCAGCTGCAACTGCATAACTTCCCTATGGATGCGCATGCCTGCCCCTTGACCTTCTCTAGCTGTGAGTACACAGGAGATCTGCATCTGGGGATGGGGATGGCTGGACTGGCTCGCTTTCTAGTGTACAGGCCTATTGTTGGTGGCACTGTTGCTGAACAACCTGAGGAAAACAGTAACAGATACATCTTAGGCTATCAGGATGCTTTTACTCTAGATTTCATTACACAGAACATTGCAAACTAACATTTTGTTTGATTTTGTTTTCCATTTTGTGTGTGGGCATTCTTTGTAACTTTGATAAAGAAGAGGGTGATACTGTTACTGATGACTATACTGACAGATTTCAGAGGTTAATGGTAATTTCATTCCACAAGGAGACCAATACGAACGAATTATGCCTATGTTTTAGAATGGTTTGCCACATTTTTTTAGGTTTAATATTTAAAGATGAAGAAGGTGAGATCTTCACTTTGAATGTAATTGTATCTTTCCTAGAACAGATGGTGATTGATTTAGATGACTCCTGACACTAGGTGCATAAGCACATCCACAAGGAAATACCAATTATCAGATGCATTTGCTAACTTACAAAGCTTTTGAGTAGAGGTCAATATGGAAATGCACCTATTGAATTTATAGTGGTTTATTTTAAATGTAGTAATTACAAGTACTTATATATGTATACATGACTCACAAACATTTAAGAAGCTTTATTGCTTTTCTTTAAAATTGAATATAAAGCATCCCTGGCAAATCTGAGAGTGTCTCAGTCAGACAGACTGTGGAATCAGGGGACAGACACATTTTAAAATTGGATATAAGTTCAGAGAAATCCAAGATTCAGCACGGAATTTCACTGACCTCCTAAACTTAGTTAAAAAAATGATTTCATGTAAAGATCAGTTAATAACTAGCGGTGTTTGTTGATGGCACAAATGGCTGGTGCCCAGCACTTGAAGGTGCATGTCTTTGGTGTGGTAAACTTACACAGAGATCTCTTTGGGAACATGTTCTCTGTATTGAAAAGTCAGAGAATGATCAATTCTCCTGCGGTCTTGTGAGTTGCTTGGGCATCTGTAGACACATAGCATGATTCTGAGTGATCTGCACAGGCCATATTTATCACTGGCCAGCTGCTTCTGCTATTCTTTCCAATATGTAGACATGCTGTAAATGCATCTATTGAGAGTGAAAGTTAAGTTGTTATTTTATTCTACCAGGCTTTTCTAACTAATCTCCTACTCAATTTTGCATTTCTTTATGGAGTTTCTAATGGCTTCTATTTTGAAAAATTTTTAAAAATATTCATCACTGTGAAGAACATTTGTACAATTAGTTGCTGAGTCACTTGCTAACCTGAATTAATGTTTCCTAGAGACTCTTCTAAGAATTTCCTCATGACTTGTACTGAGCCTTATGCTTTCTAAGCCAGCATTGAACTGAACTACACTCGCGTCCACCTCCATATCCCTGCAAGTGATTCCCATCCCCTAGTCAATGATAATTTTTTATTAGATATTTTCTTAATTTACATTTCAAATGTTATCCCGAAAGTTCCCTATACCCTCCCCCCACCCTACTCCCTTACCCACCCACGCCCACTTCTTGACCCTGGCATTCCCCTGTACTGGGGCCTAAAAAGTTTGCAAGACCAAGGGGTTTCTCTTCCCAATGATGGCCGACTAGACCATCTTCTGCTACATATGTAGCTAGAGACACGAACTCTGGGGGTTCTGGTTAGTTCGTATTGTTGTTCCTCTTATAGGCTTGTAGACCCCTTTAGCTCCTTGGGTACTCTCTCTAGCTCCTCCATTGGGAGCCTTGTGTTCCATCATATAGATGGCTGTGAGCATCCACTTATGTATTTGCCAGGCACTGGCATAGCCTCATACAAAACAGCTATATCAGGGTCCCTTCTTAGGTGACTGGTCCAGAATTTTCTAGTTTATTGTCTGGCCTTTTTTACTCAGCAGGATGTCGTGGTGAGTCATTCATGTTGGCACATTAGTTAGTAGCTCATTTTTCTATCACTTTAAAGTTTAAGCCTGAGAAGATGGGTTACACATATGGTGTGAACTTAAGTCTATACATTTTTGAAATTTCAGGCTCCAGAGTCTACATTCCTAAGTTAGAAAAGCACCTTTACTCTTACATTCCTTCTCAGGCATGGAAGAATAGGAGTCTCCTTTTAAAGAGTCCTCCAGGAGAGCTCCAGCTGAGGGCTTTGCCTCTGGAATCCTATCTTCTGCCAGGGCCTGGCCTTGCTCCTGGTCTTGTTCCTTGTCTGAGTGGAATCCCCAGGCTCTCTGAGGAAGCCAGCACAGATAACAGGGCCCAAATGCCCTAGGTTGGGCATCCCATTAACATTTCTGCTTCTTCCTTTGTCAGTTTCCCTTACACCCTCTTGTTTTCAAAACCTGGTTAATTATTTTACAAAGTCATTTATGGCTTCCATTCCAGAGCAGGATTATCTATGCATGACATTTGCTCTATTTCCAGAGCGAAAACAGCTTATAGAAGTAAAATAATTTTAGTCTGTAAAAAGAATCTATCTATCTATCTATCTATCTATCTATCTATCTATTTCACTTCTGACGCTAGTTGATAATTAGAATAAAGTACCAGGAATCAGTCTCTTACAATTTGTGAGACAGGACATAATTAATTTTGTATCTAGTATAGAGCAATTGTGGAAGATGGTTACAGTGAATGTAAAGGATGAGTAACAAAGAGACATATAGAAGGAGATGTATTATCAAATATTAATGTAGATATTAAATATTCAAAACATCTTCAAAACAATGTACAAGTGGTCTGGTTGTGTGTTTATCTGCAAACCATCAGAGAACCTCGTATGAGGGAGGTCAGAGAGTGTCATGTCCCCCTAGAGCTGAAGTTATAGGTGGTTGTGAGCCACATCTTTCAGGTCCTGAGCATTGAACTTGAGTCTTCTGCAAGAGCTGTATTTAAAAAATGTGGTACATTTACACAATGGAGTACTACTCAGCTATTAAAAACAATGAATTTATGAAATTCTTGGGCAAATGGATGTATCTGGAGGATATCATCCTTAGTGAGGTAACCCAATCACAAAAGAAGTCACTTGATATGCACTCACTGATAAGTGGATATTAGCCTAGAAACTTAGAATAACCAAGATACAATTTGCAAAACACAGAAAATCAAGAAGAATGAAGATCAAAGTATGGATACTTCATTCCTCCTTAGAACATGGAACAAAACACCCATTGAAGGAGTTACAGAGACAAAGTTTGGAGTTAAGACGAAAGGATGGACTATCCAGAGACTACCCGACCCGGGAATCCATCCCATGATCAGCCACCAAACCCAGACACTATTGCATATGCCAGCAAGATTTTGCTGAAAGGACCCAGATATAGCTATTTCGAGAGAGGCTATGCTAGTGCCTGGAAAATACAGAAGTGGATGCTCACAGTCATTGGGGAACACAGAGCCCCCAATGGAGGAGCTAGAGTTAGTACCCAAGGAGCTGAAGGGGTCTGCAATCCTCTAGGTGGAACAACAATGTGAACTAATCAGTACCCCCAGAGCTCATGTCTCTAGCTGCATATGTAGCAGAAGATGATCTTGTCAGCCATCATTGGGAAGAGAGGCCCCTTGGTCTTGCAAACTTTATATGCCCCATTATAGAGGAACACCAGAGCCAAGAAGTGGGAGTGGGTGGGTAGAGGAGTGGGGGGGGGTACTTTCGGCATAGCATTTGAAATGTAAATAAAGAAAATATCTAATTAAAAAAAGGATTTAAAAAAAAGAGCATTATTCACTCTTACCACTGAGATATTACTACAGCTCCTATAATCTCTTTGTAGAAAAGTAATTAAGTTAAACCAAATATGTAGAAATTACTATTTTAATTCTTTCCTCACAATTATTTTGAAAATAGTTTATTTCCTTGTTAGTTTTCTCTTGGTTAAATATCAGCATTGTGAGAAAAGTCTTCTTTCTTGCTTGGTTGAATGAACAGAATATAAGACCATTATTTCTCTAGTGGTTTAATTTCCAGAAGTTGTTGGCTTTTGAAATGTTGGTAGAGCTGATATGTCACAACTACAATGTGTGGGTGCTCTTCAACTTACTGTTGAAAATATGTCCAGATGTATGTAATATTAGTTGAAAGATACCTAACTCACTGATACGTTGATTGCCACTAACATACTGAGCACGATAGAGCAGAAATATAGCACTCCAGTGCCAATTTTTCACCCTTGGTGATCATAGGGTAAGTTGGTTACCTTTGATGCTGAAGTTGCCTAGAGTTACCAGAGAGAACTACATGGATGTAGCAACCTGGGGAACACCCATATGTATGGGAAAGTATTTTAGAATTGGATATTACTTTCTCAGTGTCCTAAGGTACAAAATTTTAAGTCTAATCATCATAAGAAATATTGGACTTGTGTGTGTGTGTGTGTGTGTGTGTGTGTGTGTGTTGTCAGTATAGAAGAAAACAACAAGTGTGCACCCTTTCTTTACATGAATTCCTTTATACACTGAGTCATCACATCAGTCCTCTGTGTATTTTCATTAAAATTTAAAAATAAAAAGTCATTTGACCAAAGATGATATACAACAGGAAAATGAGCACATAAAGAAGTTACACACAGGACGCCCAAGGAAGGAGCTAGAGAAAGTACCCAAGGAGCTGAAGGGGTCTTCAACCCTATAGGTGGAAGAATAACCATGAACTAACTAGTACCCCCTGAGCTCATGTCTCTAGCTGCATATATAGAAGAGGATGGCCTAGTTGGCCATCAGTGGGAAGAAAGGCCCCTTGGTCATGAAGACTTTATATGCCCCAATACAGGGGAACGCCAGGGCCATTATGTGGGAGTGGGTGGGTAGGGGAGCAGGGCCGGGAGGGGGCAGGGTATAGGGAACTTTCTGGATAACACTTGATATGTAAATGAAGAAAATATCTAATAAAAATTGGAAAAATAAAAGAAGTTACAAATGATTGAGGGTTAGTAAATGTGAGTTAAAATCGGGAAGATCTGTCACTTCAAATGACTAGAATGGCTAAAATACAGAGCAGTGGTAAGAAGACAGAAAACACTGGACATTCTGTTGATGGGACTGTAAAGTTGCAGATTATAGATATCAATTTAGAAGTTTCTTTCAAAACTAGAACTATATTAGAAGAACTAGATAGCATAGTTAGACATTGACCCCTGAGAAACAACGTGTATAATCATATAACCATGAAGAACTACATATGGATATTCATAAAGACCTACCTTCGGATATTCATAAAGATGTATCTATGGAAATTCATGAAGACTTACCTAGAAATATTCAGAAAACTATTGATTTTCTTTCTTGAAGACAGACCCTTTGTGTACCTCAACTTTGCCTTGATTCCCAGGCTTCCTCAGCTTCTCAGTGCTGGCACTACAGGTATACAACATCTTGCCCAGCTGTAACTGATCCCTCACACATGTCAATTCATTAGAGAAAACACCCTCTGCCTGTCAGAGCAGGAGTTGCTGAGAAAGTTGCTCTTAGGTTCTTACTCTGGACTAGTCAGCAATCACAATAAGTCAGCTACTGATTTGTGCAACAGCACTGCTTGTTCTTCCACAGTATCTAAGCTGAATGGGAATCCTCAAAGCCCGCTATGTGTCGGCATAAGTCTGCTTGAAGTGACTGGGAAGTGAAGAAAACTGCAAAAATGCGCAAAGGACCAAACCATTCTTTGTTGAAGAACAATTGTAGATGGCCTCACGCATGTGATTTCTAACATACTCACCTACTACAATAACCAAGTCAGTTCACTGACATTGTCGGAAAGATACATATACAAATCACAGAATGGAAGTGAGTCCTGAAATTGAGAAAGTACATTGATGGTTAGTTAATGTTTGACAGAAGTACCAGTGGGTACTTTTGATAGATCAGTGGGGAAGGATGATGGCCTTTTCCACCATCAGCACTGAGATGCTGGCATATGTATTTGTCATAGAACAAAGCTGTACACCAAAGCCAAGCTAAGCACCCTTTGGAAGATAACAAGTGTGCGTCTTGTGACTGTAGGTTAGCTGATGGTGGCTTAGCTGGGGAGCCAGAAGTACAAATAACAAAGGAAAAAATAGACAAAGCGAGTGCCGCTGTGTTGAAAACTGTCACACCTCAAAGGACACGATCAAGATTGTGAAAGGTCAGCCACCAGAAAAAAAAGAGATGGCGGTATGTCATCCTTCTGAAATCTCATTCAGTAGGGCAGCTGCATGCCTGGAGGAAATGGCATCTGGTTAGTCATCCCAGGTACACTGCTCTGCTGTTATGAGAAATTTTTCTAAAAAAAGGAAATATATTAACCTGATGTTGGCTGGAAATAAATTTTCCCCTCCATGACAGTTAAATCTCACATTTATCAAAGTTGTCTGGCTATTATATATATTTTGTTTTCCTCCTAAGTGTACTTCAAGAAGGAGAGACACATGTGGGAAGTAGCAAATGTCAGTCGGCATTCAATGTTAGCCTCCTGGAGACATCAGGAAGTTGTTGGGTGCTGTGACCAACTACACATTACAACTGTGAGGTAGTTGTTCTTCAATGTTAACTGATTCCAGCTGTGACAGAATATTATTGTGAGATTGCATCTACTAGTAGTGCCAGGAACAGGAACTATACCTATTAATGTTTCTTTAATGTGACTGCCTCATTATGAGCTGAACAAAGATGATGTCATAAACATGCTAATGTGCATGGGGAAAGCTCAAGAGACCCCAGGCCTACACCAAGAGCTAGGAAAAAGGGCTATAGAGAGAGGGAGAAATGGTCTTCCCCAGAGAAAAGCATGCCAATTGGTTATCCAATACCAAGTGGACAGCCCTGAAGACATACAAGTAACCATATACAGAGCATGGCTGAGAACTCTGATGCCTGCAAATCCTCTTAGACAGGCACATGAGCCTTGTTGGGTAAAATGGCAACTTAGCCCATTGTGAAAGGCTTAGTAAAGGTTGGTTGCTTTCTCTACCCTACAAGTTCTTCCTGTGTAGTCCACCACAGCCATGCAGTACCTTGGGGGAATCCAAGGATAGCGTAGAAGCTGTCAGTGTCAGTCATGCTCACCCCTATGTGTGGCATAGAAGCCTTTATTGTCGCCTACCATAGGAGCCTGTAAGGACTATCTCTCACTCAAGTTCCTGCTATCATGGTCTAACTTACTGTCTTCCTCCCTGTCATAGGAGAGAGACCTGAAAGGGAATTTGACCAGTGATGAAAGTTTCCTGACTTAAAGTACCAGTTATGTGTGCTCAAATTAGAGATGCTAAAATGTCACACGTTCCTCCTTGTCACTGTTACCCCATCTCTCCATATAGTATGATTGAGAAAGAAGAGTTTTACCTGTGATACCAGCTGCAGAAGCAGAGCTGTGATTGACATTCTGCTATTCCATAGAAGGAAGACCAGAAGGAAACACTGAGTTATGGCATTACCAAGATTCTTGGCCCATCAGCGTCACATACTGAGAATTATCTGAGTCAGAAAATATTCATGGTTCTCATGTTACATAAAGCAAAGACTAAAGTCCACTTTAAAAGTCATCCAGATCTTCAGCAGGCAGCAAAAGCCACAATTCTTACAAGTTCCTTGGGTTACAGTACTCAGACACTTTCAGCTTTTCTTCCAGCCAACTCTAAACTGAGTGCTGAGAACCCCTGGGGAATATAAGGAAACAAAAAGGTTGCTTATCTCTCTTAACAGTTATCAGAGTTTTAGCAGTCATTGAAAAGCTTTAAAGGAACAATATGAACTAACCAGTACCCCCCACCTCCTGGAGTTGAGTCTCTAGTTGCATATGTAGCAGAGGATGGCCTAGTGGGCCATCAATTGGAGGAGAGGCCCTTGGTCTTGCAAAGATCATATGCCATAGTACAGGGGAATGCCAGGGGGAGAAAGCAGGAATGGGTGGGTTAGGGAGCAGAGCAGGGGGAGGGTTATAAGGGGCTTTGGGGATAGCATTTGAAATGTAAATGAAGAAAATATCTAATAAGAAAAAAAAAAAGAAAAGCTCTAACAACAGACACTGAGCAATATAGGATTTCCTGTTTAGCAAGAGGCTTGGAGAGAGTGGATGGTGAGGGATAGAAGAATCAGTTCATGCGTCTAGTGGACCCTTAAGCTACTGGGTAGGAATCCGGCTAGAATACCTGCTGACTATCTGAATCATGGCTCTTGTTCTGTTTTTATGTGTGCTTTTCCAGAAAGAATTTAATTAGTGTGATAGAAAAGGAAAGGATGGGAGAGGTTGAATCACAGCTTAGATTACAGATGGAAAACATGGTTTTGCCTGTTTAATTCTTTATAGGTTTTGTCCTTTATTCCTTGATCCTTTTAGTTCATCCAAAATCTTAACAGGAAATGTTGTGAAGTAAAAATGGGTAATATTCAGCTACACTGCTGCTTTTTTTCTGGGTTTTCTGTTTATAGTGTATTTTTTGAAATACAATGAAACTTCCTCTAAAATAAAGGTGGAACCAGAAGAGTGTCAGAGGACTTAATAATGAAATCGGTACTCTTAGAATCAAGGTCCTCATTTTCCATCTATGTGTAACCAAGTGCCTCTATAAAGTTCTAGAAACCACTTCTCCCACACAATTTCATTATCATTAGTCATTTCCTTCTTACAGACTACCCTGGTGGCTGAAATTTTCTCCCTGGAGACATGAGGTTATCTGGGTACATTCCTTTTGGCCAGGGACAGTGCTGGGTGTTAGAGGCAACAGAGCAGCAGTTTGTTTGTTTATTTGTTTGTTTTGTTTGTTTGTTTGTTTGTTTAAAGCCTCTTTTGATGATGGTCACAACTGTTGGTATTCTCAGGGGAGGATCATGAAATCAAAATGAAATTCATCTATAAGATAAGCAAACATTTCACAGGGCACAGCTCTGCTCTAGTAAGCTATTTTTTGTTGAAATTTTTAAAATATATACTATTGTTTTATGCTTTATGTTTTATGTCATTAGTAACAGTGTTCAAGCTAGAGAAATCATTAGGAAAATACCACTGCTATTGCAATGATGTCGCAGATGTATGAGAAGGTTGGCTGGCTTTCAAAGTTTTCAGAGTAATTAACTGGGGAGAGAAGTAATTGTTAGTAAATCTCAAAGTTAGCATGTGTGGCCTGGCTACTGCCTTCAAGCAGACTCTTTGATTATGTCCTCTTCTCCTGACAGGCTGATCTGATCCTGGAATAGTGCTACTTGGTAGTCAGAGAGAAACACCAGTCCTTATTTCTCCATATGCATTTCCTGTCAATATGCAAGTAAACAGCCTGATGCACCCCGTAACAGATGTGAAAGCTGAGCTTATGGGCAGAAAGTGAACCTGCTAGCATTTCACAGAGATCATATGTGGTGGATAATCACTTTGGGCTCAGCTTCTGCTTCTCTAAGTCCATGATTTACTTTATGATGCTAGCCTTTATGTCAGGGCACGTATTAGACAAGATGAAATGCCAATGCCAAGGCCAATGATCTCATCTGGAGTTTTCTAGAATATGCTCTGTCATCTCTACTCTTACTCTTGCCACTGTCTCCTTTAGAAATGAACATGAAAGGACAACCATGCAGGAATGGTCACCACTACTCCTATGTTCTTTCTTAGAAAAGAAATGAGAGAAGGCTAGATTCCTGGGACTTCATAAGGACCTGTTCCACCTTTCCTGGGAGAAAGAGACCAATTTTCCATTAAAACTGTGTGGTCATTTGTTATTGTTGTTGTTGTTGTTGTAAACAAATTATCAAATTATCCTCCTTGGAACTGCTCCCTCTATGTAGTTCTTGCTTCCTTAAATAAGCAGGTTTGGCAAATGTCCCTTGGGTCATTATCCATAAGGTGCCACCTAAGCCAGTGGGCTTTGGGCACCACAGTATTCCTGCCTCCCTGAAAATTACACCTTGGTCTGTGCTCTTGAGTTGGATTCTGTTTATCTGGTCAGTAGTGAAAATCCATTTTAGTAGAAGTCAAGAACAATGCCAGGATGACAAACAAGGAGACATATAGCAAGAAATAATCACAAATAACCTTCAAGATAGTTTCCTTTTCTTTTTTCAAGATCTTATTTGTTTTCAAATTCCAATTGAATCACATTTTTCCTTTCCCTTTCATCCTTCAAAACACTTGATGTATTCTTCCCCACTCTCCTTCAAATTCATGGCCTCTTTTTTTTCATTAATTGTCATTCCACATATGTATTTGTACATTAGGAATATATTTAGGAACTGTATATTCCTAGATATAGCCTTTTTTAGTCCATATAATGTTATTTGTATGTTTATTTGTAGGACTGACTAGATAGCACTGGGCACTCAATTGCTGTGCTCTTTTCTAGAAACAACCACCTCTCCTCTTACCAGCTTCGTTCCGTTGCCTGTAGCTCTTTGTCTACTGTTGAGGCCTCATAGGCTCTTCTCCATCCAGTTCCTCATATTTTTTTGCTGTCATGCTGTTCACCTCATATCTGGGCAGTCATTGGTAGGGATTTATGGATGTATATCCTGATGTTACTAGGAAACATAATCTCACCATCCTTGTCTGTTACATTATTTCTTGCCCTTCTTCAAGGATATTTCTTGAGCCTTTCTTTTAGGGACAGTTTTATAGATGTATCCATTGGGAGGGAGCTTCCAAACTCTGCATTGTGATTATTTGTGATTTTTCTCTAATGTTCTCCAAATGTTGCAGAGAAAAGCTTTCTTGATGAGGGGTGAAAATTATACTTATCTGTGAGTATAAGGACAAATGTTTATAAATTATTTTTAGGAATTATGCTGGCTTAGGTTTCCAGTACCAGGTGTGATATCTATTTTGGAGTGGGTCTGAATGTCCAGTTAAAGAGATGTTGGTTATTGCCAAAGTGTGTGTGCCACTACTATACGTCTAGGGTTATTATACATAGTGGTTGTTGATGTGGTTCATAGGTATCAGAGTTGGGTGGGATTGTTGGTTGCCTCCTGTTTTTAAAACTTGCTTGGTGCTTTCTGGTGCCACAGAAAGAAGTCCTCAGGGAGGGAGCATTCAGATAAGTTCTAGCTCATGGATCTCTGGGTCTTGATACTGAAGTGCATGCTGTCTTCAGCAATAGGGATTTTACTACCATCTCTTTGTGGGATTAGTGACCAAGGGCACTACAAATAGGCTATGTGGTTTGGGAGTCTTTTAGACAGCCATGGATAACAACTCAAGTGAGGGCTTCTCATGCCTGGAATTGGAATTTTTGTTTGGCTTATCTGACATTTCATAGGTTGATATGAAAATAAGACAGGGTTATTTACCAAGAACGTTGCTTTCCATGCATCAGAAGAAGCTTCCATAGCACTAGCCCACTCCTGAGTTGATGCACCTGAGATAGCAGGGTACAAAGGCTACACAGAGCAAAAGACACTGCTACTTTCCGTAAAGTTACATACTAGGGATTTTGATGAGCTGTGAGACCTCAAATGTACAGGTGTTTTGCTGTCAATTTACCAGCAGGAGATGGTGCAAATGAGAAATCTGTAAACTAAATCATGTCCCCTGCTGGATGTTGAACCCCTATTATAACAGGGAAGAGTGCCTGTCAGTACATTTTGATTATAAATGATTGGGGGTTTTTTGGTACACTTTGTCAATATTTTCAAGGAAGTTTCTTTATGTTGCTTTGTAGAGATCAGAAAGTCTGCTCTGGGTTCTTAAACACATTCACAGTAGGTGCTAAATAGCTATTTATTATGTGTAGGTGGCTAACCAAGACACAACACCTGCATTAATAGCTCGGAAAGATGTACTCATGCAGTGTCTCATGTTGGAGAATGACAGTTGTCTAAGCATGTGGCTAGCTGCTTAAGAGAACACAGTTTATTATCTATGCAGCATTCTTGCATCCTCAAGTTCTTACCACATTTTAAAGGTAAGAAAAACCAAAGTAAAATGCAGTTGGAGTGTGTGTGGGTGTGGGTGTGTGTTTGTGTGTGTGTTTGCGTGGGGGGTGGGTGGGTGTTATCAGCTGTCACTAAATGAGAACAAAGTCTAAGTCCCGGTAATGTAGGTATGGCATTCTGTTAATGAGTATGCAGGGACTAAGTGGGATTTATAAATCTGCCTACTGCACTTTTAGACACTTTGTCTTTCTTTGGTGATTGAAGTCTGGAAGCGGCAAATGACTGTAATCATTTTCAATCCTTTTCATGGAGTCATGCCAGCAAACCCCATACTTTGTGAACGGTGCTCAGATTTGGAACTTGAACAAAAAGAAGGGGCATAAAGATAGGGATCACTTCCTCTTAGGGTCTCATAAGCATGTCCAGTGCAGTATTTCTAGAAACACTAATGAGTGTGGGGTCCCAGGCCATCATCTTATGGATAATACTGATCTGTTCTACAACAGTGAGGAACAGCATGGGTCTTCTCAAGTTATTAGATCTGATCACTCTTGTGTGGGGCCATGCGAAGTAAGGAGGCCTTAGGGCCTCATTTAGATGAAAAATGTCTTTAAAAATCTTAACATTTAGCAAGATGAATTGATGAAATGTGTTCATTCTATAGCTATTGTGCAGACTGGAAGTCAAAGTACACTGTGCTATTCAGAATGTGTGTAAAGCAGCTCGTTCTGTCATCCACTCTTTTTAAAGGAGGTTCATTGACAAGCGGCATTGCTTCCATCAAATGAATCTGTAGTATGTGAGCGGGATGGGGAGAGAAAGGGAAGAAAATGCCATTGTAGTGAAGAGTTAGCATTGGATAGAAATTAATATCTGAAATTTTTTCTCAAATTGGATATATTAATACTGTTAACCTTTGTAATGGTATCTAATTTTAATTAAAATTTTAAATAATTTGTATTGATTAAATTTGGTCTTTGACAAGTTCAGACACGTATATAAGATATGATAATAACTCTCATTTCCTCACCTTCTCATCTCTTTCCCAACCCTTCAACCCTCCTCTCCCAGACATGTATTCATGTATTTCTGTTCTGCTTTGTAACCCACTCCTTTTTACCAGAGTCATCAGTGTGAACATAGGTATGAAACTATCCAATGGAACCTGGGGATTGACCAGTAAGTACACATCTGAAAATACTAACTCTTCTTCTCCCAGAATCTTTCAGGAGCAAACACATCAACAGAGATGGGTAGGATCCCATGGGCAACCCTCCTACCTATTACTGGTTTTTGACACGTGAAGTTTTGTGTATATTTAATGCAGAAAACCACAGCTGCTATGCATTTGTAATTGCTATGAGTGTGTCATGTCCAGAAGCATTTGGCTACCATCTTTCTCCGATTTCTGGCTCTTACATTCTTTTTGCACCTTCTGTGCTAGTTCCTGAGTTTTGTAACTACTGTAGGTATATCTGAGCATAAAACCATCCCTTGTCCAGAACCTTGAACAGATAAGAGTCTCTGAATTCTGTACTATTTATTGTAAAGAGAAGCCCATCTAAGGCTGTGGGTAGCATTTGTCCACATGTATAAATATGGATATTCAGAAAGTATTACATACATTTTGCTATTGAGTAGTACTCAGTTTCCCCCTAAGGAATATGGTCTCCCAGCCACAAGTTTCTGACCAGGTTTACAGTAGCAGGCATAAAATACCTCTCACAGTATGGAACTCAAATCCAGTCAGAGAGCTCTACTTACCTTGATAATAATTGTGGCAATATTGCACTGCTAACGACATTTTGCCTGGTAACATGATGCTATAGTTCTTAGGGTTCACAGCTGGGTAAAGCATGAATGCCTGTTCTTTCCCAGAAGTCTGTGTAACACTTTCTGGTATTATAAAAGCTGGCTAGAAGGAAGAAGTTTCCAGCTTAGTTTCTGCTGCTTGCTCTGTATCTTGCAAACAAGGTGTCTTCAACAATAGGGTCTTATCAACTAGATCTTATCAACAAAGAAGGAATCACTGGAACTTCACTTATGGTCTTATGTTTGTACTATCAATCAAATTTTTATATACTTTACCACCACCACCACAAAAAAAAAAAAAACAACTTATGATAGAGTTGAAATGCTATCATATAAATAAATTTATATCTTCTTTTATGATTTGCCTTTGTTCTCATTCCTTTGGTCATCATTTCTTAGCAGTAGCTTCTCTTGGTCTCCTTTCTAAATGTTTATACCCCACCCACCCCCCCACACACACACAAAACACACACTTAATTTGCATTTGTAATAATCCTATAAGATAGTTTGTTTCTACATTTTCTTTTTGTTTGTTTTTGTTTTTGTTTTTTCGAGACAGGGTTTCTCTGTATAGCCTTGGCTGTCCTGGAACTCATTTTGTAGACCAGGCTGGCCTTGAACTCAGAGATCCCCCTGCCTCTGCCTCCCAAGTGCTGGGATTAAAGGCGTGTGCCACCTCACCTGGCTTCATTTCTACATTTTCTAATATGGTGATTTTTTGTTAAACTTCCTCTTATTTATCTCTTTGTCTACTGACATCCCTCATTATTTTATTTACTGTTAAATGGAGACATTATAAAATATGGATTTATTAATTTATTTTCAATGATAAAATTGTATCTAAATAATATGTTTTAATAAAAGTAACTATATTATTAAAACTGGTTAGAACAATGACACTGATTTACATTTTTGCAGATATCTCTAATGTTGGCTTAATGAAGGGTAAATGGATTTCCTATCTATGTCTCAATTCAATTTATTATGATAAGCAAATTTTGTTGAAGTAAAACAGGTCTGAAGTGAAAAATTTTCAAATGATTATGTTTAGTTGATCTTGGTATCAGTAATAGTCATAACTAAGAGCCCCTTACCATATTAAACTTGAAGCTGTATCGAGGAAGAACTCATACATCATGTCCTTACTGTTTGCTTGCCAATTCCACCCTTGGAGTATAGCTTTTACACAGGCATGATTTCCTATCATCCCTCTGTTCTTTGAAAAACCACTGGTTCATAGAGAATTTCAGATCATGCAAAAGTTAACACACTGCCAGAAAGCTACATTTGTTAATATTCCTTGTCAATGTGTTAAAGAATTTAAGAGTTGGGAACCAGTAAGTCTCTTAATGGTAGGCTTGTTTTTTGAATTTCCAATATCTGAAATCACCAATTTTTGTATTGTCTTCACATATCCCATTTTTTGTTACATAAAGTGGCTGCCCATATCTGGAGATGATGCTCGTATACTGCTCTTACAAGTGGAAGTGTCATTTCAGGGGCAAGGCATTTTCTTTCAGCTCCTTGAATTTCAGGTCAATTACTAAGGAATGTCATCTTAAAGCCTGTACTGTTGAAGCAGACACTTGAGAATGAACAATATATAAAGACCATTTTCACTCTGGAGGCTGAGAAGTACAAAGTTAAGGTTTGGTATTATGTGAGAAAAGAAGGCAGAAGGAAAACCAGCAAGAGACTAAGCTTGTGCCCCTTCATCATGGACACCACCCACTGCTGTGCACAGAAAGCTTGCGCCCTTGAACCCTTTCATCATGCACATCACCTATTCCTGGTGCAGAGCTTGCTGGGTCAGCACCTCTCACCACATCTCACCACCTAACACTATCTCTGAGGATAAAGTCTCTAAAATGCATTGTGAGGGATACTCTTACGTGGAAGCAGACATTGTTCATTTTCTCCAATTCCTTTGACAAGGCTCTTCAGAGAGGCACAGTATTATGAGGTCTTCTTCCAAATGCTTGGCAGTATTATCTTGCTGCAAACATACAGAGTCAAGATGATGAAGGAAATATAGAAAGAAGAACTACTGTTGGCATTGGAACTATCTGAAAGGCAAGCACCTTCTGCATACCTCCCCATGGGAGCCGTGCCTCTATGCTTCTATTCCTGCCTCATTTCACTGAGATCCAAAAAAGAAACAGTGTAGGAGAAGGGATGCATGACACAAAGACATGGATAAACACGAAGACTGAAAAATGAAAAGATTTGCCTCCTAGCCAAACATATCTCTCATTTAAAAAATAACATCGTTTATTCTTTGAAACTTTCATACATCATATATTCACCATATCCACCCGTAGCTAACTCCTTCCAAGTCCACCTTGTGTCCCTACCCCATATCTATCCCAGCTTCATGCTCTCCTTTTCCTTTTGGTTTTCATTATTAATAATTCTAAGAGTACAGATAGTGCTGTCTGTACACACACGGGTGTGGAATCATCTATTCAGGCATGGGCAACTTACTAGTAGCCACATTGTAAATGGGAGGAATTCTTCCTTGTCAGTAGCCACCAACTACCAATCCCTCCTCCAATAGGGGTGTGTGCAGGTATCTATAGGTACTATAAGCTGATGCATGAAACAGTCATGCTATGGCCAGATGCCAACATTTCAAAGCTTTTCTCCCCATCTTCAGGCTTTTGTGTTCTTTCTACTCCTTCTTCTGTAAAGTACCCTGAGCCTTGGATGGAGGGAGAATCATAGATGACCCATCTACAACTTAGCATTCAGATTATTTATATTTGGAACTGGACTTTTAGGAGTCTCTGCATTATCCATTACCCATTGCAAAATGGGTCTTCTCTGACGAAGTTGTAAGCAGTGGAAATCTATGCGAATAAAAATAAGTATTTAGAATATAGTTTGACTGCATAGCTACTTAACAAAACAACAGTAAGTTACCCACTAGGGCCTATGATCTCCCATGTAATGAGCATTTGACCAGGTTTATAATACCAGGAACAAAATCTGTTCTGCAATGCAGGCTTCATATCCATGGAGAAGGGATTAGTTATTCCTATAACCATGCCATAATTACATCTGTGGGAACATCTTCCCAGCATGTCTTTTAGTGTGTGGAGTCCAGTACGATTCCTTTTCTTTTCCAGCAGCCTACATTTTACCTTATGGCAGTATGCAAGCAATGTGAAGTCTGGTCATTCCAGAAGGATTTCTGTGTCCCACATCCACGGTCAATGGTGTAATATTTAATAATAATGTCTGGTTTGGTTTTGTTTTGGAGATAGGGTCTCTCTTTGTAGTCCGAGTTATTATGGGACTCACAATTTAGACCAGGTTGATGTCAAACTCACAGAGGTTCACCTTTCAGTACTTGGATTAAAGACCTGCTCCACCATTACCAGCCAAGCAATATTTTCTTAACATCTTGCGATTGTGGGTAATCAGGAGCAATTACAGTAACCTGTGTTGTTTTGGTTGTGTCTAGACTCCCCAAAGTAAATAACTTGTAGAAAGATATCCCATGCCTGGAACTGAGATTTTCATTTATTAACCCATATATTCTGGGAGAGCATTGTCCAGTTTGGACACCTGTTCAAACTCTCTATTTTAAAGCATATCTTCTCCTCTCTTCACCTTCTCAGTCCCTATGCCTACTTAACCCTTTAACCCAGAGTATGTATCCCCTCTTCCATCACATTATCTGTGTTCTACTACCCCTATAAAACTTATTAATTAATGGGGAAAATTAATTGGTACATTTCATGAAAATAAGGAGTCATTGCCATTTTAAGTCATTGTTTTAAAGCATTTACTTGTGCTTAACAAGTGTAACAGGAAAATATACACTGAAAAATAAATAAGTATGAGTATGATATTTGGAGTTAACTTCAATGTGGTCCAGCTGAGTTGGAAAGCCAGTGAAACAAGGCTGGTCAGGAGTTGATTATTTCTAAAATGTTCAGAGGGAATCAGGAAGTTCATTGTGCCTTTTCCTCTTCCTGGCATACAGTTGGAGACTCCTATCTTAAAAGATATTTGACAGACAACTTCAGGTAACCCATGCTATTTATCCCAGCATAAAAACCAAAGGAAAAGAATCATGAGTTTGAGGCAAGCCTGAACTATACAGTAATGCCCTGTCTCAAACAAACAAAACAGAAAACAAACTAACATACTCAAACCTACATTATCCAGAACCTATTACTAATATGAAAGGGAGTTTTGTGTGATGAAACAGCAAAGGCTTTTATGTTTATTTATTACTTTTGATATACAATAATGTAGAAGGGCCTGGTTTCCATATGTCCTGGAAGTCTGTTGATTAGATGTCCCATAAGAGCTAGCTCTGTGCCAGTTGTACAGGTACAACTTCCCTTTGGAGTCTGGCCCAGTATAACTATGATGTGTTGAGTTTTATTGCCCAGTGAGGGCCAAGGCAAGAAAGAAATTAGGTTGGACCATTAAAAGAAGACTTACTCCTGACAGGAGCTACAGTGACACCTTCTGGTGGCTTATATGTTGTGCATTATAATAGTGTTTGATTAAAAAAAAAAAAAAGGACAATAGTACTTCAATCAAATGTGAGCAGAAGAAGCAAGAAGGTGTTGCTATCATAATATCTGACAAAACAAACTTCAAACTGAAAGCAACCAAAATAGTTAAGGAGAGACACTTCATTCTACTTAAGGGAACAGTTAGCCAAGAAGATATTACATTCATAAACTTACATGCACCATGCACATAGACACACACCAAACTCTGGTGCACCTAATCTCGTAAATAGATTATTAGATTAGAAAACACAAATTGATATCAATCCATTAATTGTAGGTGATTTCAATATTGCACTTTCTCCAGTAGACAAGTCATCAAGACAAAAAACAACAGAGAAACATCAGAATTAAATGGCATCATGCATCAAATGGACTTACCAGATATCTACAGAGAATAATCCAAACAAACACATCAGAGAATGCACACACGACTTGGCAGCACACAGAAGCTTCTCTGAAATAGACCACATCCTGGGACACAAAACAAGTCTTTAAAAATACTAAAAGATTGAAGTCACTCCCTGTATCCTATCTGGCTGCTTGCAATAAAACCTAAAAGTGACAGCAAATTCATCTTGGGTAAGTATACAAATTCATGGCGATTAAACAATTTATTACTGCATGATAAATGGGCCAAAGGAAAAAAAAGCAGGAAATAAATAATGATTTCCTGGAATTAAATGAAAATAAAATAAAGCAAAACCTCTAGGTACACTGAAAACAGACCTGTAAAGGAAGTCTGTAGTACCGTGTGCCTGCATTAAAAACTAAGAATTATCACAAATAAAAGACTTAATGTTGTAACTGAAAACTTTGAGGAAAAAGCCAAATTGAAACCAATTGATGGAAATAAATAATAAAACTCAGAGCAGAAATTAAGGCACTATAAATGAAGAAAACAATGCAAAAAATCTAACAGCAATTTGTATTCCTTTTCTTTCTTTTGTTCTTTCTTTCTTTTCTTCTTTTCTTTTTTCTTTTCTTCTTTCCTTCCTTTGCTTTTTTCTTTTCTTCTTTTTGAGAAAACAAGATTGAAAGGCTCTTGGCACAGTAATCAAAAGAAAGAGAAAACCCAAATTAAGACAGTCAGAAATACAGTTTAAAGCATTACATCACACACCAAAAAAATTCAAGTGTTATAAGGGACTGTTTAAAAAATGTGTACTCCATTAAACAAAAGGAAAATTAAACAAAATTGATGAATTTCTAGATTTGATTAAGCATGGAACTTAAACCAAGAAGTTAATAACCTAAACAGATATAACAAATAAAGAGATTGAAATATTAATAAAAACCCTTTCAGTTAAAAAAGTCCAGGACCAGATGGATTTATAGTCAATTCTACCAGACTTTTAAAGAACTATAGCTGATCCTTTTTAAGCAATTCAAAAAATAGAAAGATTGAGCATTGTCAAACTCCCTCTATGAAGCCAGCATTATTCTAATACAAAATCCAGTTAAAGACAGGGAAGAAAAAGAAAACCACAGGCCATGAACATAGATTTTTTTAAAATGTATAATAAAATATTTTAAAACAGAATCCAGGCATGTATCAAAAGATTATGCCTATCATGACCAAGTTAGCTTTATCTCTGGAATACAGGGATGGGCTCAGCATACAATAACAATAAATGTAATAAACCAAATAAATGAAGTTAAAAACAAAAGTCACATGATTATTTCAAAGCATGCAGGAAGAGCCTTTGACAGAAAAGTGGCATGATGGCTCAGCATACAATAACAATAAATGTAATAAACCAAATAAATGAAGTTAAAAACAAAAGTCACATGATTATTTCAAAGCATGCAGGAAGAGCCTTTGACAGAAAAGTGGCATGTTTTCATGATAAAAGCCCTAGAGAAAATAGAGAAGGAAGGGTCATAGCTCAACACAATAAAAGCTATACATGAGAAAACCACAACCAATATCATTCTAAGTGGAGACATCTCAGTACCACTGCACTGAAGTAAAGAATGAGAAAGGAATGTCCACTACCCCTACTTCTTTTCAACACTGTCCTTGATGCACTGGCTGGAGCAAGAGGGCAAGAGAAAGAAAGCAAAGGGACAGAAATAGGAAAAGAATACACTGCAACCCTATTTGCAGACTATATAGGAGTTTCCAAAAATACCTATAAATGATGAACAAATCCAGCAGTGTGACAAGAAACAAAATCAATTTTATATACCAATCACTTTTCTGTACATCAATAACAAATAGAAAAATAACTCATGGACACACTCCCAGTCACAATAGTCTCAAAGAAAATAAAATATCTAGTCCTAAACCTGAACAAGAAAGAGAAGGATCTCTATAATGAAACCTTTAAACATCTGAAGAAAGAGATAGATAAAGACACTAGAAAATAGAAAGATATCTCATGCTCACGGCTTGGTAGAATTAATAATGAGAAAAAATGGTCATTTTACCAAAAGCTATTTGCAGATTCAATGTAATCACAATCAAAGTATACATTTCATTCTTCATAGAAATAGAAAAAAAAGCTATCCTATAATTCATGTGGAACCACAAAAGACCCTGGTTAGACTAAACAATTCTGAGCAAAAATCACAGTGCTGGAAGGACTAAATTTCCAGGTCTCAAAATATGTTAAAGAGAAACTGTAATAAAAAACAATATGATGCTGGCACAAAGCAAACCTATAGACCAGTACAACTAAATCAAAGTCCCTAGTATGTAACTTCAGCCACTTATTGACAAAGATGCTAAACCATAAAGACAAAAGAAAGTATCTTCAACAAATGGTGCTGGAAAAACTGGAGGCCCACATTCAGAAGAATAAAATTTGACCCATATCTCATCACCTTAGACAAAACTAACTCCAAATGGATCAAAGACCTAACCCTGAAACACTGAAACTACTAGAAGAAAACTTAGGCAGCCCTGCATGATATAGGTGTGGGGAAGGACTTCCCGAATAAGACTGCATTCTCGTCTGAGAAATAAGTTCAGCAATTGACAAGTAGGACTTTATAATACTAAAATGCTTACACACGGTTGAATAAACAATCAATTGGGTAAAGAAGAAGCCCATAGAAAAGAGTCTTTGCCAAGTATACATCAATTATACATATATATATATATATATATATATATATATATATATATATATATATATATATATATATATGTGTGTGTGTGTGTATATATATATATATATATATATATATATATATATATATATATATAAAACACAAACAGTTTACCCATTTTTAAAAGGTGGGCCTGAGACCTGACATCAGAATTCTCAAAAAAAAAAAAAAAGTAGCCAAGCGATACCTCAAAGTATGTTCATTAATCCTAGTGATAGGGAAATGTAAATGAAAGCAACCTTGAGATTTTTATCTTATCCCAATCAGAATGTCAACGATCTATGGAACAACCAAAAACAAACACAGAAGGGGAGGAGGGGAAAAGGCTGAGGGGGAAATCCCATTGTCAGTGGGACTGAAAACTGGTGCAGCCTGTAAGGAAGTCAGTATAGAGAATTCTCAAAAAGCAAAAGCGAATCTACCATATGTCCAGCTATACCATTCTTTGAAACATGCCCAAAGGACTTGACCTCTGACTCTACAGATACTTGCTCATTCATGTTCATTGCTGTTCTGCTCACACTAGCTAGGAAATGGACACTACCTAAATGTCCTACAGCTGATGAATTGATAATGAAAACATGGTATATGCACACTGTGGAATAGTATTCAGTAGGAAGAAAAATTAAACCATAATATTAGCATGTAATGGACAGACTTAGTAAAGATCGTATTGAGTGTGGTATTAGTAACCCAGAATGATAGCATCACATGTTCTCTCTCATCTGACGCCCCTAGTTCCAGATTTTCAGAGAATTTGTGAAGCTAGATCCTGGCAGAATTATAGAAACTGTGAAGAAATGTAAAAGGCGTCATTGCCAGTGTGGGATGGTGGAAGAGCAATTGAGAGATGAAAAAGAGACTACAAGTTACCTTGTGGGGTAATAGGGAAAATGTGGGGCTTTAATTAGTGAGTGGTAGTGTCATAGGTTAGATGAGAATGCCCACATAAGCTCGTGTATTTAAAACCTTTGCTTTCCAGTTGGGGAAACTGTTTTGGAAGGATTAGATGGTGTGGCCAAATGTTGTGTTCTGTTAATAAGAATGCATACAATAATTGCAACAACAACAACAACAAAAGAGGTGCATCTCACAGGAAGAAGTCTTGGTAGCCCTTGCTCCTTTCCTTCCTTAGTGTGCAGAAGCTATCTGGCCTGAGGCATATCCATCACTGCAAAGGTGATACCTACGGTGTCAGGCCAAGGTGACCCAAACCAGTAAAAACTGGAAGAAGTTTGGTTATCTGGGGGTTTCAGCTCCTGCAGCTGTGAACCCCACCCCGTTTTCCTCACTCTTTAGCTAGCTTGGCAGGATAACCTACATTTTTTTTATGTATTTTTTTTATTCTTTGCTATTACTCCCCCTGCTCTGGTTTCTTTTGGCACTTTATTCAGTTTTAGTCAGACTTGAATGTTTCTTGCAAAGATTCATAACTTCATTTAATTAGTTGAGGTAGATTTATTAATTCTTCATTTTTACAAGTCATGAAATTAAGCATGTAAATGGTAGGATAAACAATACCATTACTCACTAGTCAGGGCTTTCCAAAGTCTTCTTTGAAGCTGAGGAAAGAAGCATTTGAAATCCACCCCCATGCTTAAATACACACATACACGCACACACACACACACACACACACACACACACACAATGTATGTGCTCCCATGCATTAAGTGTATGCATTGCGATCTCAGTGCCTTTTTAACCTTTCTATGGACATGGATAGGAAAGAATGTGTGTTTCAGGGAATGGTTAATAGATAGCTTCTATTTTTATGCATCTTTATCGAAGCTACTTTCAGACAGACATTTTCTGTAAGACTGATTCAAAGCAGAAAGTTATGTAAGCTGGAGAAGTCACGCCAAAATTATCTGAACATCTTTTTTTAAACTGGAAAGTTTCCCCAGTTGAAATCACACACACTTATTTCAAATGTGCTCCTCCTACTTCCTCTTCTTCCCCTTTCTCATCCATATATGTATGTATATATGTGTATGTATATATATATATATATATATATATATATATATATATATATATATATATATATACATGTGTGTATGTATGTGTATGTATTTGTATGTGTATGTATATGCTGGCTTCTTATTGCTGTTGTTATTACTCTTTCTCCTGTTTCTTTTTCATTACTTAATCTACTTAATTCCTCACCCTGCTGGGTGTTTCTTGAGTACTAACTTGGCCCTTGCTAGGTGAACCTGAAGTCTTGCCTCAGGAGCTGGGCATGGAGCATTTCCAGGTCAAATGCCCTGGTCAATACCTTGGGACACTGCAGAGGAGCTAATATGAATGTGACAACTGAAGCAACCTGGGCTAGGACAGGCAAATTGAGATAACCCCTGTGGCTGAGGGAATCTGTGGAAGAAAATTTATCCAACAAGCTGTTGAGTTTATTTGGGCAGCCTTCAATAGAGCATTGCTGTGCTTGGGGTCCAAACTAAACAAATTGTATGCTAATTGATATTCTGTGAATTTGGCACAAGTTAGGGAAGAGGGAACCTCAACTGAGGAATTGCCTTCATAGGATTGGCCTGTAAGTAAGTTCGGGGATCATTTCCTGATTAATGATTGATATGGGATGGTCTAGCCTACTGTGGGTGGTGACACCTAGGTAGTTTTGGCTTGTATAAAATAGCATGCTCATAAATCAATGGGGAGCAAGCCAGTAAGAAGCAGTCCTTGATGGTCTCTGCCTTACTTCCTGCTACCAAGTTCCAGCTTGAGTTCCTGCCTACATTTCCATTCATACAGCAGAAGGAGACCATTCCAAAGCCACAGCTTGTCACCCAGCAGAGAATAAGTGACCATGTGGTCATAATAGATACATCTACAAACCGCACAGATAAGAATTAGGGAACAAGATGGAAGATAATGTGGGAGGATTGTAAGGGCCAGGGGAGCAGGATTAGATGTCCTTTGTAGTATACGGTCTTCTATACATAACAAGGAGGCTGCACCCAGGAAATCTTAATAGTATGGTTGCCTAAATAAAACATAAAAGAGTGGCAACACAGGTTGATATGCCAGTTTGGGTGGAGAAATTCTCAAAGGGCTTCAACCCTACCTGAAGAACAACAGCAAACTGATGCTGCTGAGAAAGGGAGAATCTGTTCCCTGGGAATGAGTCCCCTGGTAGGTTAGCCAACCCCAAAGGTCAATTCTAAACACCTTTGAGCACCAAATGAGCCCAGCAGGTTGAGGAAGGAATTAGAGGCAGAAGAGGGAGGGGAAAATCATGTAGATGCACAACTCATATATTAACCAAATGCTTAAGATTAAAATAAGGGACTATAGCAATAATTCAGCAGTTAAGTGTATTAGCTGCTTTTCTACAGGACCGAAATTCAGTTCCCAGCATCCACATGTAGGCTTACACCTATCTATAACTACTGTTCTAGGGAATTCAAGGTCCTCTCATGGTCTCTGTGTATATCAGACATGCACATGGTATACAGATTTACATGCAGCCGAAAATACTAATACACATAAAAAGTAATAATAATTTTAACAATTAAAAATAAATAAATATCTTCAAAAATATACATATAGCTGTCTGTCATAGCAGGAATTTTAGGCCTGGTGGCAAAATCAAGCCCAGGTTTTCCACCTTGCAACTTCAAGTTCATGGCCCTATCTAAATTATTGCCTGACTCAGTCCTTTGGCATATAGGCTAGGCTGGGCTAAGGCATGTGTTGTAGACTTCATCTTCTGAAAGTCTTTTCTTTACCAAAGGCACACACACACACACACACACACACACACACACACACACACACAATGTTGTCCCTAAGATTTGAAGCTACTTCTCTAAATGAAGATTCTCTTTAGGCCTAAAGGCCTACTCTCCTTTATGGTGAATCATCTCATAAAAAACAAGTTTATGTCAGCTCCATTTTCTGAACTTAAATTTTTTTTAACTTCATCATCCTTGCTTTCAGGCATGAGAGTGATTCAGTTTTAACATGGATGACACTGGAAAGTGATTCTGAACTTAGAATCGACTGCTGTCTAGGCTCTTGGGCTTGCCCCAGGAGCTGCTGTTGTGAGCATTCGTGGATGCTATACCAATTCCCATGTTCTTTTACCCCCAGCTTCATTGTAACCAATATTTTAGGGCAGAAGGTCTATCTTTGGCAGGCCTCCCAAGTTAGGATTGGCCGCTCATTCCAGGATACTAACTGAAAAGACTAGTAGTGGTAAAAAAGCGACAGAAGGACATTTACCTAGTAAGTTGAGAAGACAAAAACATAAAGGTATCAGTAAACTTAAGTTCATCTCTTGGTTACTGATGTGAGTTTCATGATTAAATAGAGGAATAACTGGTTCTACAATGGTTAAAATGTGGTTCTGCCAATCATGGTCTCAGCTCCAATTTTTCTTACCAGTTCTTTGAGAATTCTGTATGATATTTTTTGGTTATATTCATTCCTCCGCTCTCTCTTCCCCAATTGTTCCCCAGTCCCCAACTATGGTAATTTAAATGAGATGCCCCATGTCTGTAGCATCTAAATACTTTGTCCCCAGGTGGCAGGTGGCGGCTATTTGACAAGGATTAGGAAGTGTGTCCCTACTGGAAGAAGTGTGTCATTGGGGGAAGGCTATTTTCAGTGTATTCTCTATGCTTACTGATTGGTATTTGAGATGTGAGCTCATACCTGCTGCGCCAGCCAACATAACTGCTGCTTGCTTCCAGTAGGCTCTCCAGTGATGGACTCTTAATCCTCTAAAACTGTAAGCCCAATTAAATGCTTAGTTTTAAAAGTTGCCATGTTCATAGCACTAGAAACAGAACTATTTAGCACAGCAATAGAAAAGTAACTAATACAACTACCCACGCAACTTTGTATAGTTTTTATACTTAAACCTACCAAATACAGTTTATGCTATCCATATTTAGATGTCCTCACTGGAGTTTAGTCAACCCATCAGCACCCCTATCCTTAAAGAAAACAGACAGACTTTTCTCTGTGTAGCTATCAAATGCAAATGACTCTTTAGCTAGGCATGAACCTCCTGCCCACTCCCATAACTATGCTGAAATTTCATCTGGCCTGAACATGAGAAGGTTTTATGTGAAAGATACTGAGAGAGAGTGAAAAATTGTTTAAGCTCCTAGACCTGTGTCCAAAATAGACCTCACTAATGGCAGGGAGTAGAACTTGCCCCATTGTTCCAGGATGCCAGGTGTTTGTGGTTTTTGGCTTTCTATAGCCCAATGCCAGGTGTTTGAAGTTTTTGTGCCTTTATAAATCCCTTACTCTTTGAGCTTGTGGTCGACTTCTCTACCCCTGCATGGGATACGAGTCATCCCCAGTGCACTGGTCTTTCCCGAATAAACCTCTTGCAGTTTGCATCAAGACCATTTCTCGTGAGTGATTTGAGATATCGCCTCTCCTGAGTCAGAACGTGGAGTCCTCACGATGTGGATCTTTCCTTTGGTGCATTGGCCAGGAATCATGACCACCCCTCACACCCAAGAATTGACTTGGAGGTATGGGGATCCCCTCTGGAATGTGTGCGTGCTGGTGGCCAGTGTCTCTGTTCTGAGTGTCTGTTTTCTGTTTGTTTCTGTTCTGTTGTTTGTCTGTGTCTCGTCCTTTGTTTCTGAAGCACAACGCCACCTGAGTTTATACTGATCAGCCTGAGTTTGGATCTGCCTGAGTCTGGTTTAAAAATTGCCCTGGGACCTTTGTCCCATCTGTAGGGACCTTCATCCCATCTGTAGGTTGGTAGTAATACTGTAACCCTCTTGTTGAGAACTGGCCATCTGATTCAGCGACTGGGTCATTTCTCTGGTTTTGGTCATCCCAGTGGAATTCATAGGTGCTTTCTACCCTGACTAGAAATAACATACACATGAGAGTACGGGGTTTGAGAAAAGCAGTACTCTCCAACTATCTGGGGATAATTTGTTGAAGATTGTATATGCTGCTATGATAAGGGAACTGACAACATGCAGCATGAGACAACCCAAAGAGACAGGTCTCTAAAGAGGATTTAGAACAGTGTCTCTTTGAGGTATTGGGGGCTGCAACTTCTTGCATTTGTGTGCAGGAACAGGCAGCCAAACTTTGTAGCAAGTAATGTTTTTTGGTGTTGATTTTTAAAGAGATGGATTGTATACACTGTTAAAATTGGGTTTTGCTTCCCAAAATTGTGATTGTGCTCTGGTGTTACAAGAGAAATCGCCTGAATTGGAGCCTTCAGTTGATTGTCAGCAGCTGCTGCAGATGCTCTTCACAACCAAGAAGCAAGAGAATTCTGTTAGAGGCTAGAAAAAATATCCCAGAAGCTGACGGGCAGCTTACACAGCTACATGAGATTCCCTTTGACTCACCCCGGTTGGGACTACAACATGGCAGAAGGTAGGGAGAGCTTGAAAATCTATTGCCAGGCTCTGGTGGCGGGTCTCCAAGGTGCCTCAAGACAGCCCACAATTTGTCTAAGGTAAGAGAAGGTATATTACAAGAGGGAGACAGTTACATGATTTAGTGAAGGAGGCAGAGAGAGAGAGAGTGGCAGGAAGCCAAAGAAAGAGAATACAGGAGGGATCATAGACAAGAGAGAAATCTGACTAGAATTTTGGCAGCAGTGGTAGGAGAGAAAGAGACAGGACCTAGACAGATAAGGAATATGAGCAACAGAAGACCAACCTGCTTAACAGAATTAGGTGAGGTGGGGTACCGAGCCTCAGCTAAAAAAAAAAAAGGCTCAGCTGTGTTAGATACACCATTCAAGATGGAAAGTGGTGGCTAAAAGAAGCCAGAAAAAGACTAACTCAGACCTCCACCCCAACTACACCAAGGCAAGTAAGAGAATTCTTGGGCACCACTGGCTTCTGCAGGCTCTGGATACCTGGGTTTGCAACCTTAGCTGCCCCGTTGTAACCCCTAACAAAGGAAGGGGAGGTGTTTGTGTGGACCCCAGAAAGCCCTTAAAGAAATTTAAAAGGTCCTACTAATGGCCCCAGCCTTGGCCTTGCCTGACCTCAGACTTTGGGACCTTGGAACAGGCCAGTGGCTTAAGTTAGATCCTGTTGCCAGTGGGTGGTTTTCTTAAAGTAAGTGGAACGTGGGGACAGCAGTGATTCTGGTTAGCTGGAGCTGAATAATCAGCTGTGATTAACAAGATGCCAGGTACTACTAAAGTAAAAACTTTGCATTACTGGGACTATTGATACTAGTTAGCTGGAGCTAAGAAATTAGTGGTGATTAAGAAGAAACCAGCATCATTGAGGTGACATCATCTGGGAAGTGTTTTCTGAGAGCACAGAGAGGCTGTGTGCCAGAGATAGCCAAGACTGTACCTCATGCTGCAGCAGGACTTGGTAATGTGTAAGAGTCACCCAGGTGGTACTGGTTCTGAAGGCATGTAGAGGTCATGAAGAGCAGCTAAGGCTCCTCACTGTGAGAGGCCATTGAAGGCCATTGGTAAAGGTGCAGCCTCAGTTGCAATTGATGGTCCAGGACTGTAGGGGTCATGCAGTGTTTTGGAGATGCAGTATCATGAGATGACCACCTAGAACAGCAGCAGCTTGAAGTATAGGCAGCTGGAGCCTAGAAGACAAGGTGTGTGCTACAAAAGGCATGGCTGCAGAAGTGACCCAAGCCCTTGGAGGAGCCCAGAAGACTGAGAGTTGGATCTTAGACATTAGACAGTTGGTGTTTACACTGACAGCAGGTATGCTTTTGCCACTGCACGGATGCTAATCCTTCCAGAATGCCTCCTGGGGGAAGACACCTTTTTAAGCTGGGAAGAAGCTTTTCCTATGAGGACTGAGAAGGCCAATGTAGTAATCAAGTCTGATAATGGACCTGTGTTTGTTGCCCAGGTAAGTCAGGAATAGGCTCCAAAGCTCAGAACAGGTAGAGAGGATGAATAAAGAACAGGTAGAGAGGATGAATAAAATGGCAGAGACTGGTGCTAATGAATGGATAGCTCTCCTACCCTTTGTGCTCTTCAGGGTTAGAAACACTCCTGGACAGTTTGGACTGACCCCCTATGAATTCTACAGAGGGCTCCCTCCACTGGTAAAAATAGCCTCTGTAGTGCTGACATGCTGCTTTCCCAGCCTTTGTTCTCTATGCTCAAGGTGCTTGAGTGGGTGAGACAGCGAGCATGGAAGCAGCTCCAGGAGGCCTACTCAAGAGAAGGACACCTGCAAGCCCCACATTGCTTACATTAGATGCCACCACTCAGAAAACCTTGAAACTCGGTGGAAAGGCCCTTATCTTGTATTTTGCTTCTGCTTTTTCATGTATGTTAGAAAATAGTGTCTAGTTCTAAGATTAGAACTATTTACTAGAAAGAGTGGGGAATGAAAGATCCTGAGAGAATGAAAAATTATCTAAGCCCCTAGACCTGTGTCCAAAATAGACCTCACTAATGGCAGGGAGTAGAACTTGCCCCATTGTTCCAAGATGCCAGGTGTTTGCAGTTTTTGCCAGGAGTTTGCAGTTTTTGCCTTTCTATAGCCCAATGCCAGGTGTTTGCAATTTTTGTGCCTTTATAACCCCCTTACCCCTTGAGCCTGGGATACGAGTCTTCCCCAGTGTACTGGTCTGTCCTGAATAAACCTCTTGCAGTTTGCATCAAGACCATTTCTTGTGAGTGATTTGAGGTATCACCTCTCCTGAGTCAGAATGTGGGGGAGTCCTCATGTTGTGGGTATTTCATGTGCACACTGTCTTGCTTCGTCTAAACAATACCATTTCCTTAGACTCATACAACACCTTTGGCTCTTGCAAATATATTCATCCTTTTTCTGCAACGTTCTCTGAGCTTTGGGGGAGAGGGGTATGATATAGATGTCCTATTCGAGTTGAATACTCTACAATCCCTTATTTTATGCACCTTGATCAGTTTTTGGGTTTCTGTGTTATGTATCACCTACCACAGAAAGAAGCTTCCTTGATGAGGCTTAAGAGATGCACTAATCTATAGTTATACATGTAGGAGACTATTTAAGACCATGTCAAGGTAGCAGAGTAGTAGTGGTTTCTCCCCTATAGCCTATGGCAAGACACAAGTTCTTGGGCTCACTAACAGTGTTACATATGGGAGAAATTGTGGAAAGGAGCCTTAAATCCTGTCATAAAGTGATTAGTTACTCCAATGACATTTATGCCACCATTTCACTAGTGGATATGTCTTGCCAGACTAGTCACTGGTATAGCTCTTAAGGCTCATAACTGGGTAAGACAGGTGATTCCTTTTATTCTCTGGTAGTATGCACAGCACTTTTCAGCACTATGAAAGCCAGACAGTAGGGGTGTAGCTTCAAGGAGAGTACAAGTTTGATTTCTCCATGCTCTGTGAATCAGGAGAATCCTAAGAAGTAATATATCTTAGTATCAAGTTCTAAAGAGTAATCAAAAGCATTGTCAATAGGCTGTAATGTTTGAGTGTCTATTCTACTTCACTTTCAACAGCTCCACAGGGTTAATGTATCTCTTGCACAGGGAACTTTTCATTACTTACTTGATTTATTTATTCATTTTACATCCCTATTGAAGCCCACTCCCTCCTCTGCTCCAAGTGCCACCTCTCTACCACTCTTCCTCCACTATCCCATTCCCTTATTCTCCGAAATCCACTATCTCATCCCCTTCTTCTCAGCCCAGATTCCAATGCTGCCTGGCACATCAAGTCATATCAGGATTAGCACATCTTCTCCCACTGAGGCCATACAAGGCATCCCAAATAGTGAAAATGGATCTAAAGGTAGGCAACAGAATCCGCGCCAGAGATAGTCCTAGTTCCAGTTATTAGGGACCCACATGAAGACCAAGTTGCACATCTGCTACATATGTATAGGGAGCTTAGGTCCACTTCATGTATTGTAGAAATAACTTATTTGCCTGATGTACTGCCTCAGTCTGCTCACCTAGGCCTAGACCTGAAGTTTCTAACCTTTGTAAAGTCTTATTTAGGTCTAGAATGTTTTCAGCTTTTGAGACCTACTGCTGAATAAGCTCATGCTTTTCAGCTCTTTCTGAATTCTGTATGGCTGGTTCAACTCAGCTGTTCTGGATCAAACTCCTCTGCAAGCTGACAGATTCAATCTGGCTTTTCTATCAGCCTCTGACTTTTTGCTCTGCTGGGCCTCAAACTAACTCAGGCAATCTGTTCTAATCATTTGGCTCCTTCTCATTCCCTGGCACATTCTGTCTTCACCTTTGTCTATCTTGTTCTCTTCTTCATTCTGTCTCTGTAAAACTCTCCCAGTAAAAATTCCTCCTCTCTCCTCTCTGCACTCTCTTTCTTTTGTCACTGTTCTCATGAGAGTTGAACAAATCCTATTCTATCAAATCTTTTTTCTGATTCATTACTTTGTCTGCCATTCAATTAAACATCACTTTCCAACATGAGTGCTTTTTTCTACAAATTAACTTTGTCTTCATTGTTTGGGATTAAAGGTGTGTACTAAGGGCATGTCTGTTTTCTAGCCAGAGGGATTATAGGTGTGTGCTAAAGTTTAGGCACACTGCAACCAGAAACAGTTTTTTCCAGTAAACAACACACTCTTAGAATTCACAGTGTAATCAAATATCCTGCAGTAATTCATGTTCTTTGGTTGGTGGCTCATTCTCTGGGAGCCCCCATAGGCCCAGGTTAGTTAGCTATGTAAGTCTTCTTGTGGTGTCCTTGACCTCTCCTACTCCATCAATTCTTCCTCCGATTTGCACAAGACTCCCTGAACTCTGCCCAATGTATGTTGGTGGGACTGTGCATCTGTTTCCATCAGCTGCTGGATGAAGCTTCTCAGATGGCAGCTATGCTAGGCTCCTGTCTGTAAGCAGAGCAGAATATCATTAATAGTGTCAGGGTGTGGTTGTTTGGAGATGTTTGGCTCAAGGAGTGGCACTTTTTGGAGGTGTGACCTTATTGGAGGAAGTGTGTCACTGTTGACATGGGGTTTAAGACCATTATCCTAGATACCTGGATGCTAGTCATCTCCTGGTTGCCTTTGGAATAAGAGGTGGAACTCTGAGCTCCTCCAGCCCCACATCTGCCTGGAAGCTTCCATGCTCCCACTTTGATGATAATGGAGTGAACCTCTGAATCTGTAAGCCAGCAACAATTAAATGTTGTCCTTTATAAGACTTGCCTTGGTCATGGTATCTGTTCACAGCAGTAAAACTCTAAGACACAGTGGTTCGCTCTTTCCCATAAGGTATATTTCAAGTTGGGACAGTCAATAGTTAGCCATTCCCTCTCCATCTTTATTTCTACATATTTTTTAGGCAGGGAAAATTTGGGGTCTAAAATTATGTGGGTGGATTGGTGTCCTTATCCCTCCAAGGAAGGTCCTACCTGGCTACAGGAGGTGACCACTTTAGGCTCTATATCCGAGGCTCCTACAAGTCTCAGATAGAGTCACCCTTTAGACAGAAACCTCCCTTCTCCCAGGTCCTATCTCAGGACATCCAAAAATAATATTCCTCCACTTATTTCCCTTCTTTCTCCCAGACCTCTCACTGCCACCTCACACTGGGATTTTGTTATCTTACGGTATCTAAAAATCCCAGGACAAAATGGACTTAGCACAGAATTCAAAGAACTAACATCAATATTCCTCAAACTGGTTGGTAAAATAGATAATGGAGGAGCATTACTTTCTAGGAACCCAATTTTACTCTAATGTCTAAACCAGATAAAGACTTAACAATGACAACAAAAGAAAATTGTCTGCAATGTATCTGATGAACTTGGCTTTAAGAATTGCCAGTAAAACACTTACAAATAGAATTCCAGAACACATCTAAACCATTATACATCCTAACTGAGTCAAATTTATCCTAGAGATACAGGGATGATTCAATATATGTAAATCAATAAACATTGTCCACTACATAAATTTAATAAAAGACAGAAACCAAGTCATCATATATTCCAAAAAAGTCTGACAAAATCCAACATCCTTTCATGTAAGTCCTAGAGAGTCTAGGAATGCAGAGAACATATTTCAACATAATTAAGGCAATATATAGCAAGCCAACATATTGCTAAGTAGAGAAAAACTCAAAATATTTCCACTAAAATTGGTATGAAGACAAGAATGTCCACTCTTCCTCCTACTACTCAATATAGCACTAGAACTCTTAGCTATAGCAATACCAGTGAAAGAGATAAAGGTAGTATAAACAGGAAAGGAAGAATATAAGCTATCCATATTTGCAGATATAATTTTATACAGAAAAGACCCTAAAGACTCTACCTGAAAACTGCTCCAGCTGATAAACACTTTGAGCAAGCAAGCAGGATTTAAAATAACCACAGAAAACTTACCAGCCTTCCTGCCCCCCCCCCATCCACAAATGACAATATCAGATAAATTTCAGTGTGTAATTTCCTAATGGAAACCATCTAGTTGGTAAAGTGGAAATTTCTGGTTCTTTGGAAACTCAGTACTATCATATGATGTTTTATCAAGGATCTTTTGCTGAAGCAGACACAAGTGAAAGGATGTTTTGTCACAGCAGACACATGAAAAAAAGTGTTTTGCTGAAACACAAACAGGTGAGAAGATATTTGGCTGAAGCAGAAAGGTGAGAGGACATATAATGTTTAGAAAGAATATAAATGTGACCCCACAGACCATGGGAGGAGGCCCTGGCATTGGTTCAACTTTCATTGTATTGCTGATCTTCATATGTCATGACTTCTTAGAGAATAGTTTGCCTATGAACTTCACATGATATTCCAGTGGCTTCTTTCCACTTTCTGGAGGACTCAGAATGATTGGCAGAACCTTCCAGTCTCTTCTGGATTGAATTACTGCTGCTGATTCATGTTTGGCGACACTATTGAACTGGACTACTGATATCCTAACACTATGGAACTAAACTGCTGACAATAAAAATTGGAATAGCCCCAAAGAACAATTTCTAAACAGACCCATAACTTCCATTTCCTATTGAACTTTCTTTTCAACTACCTCTTGTGGGTGGTAGGCTAGAAGGGAGATTGAAGCATTTAAAAACCTTATCAACGTAAGTTTTGAAAAATCTAAGCCTACAAGTTGGTGTACTCTGGGGTTGACCCCTTCATAACAGATCTTGTCCTCATCTTATAGGCGTGCTGATCCTTCTTGGGAGGATTTACTGTTCCTGGAAGCCAGTGTAACTATAAAGATTGAGCAATAATTGATTTCAGTGCCTTTCAGGGTTGGAGATGGTGAGATAGGTAGGAGATGGTGAGACTCCTATGTTGCTTCCAGCAGTTACGTTTTCTGCAGCTGTCATAAGAACCACCTTAGTAAATACAGGACTTATTTTAGCTCATACTTTGAAGGTATAGTTCATTGTGGCATGACCAAACATGATAAACAAAATGAAAATGTGGCTGGGGTAGCTACATCATGAGGCTGCCTGCTCGAATATGGGCAGATCAGGAAGCAAAACTCTGATCCAAAGTAAATACATATAAAGTGTCAGACTCATCCTGCTTAAATCACTTGTGGTCCCAAGTGACAGATCAGTACTTTTTAGCTTTTTAGTCCATCTAGCTTCTAAGCACTGTTACCACCACCACCACCACCACCACCACCACCACAAGCACATGCAAACACACACACACACACACACACACACACACACACACATACACACTCAACAAGGGTACGTAAATTTTCCTTTACAAAGGAGAGCTGCTTTCTACTGGAGCCCCGGCTTCAAAGATGGCCTATGAGCATGTCAGAGGTTGCTGCAGAAATGCAGAACTACTGCCTATTTCTGGACAGAAGGTCTTGCCATGGCTAATTTTGATATTTCAACACATGTATTAAGAAATCCATAGGGCAATAATGAGGCACACCTTTGAATTGGGGTTGTCATAACCATTTCCTGACAGGATTAACTTACGAGAGAGAAGTCTCACCCTGAATGTAGGCAGCACTATCCCAAGAACCAAAGTTCTCGGACCTAATAAAAAGGAAAAGAGAGAGCAAGCTAGGTGCAAATTCTCATCTTTCTCTGCTTCCTAATCTGTCCACATGTGAGCCAGCAGTCTTATGTCATGGCTGCCATAGGCACATTTTTGTTTTGTTCTGTTTTGCTTTGCTTTGCATTGCATTGCATTGCGTTGCTTTGCTTTGCTTTGCCATGTTTGGTCAAGCTGTGATGGGCTATGCCTTCAAAGTGTGAGCCAAAGCAAGCCCTGTCTTCATTAAGCTGGTTCTTGTCCTGTATTTAGTCACAGCAATACAAAACACATCTTCTGGGGTCTTAGAAACAAAAGGAACAAAGGCTTTCTCTTCTCTGGAAGAGAAAGATATTTAAAGAAGCATTCTACATGTTGGGGATTCATAAAGAGAGTTATTAGCATGGTGAGCAGAATGCTGGGAATCTGAAGGGGTGGGCTTCAGTCTTACAGACAAAGCAATGTTAATTCTTAAAAGTTGCCATAAGGGTGGGGTGGGGATCCTTGTACAATGAGGAAGAGGGCTTGGTTCGTATGTTACCTATGATAGATGATGAGATTATGAGTTGAGGAGGGGGAATTAGTTAATGCAGGACCATGGTCATCAAGCTGTCTTAGACTCCAGTAGCAAAGGGTTGGGTTTGCTTCCCTGCCCTGCCTACAATCTTCTCTGCTTAAAGCCTCAAAAGTCGAAGAACCTGAAAAACAACTGGTGCAGTATTTCCTTGCTTTCAAATAAGTTTGTGGAATGATGTTTTCATCCTTGTCAAAGACACACAAGAACTGTAGAATTCCAGCTCTCAGAGAAAAACCGCATTCACTTTCTATGAGTTCTGTTGATTGGGCAATAGTTTGGAACTGAGTAGAGACCTTAGTTGCCCAATAACCCCATGAACCAGAAGTAGTGAAATTAAATCCCCTGTATAAATTCTGTAGCCCAGTACTAAGAAAAAGTGAGCTTCCTAGGCCTATGGTAGAATGTGACTACAGCCTTGACTGCCTTCCCACTGGGTTGGAGCATGTGTGGGGGAATCCTTCTTTCCATAGTGTGGAGGCTGCAGGAATTTGCAGAGTTCGGGTATGTACTTTTTCTAATTAATAGGAACAGTTAACTCCTAGATCTGTGTCAGAATCCAGTGTATTATTTGAGGTCTTCATAAGTACTTCATTTCTTGTTACTTGCACTTTTCTGAGTCTTGACAGTTAATATCTCCTTATGTAAATGGTGCTTGGTCTGGATTGGGGGAAGTTTGAGCATGTACCCCAAAGCCCATATGCTATGTTTGGATCTCAGTGTATTGATGGCAAGATGTCATGGAACCTTTAAGTGGTGAAGCCTAATGGGAATTAATTAAGTCAATGGGAGCATCACCCTTTGGGAATACTAGTATGGATCTCCTGGCCTTTGGTTACTTCCTAATAGAGTAAGTTATTTTAAAGGGGGTGAAAGAAAAAGAAAAAGAACAAGAACAGAAAAATTATTCCTAGGCTCTAAGTCTCTCTGGCCTCCTATCTTGCCATGTGATGTCTTCTGTAAGCACTTCTTCCATTGTGGTAGCTTCCTATGAGACCCTCAACAGAGACTGAACAGAGGAAGGCTCTCACTTTCCAACACCATGACCTAAATAAGCCTGTATTTTTATATAGTACCCAGTATCAGGAACTTTGAATGACAACAGAAAAGTGGGCACTAGAGTAACTTAGAGGTAGAAGAAGGCCAAAGCAAGCACTTGGGATTGGGATTACTTTCCAGGGAGGCCAATACTAAAGACTTGGGCTTTGATCAGGATTTTCTCCAAATAACATTCTATCATGGAGAAAATGGCTGAAAGAACCAGTCTTATTTAGCTTAAACTATTAACTTGACCTAGCCTAACATCATCTGAGAGAATAGCCTCCGTTGAGGAACTATCTAGATAAGATTGACTGATGGGTATTTCTGTAGGGAATTGTTTTAAGTTTTAATTGATGTAGGCAGGCCCAGCCTACTATGGGCAGTACAATCCCCTGAAAAGATGGTCTTTGGCTGTATAAAGAAGCCAGTTGATCAAACCCTATATGAATCAACAAGCAGCATCCATCATGAGTCCTGCTGTACTTATTTGTCTGAAGCAAGTACACTGGGGAGAGAGAATGCTGTGTGAAATAGCAAGCAGATCTGTCTTCAGCATCCCTCCTTGAATTTCTGCTTTTATTTCTCTCTGTTATGGATCATAAACTGTAAGCTTGAACAAACCCTCTCTTCCCCTCACAGATTTCTGGTCAGACAGCTTTATCACTACAGCATGGAAGAAGCTAGGACAATCAGAGAACTTTCCTCTGTAAACTTCCACCAAATTGAATTTAGTAACTACCAGAAAAATGAGATGCTTGTACCTGTCACCCTCACAAGCTCCCCTGCAGGGAAGACAGCATACTTTCCCTTCTGTCTTCACAGCATGGGGTGTCCCTAGGTCAGCCATAAGTAGGTGGTCCTTTAATGAGGTCAGTGGTAGGGAGTACAAAGAGGAGGCAAGCAATTCATTTTGGGTAATCTGCTTTTATAGAGCTGTCACTTGTGTTCTGTTAGGTCCCTGGGTTCAGCTGTCGGTTGAAGTCATGCTAACAGAAGATGATGTGTCAATTAAGCCCCTTTACAAGGTTTCCCATCCAGTCTATCATTTGAACATTTCTGAAATGATTATAATTCTGCATCTTTAACTCCCTAGCTTATTTTACTGGTACATTTCAATATCCCCCTTTGAGAGTAATCTGACTATCATTTTCATTACCCTTTGAGAAAAGACCAACTTTAATAAATACGCACGCATATATTTTACACATCATTTTCTTATTTTTACACATGCTGTTAATGATGATGATATATTAAGCATTCGCTTTTTTCTCCCATTAGTTTGATTCTATATTGGATGACCTTCAAAATGTGGAATGCCTTTCAGTAGCTAATGTTTGCTCAGCTAACATATATACAAATAGTATTACAAACGCAGAAACCATGGTCAAAGGACAGCTTCCACTGCTGGTGTTCTGCCCTGATTCTCATTTTAAACACCTGGAAGCTTATGTTATTACAGTGGCAGAACTGGACTTCCATGCAGAAGCTAGATGGGAGTTTCATCAAGACAAGCTTCTCATGAGCAGGTGCCCAACAGGTTTCATGTATGAAGCTCAGTCATTACATTAAATATGACGTTGAAGTTAATCAGGGCTGTGAAGATGGTAAAATACCACAGTATCTTACAAGCAGAAAAACTCTTGAGGTACCAGTTCTGGGTTAAGAAATAAAAAAGGTTATTGCCTTGGGCATTAATAGAATCTTCATAGATTTTTGTACATTATGAATCTAATATATAACATTTTAACTTTATAACCACTGTGTAAAAATTGGTTCAATTGGCCTTTCCTTTTGGCAGATTTATTATGTAATAGGTAGTGGGACTGTCAGCCAAAGCTCCTTGACCTGTTCAACACCTGTTACTTGATGTCATCATCCTCTTGATGTACTTAATGTCAGTATCCTCTTCAGGTACTTAATGGCAACATCCTCTTTAGATTTTCAGTTCCAGAACCCTCTTCAGGAATAAATTCTGGTCACTGTTGGTAGCTATCTGGTCTCTCCTCTCTATTCTAACTTTGGTGCTTCAAATAAGCATCTCTACAGTGCTGCATCAGAGCTGGTGTTAGATATAACCTTTGCTCCTCTGAGTTCCCAGGGCTGAGACACTAGATATGAGGAAAGCAAGTAGTTATCTTAAAAAGCAATGCTTGGGAAAACTACAACCTCATATCCATGTCTCCCTACAAATGCTAAAAGCATTTGCAATAACCTTGGATTTTAAGGGCTTAGGAACCCATTCATAATTCATTAATAGTCTGTGTTCTGCTGGGTTTTCTGTGATCTTTCCAGCTACTTCAGGATTTTCTACCCTATAAGAAACTTCCACATTTCAGACTTTCCTTGCAAATGTAGTCACAACTCATAACCATCTAGTACTGATTGCCCCGAGCTTTATCTTATAAAATGAACCATCCAGTATTCACTGAATATCTCATAAAGAAAAAAAGAGAAAAAAAGCTGGAGATGATCTAAACATATGAAAAGATGAAGTGTGGAGAGAGGCTGTTCCCTTCTATTGGGATGTCATGTCTGATGAGATTCCAGGGTCACTGTGCACAGGAAATCAATAACACCTTAAAACAGAAGTATAGGGGCCTGGTATGGTGGCTCATGAGTTAAAAACATTTGCTGTTCTTGTAGAGGACTAGAGAGAGTTCTCAGTACCCATGCAAGGTAGTTCACAACTGCCTGTATTTCCACCTTCAAGGGATCCTGCCCCTTCTCCTGACCTCACACACACACATACACATTGTGGCATATGCATAAGTATGTGCTCCCATGCATGTATGTGCAAACACACACACACACACACACACACACACACACACACACACGTTAAAAATCCTATAGAATATAAAGAAAAAAAGTCAACAGAACACAAATGGGCATTCCTCCCTTGTGACTGTGTTGATAAAAATTCACTGGGTTAAAGTCTCAAAGAGAAGTTTTTCTGGAGATTATGTGTTGTTGTTGTTGTTGTTGTTGTTGTTGTTGTTGTTCACTTTACATCCTGAACAAAATGCCCCTCCCTCCTATCCTCCCAATCTCACCCTCACACCCTTTCCTTCCAACCCCTCTCCTAGTCTCTGAGAAGGTACTCCATGGATACCAATCCACCCTGGCAATTATGCTTTAGAGACATCTTTAAGGAACTATGAAAGCCAAGCTCAGGGAGGGGAATGAACTAGCCCTCCTTAAATTAGTGGGAGCTATAGACTACCCAAGATACAACTTACTAAACACATGAATCTCAAGAAGAATGAAGTTCAAAATGTGGTCTCTTTGCCCCTTCCTAGAATTAAGAACAAACCACACACTGAAGGAGTTACAGAGATCA
>LR753311.1:2134207-2219275 GCA_902729485.2 Mus minutoides
AGAGAAAGTACCCAAGGAGCTGAAGGGGTCTTCAACCCTATAGGTGGAAGAATAACATGAACTAACTAGTTCCCCCTGCACTCATGTCTCTAGCTGCATATATGGAAGAAGATGGCCTAGTTGGCCATCATTGGGAGGAGAGGCCCCTTGGTCATACAGACTCTATATGCCCCAGTACAGGGGAACGCCAGGGCCATTACATGGGAGAGGGTGGGTAGGGGAACAGGGCGGGGATGCGGGAGGGTAAGGGGAAATTTCTGGATAACATTTGAAATGTAAATGAAGAAAATATCTAATAAAGAGAAAAAAAAATTAGTGGGAGCTACAGGATTGCTTCAGAAGAGCCCAGAATCCATGCAAAGTGAGGAACAACTGTTGTTTGTAGGTGGTAGATCACTGTGCACAGATGTGTCTGGAAGTTTAGACAAGCCAATGACAGACACATCTGGGAACTAGCGTCTCTACTTCTGAGGACTGGAGAAGTTTGGCTGGATATGTTAGGTCTCCTATTGTAACAAAAACCACTTAAGGAAGGTTATTTTCATTTTTTTTTTTGTTTTATGGGGGTATTAAGTCATGGGAAAGGCATGACTGTAGGAGTGATGCAGCTTGTTACATTGTCAATGTAGACAGAACACAGAGAGCAATGAATGCTGGGTATTAATCCTCTCCCTTTTAGTCAGTTCAGAACCCTAGATCATTGGATGATGATGCTCACATTTTGTTCTCAGTCAAACCTCTCTGGAATCTACCTTACAGACACATCAGGAGTAGTGTTCCCATGGTGATCCTAAACCAGTCATGCTGACACTGAAGATGGATAGTCACATCCCCACCACAGAAGTCCTGCCCAGTGAGAGACTGAAGGCAGGCCTTGCCAACACTTTGCTAGTTTACTAATGCTAACCAGGTTACAGCTAGACCATGTGCATGTACAAAGAAGCCAACCTTTGGCTCACTAGGCCCACGAAATAATTAAGGTTACAGGATGAGATGATCACCATGAGTTTGACAGTAACTGGTAGAGATATGTGAGGCTTGACCGCAGAAATGGGTTTTTGTTGAGCTGGGACACATTAAATGTCTTAAAATTAGCATAACAGAAGCCTTTATGAAAGGCTGGGGATGAGAATTTTAGCTAGTCAAACTGAATGGTGCAGTGCAAAGTAAGCCTTGGAACACTGTATCTGGGCCTTTTCAGTGGTAGTGTAGTCATTTTGCACAGAAGGAAACCTCACACCAACCAAGCTGAAGAGCTCAGGATGACATTCTGTACACAGACTTGTGTTGTCAATCTGAAAATTGCCCTGAGGTTCCTGTTTTCATAATTGGTTTGTGAGACATGGATGGTAGCTCAGAGGTCTTGCTATCTTCTAGGTCCCCAAACTTATGGTAATTTTTCACATCAGCTAATTTATAAGCAATTACTATGATTGATAAGATCATGATCTTGTGGTTTCTGGGTTAGATGAAACTGGTGGCAACCAAACCATATAGAGATGACCATTATCATCCATAGGAGCCATCCTCCTGGGCACTTTGGAATGATGACTTCAAGAGTGCTATAACTACATGTGATAGAGATGAGAACACTTGGGGGAGACTGTATGACAAAATGTAGTGGTTTCTGGGCTACAGGAAAAATAGACTACAAAACTTTTTCTAGGGACAGAACAATGAAAACAGTCCAGGCAGTTAGTAGGAAGTGGGTCAGGGTTAAAGCATCCAACACAGGATGGATCAGCTTCTCTTCCTGAAGGCAAGCCTTCAGGATTAGACGTGTGGGTAGTCCAACCAAAGAAAAATCATGGGCTGGAACTTGCTCCCCCCCCCCCTATTTTTCTTAGATGTGCACCTTGGTCTATATGCAGGTCCCCTAACAACTGAAGTGGGGGCTATCCCTGAATTTGTTGCCTTCCTCTGGATCCCATTGGCAGGCTTGTCTGGCCTCAGTGGAAGAGTGACTTGATGTATGACATGTGAGTGCTAGCAACCATACCCACCTTCTCAGCAAGAATATCAAATGCACTAAACCTGTGAGGCATCTCTCTAGCCTCATTATCTTTTAACCACTGTGGCCATGGATAATTGTTTCACAGGAACTTACACGAGCCAATGTTTGCCTTTACAACCCCTAACTTGCCTCCATCTCTGAATATGTTCATAGTTTCATATGGCACATATATTCTCATTATAATGCAATTTTACCCACAAATAAACAGCATCATTCTTAGGAGAGTACCTCTCTGCTTCCCTGCTTGACAATATCATGGTGTGCATAAGAAATGGTGCATTAAATATGTGCACAGTGGCCTAAGTACAGCTTTTGGAAGCTAGAATCTATCACTTTATTAAGCTTGCATTATATGAAAATCTGTTTCTGGTTTTATATATTTCAAGTGGGAAGCTAAGTACACAAATTGCTTTAAATTAGAGAAGATAGTCTTTGTCTTCAAATTTTATGTGGCTGTCACCTAGCTAAATTATTCTTCAGCACTGTATGGCTGTGCGTTCTGGCAGTTGATCTCATAGGTCAGACTGCATCTCTGCATGTCCCAGGGGTACACAGCTTTACACTGGCTAATGATGGGGAACTGTGGTGTTGCCTGGACAACTAGACATCCATTCAGGGATAGGAAGAGTATTGTTTGAAGATATGACATGTGTAAAATATTGAGCTATGGTTATAAATGGAGATGCCATTGAAATCTCCTTCTAAACGTTACAGCTCCATTCTTACATTGCATTATCCTCTACTAACACTGAGAATAGTTTCCTTGGAGGTTCCCAGAGGGCAGGAGGGAGTAGACCAGGATGTTTTTGTAAATGTTTTATGTCTGCTTTCCTGCAATTTGATTGTCTTAGGGCAAATAATTTTAAAGATTTCCTCCACCATCTGAGTATGTCACAATCATTTCTTATATTTAAAACAAGTTTCCCAATGTATTCAGGGAAAAGAAACACAGAGATTTGAGGAGGGCTGGAGAAGTAGAAGAATGTAGTTATAAATACCAATGAAGGTTACATGACCAGTTTATAAATATGAGGTTTGCAATTGCCAAGAATGTTTGGCCCTGACTTGTTAAGAATTTGTCTGTGCATAAGCACACATGTATCAGCTTTCCTCTACCTCCTTATTGTGTATAGTACTGCTTGAGATAAGAGTTAAATGATGTAAACACATGTTTAAGCTATGAGATTCTACAAGAAAAGGCATTCTTCAAAGAACTTTGATACCTCTTTGTGGAAAAATGTTACAGTTTGAGGTGTACATGGAAGAGTTAAATCATGTAGCCAATGATGACCTATTTAGAAGTTGATCATGGCATAGAGCTATGTGTTTGAATACCAAGTAAACAGGGGATAGAATTGTGGTTAATAATGGCTGTTAACTTGCCAGGATTTAAAAATCACTATGGAAATAAATCTCTGGTTATATTTGTTAGGGATTTTATGTAGTACATTAATTGAGTGGTAAGCCCCAACATAAATGTGGGTGATACTGTTACATGAACTGGAGTACTACATTAAATGAAAGAAAGAAGAAGTACTGAGCCACAGCATTCATCACTCTCTTCATCCTGACTGTGGACACATGACCAGCTACTTCTTGTTCCTATTGCCTATGATAGTGTATAAACTTAAACTGTGAGTCAAAATAGACTCATTATTTCTAAATTGATTCTGTTATATATGTTGTTGAAGCATGAAGAAATGTAGTGTAGAGAACAGAGTTTTGAGTTCACCTCTTTTCCCACCTCTAGCTAGGCTGATATTGAATTGGCCATCAACTCCTCTCTATGTACAAGCATCCCTACCTCTTGGTACCTTTAGAAGCTTTCCATAAGGGATTCTTTACCTTCTTCTACTTTTATATCCACTGTATGGTTTGTTACCACTTAAATTTTAGTAATCTAATCATGCATTATTAGTAGAATCTGTCATATGCCATGTCAGCTTCACAAGTTAACCTCAGTGAGCTTCACAGTTGTCCTTAATTTAGTCAACAATGAACAGATATGAAGTAAGAATCTGGTGACTGTTCATATTAGTTAGGGTTTTATTGCTATGAAGAGACACCATGACCAAGGTAACTCTTATGAGGGCAAATGTTTAATTGGGGCTGGCTTATAGTTTCAGAAGTTCAGGAAGCATAGAAGCATATAGACAAACATGTGCTAGAGAAAGAGCTGAGAGTTTTATCTACATCTTGATCCATAGGAAGTTAGGAGAAGACTGAATCCCTCAGCAGGGCAGAGCTGGAGCAATCAAAGCCCACCTCCTACAGTAATGTACTTTTTCCAGCAAGAACACACCTCCTAATAGTAGTAGCGCTTTATATGGGCTAAGCATATTCAAACCACACATTCCATTCCCTAGGCCACATAGGTTTGTTCAGAAGATACATGAGTCTACGGGGGCCACACCTAGCCATACTATAATGAAAAAATACATCTAGTCCAACTTCAAAAGTTCCCATGTCTACAGTAGTCTCAACAATATTAAAAATCTAAAGTTCAAAATCTTTTTCTGAGATTCATACAGTCACTTAACTGTAAACCCCTATAAAATGAAAATCAAAAAGCAGATCGCATACTTTGAACATATCATGGCACAGGATATACATTAGCATCCCAAAATGGCATAGTGAGGAAATGGTAGACCAAAGTAAGACCAAAAACCAGTGAGCAAACTCCAAACTCTGCATCTCCATGTGTGATGTCCAGCCCCCTTTTGTGTTAATGACTACAACAGCCTTTTTTCTGTTGAGCTGTTCCACTCCCTGTTAGAAGCTTTCCTTAGCAGGTTTCACATGGCTCTGGCATCTCTAACATCTTAAGGTCTCCAAGGAAACTTCAACTTCACAGCTCCTTCAACTTTTTAAAATTACATTTATTGTTTTTATTTATTCACATTATATCCTGCTCACTGTCCCCCACTCCTGGTCACTCCCTTCCACAATTCTTCCTCTCCACCCTCCAGATTCCCCCCTTTCTCTTTTCAGAGGGTGGTGCCCCCGCCTTGGTATCTCTCCACCCTGGCACATTAAGTCTCTGCAGATCTAGGCTCATCCTCTCCCTCTGAGGTCAAACATGTGAGCCCAGATAGAAGAACATATCCCACAGACCTGCAATAGCCTTTGGGGTAGCTTCCAGTTGTTAGAGACCCACAAGAAGACCAAGCTACACATCTGCTACATATGTGTATGGCAGAGGGTGGAAGCTAGGTCCAACCATGTATACTCTTTGGTTGGTGGTTCAGTCTGCAAGAGCACCAAGGGTTCCAGTTAATTGACTCTGTTGGTCTTCCATGCCTGAGATCCTTCCCCCAACTCTTTCATAAGAGTCCCCAAGCTCCATCCACAGTTTGGCTATCTTCATCCTTCTATGTCAGCTACTGGATGGAGCCTCTTAGAGGACAGGCAAGCTACAGTCTTGTCTAAAAGCATAACAGACTATCATTAATAGTGTCAGGAATTGGTGCCTGCCCATGGGATGGGTCTCAAGTTGGGCTGGTTTTTGTTTGGTCATTTTCTCAGTTTTTGCTCCATCCCCCATTCCTGCATTTCTTGTAGACAGAATAAATTTGGGGTCAAAATTTTTGTGGGTGGGGTTGATGACCCTATGGCTCTACTGGGTTTCCTCTCTGGCTTCAGAAGGTAGCCTCTTCGGTTGCCATATCCCTACTACTGTAAGTCTTGGCTAATGTCACCCACATTGATTCTTGGGAGCCTCATTATCCCAGGTCTCTGGCACATCCTTAATATATCCCCCATTTCCCCACCCGCTTCAGTTGCAAATTTGCATTTATTCTCATGGCTATCTGGCCCCCTGATCCTGACCACCATTTCTTTCCCCATCACCTCTCACACCTAGTTCCCCCCCTCCATCTGCTTCCTATGACTATTTTATTCCCTTTTCTAATCAAGATTCAAACATCCTCACTTGGGGCTACCTTTTTGTTTAGCTTCTTTAAGTCTGTGGAATGTAGGATGGGTATCCTGTATTTTATGTCTAATATCTACTTATAAATGAGTATATACCAGGCATGTTGCTTTGGGTCTGGGTTACTTCATTCAGTATGACATTCTGAAGATCCATCTCTTTGTTTAGAAAATTAATGATGCCTTTGTTTTTAATAGCTGAATAGTATTTCATTGTGTAGATGTACCACATTTTCTTTATTCATTCTTCAGTTGAGGGACATATAGGTTATTTTCAGTTTCTGGCTATTAAGAATAAAGCTTCTCTGGAGTCCATAAATTCAAATAACCCCATTGAAAAATGTGGTACAGAGCTAAACAAACAATTCTCAACTGAGGAATACCGAAAGGCAGAGAAGTACCTGAAAAAAATGTTCAACATCCTCAATCATCAGGGAAATGCAAATCAAAACAACCTTAAGATTCCACCTTACTCCAGTCAGAATGGCGAAGATCAAAAACTCAGATGACAGCAGATGCTAGTGCGGATGTGGAGAAAGAGGAACACTCCTCCATTGATGGTGGGAGTGCAAGCTGGTACAACCACTCAGGAAATCAGTCTGGAGGTTCCTCAGACAATTGGACATAGTACTACCCAAAGATCCAGCAATACCTCTACTGGGCATATACCCAGAAGATGTTCCAACTGATAATAAGAACACATGCTTCACTATGTTCATAGCAGCCTTATTTATAATAACCAGAAGCTGGAAAGAACCCAGATGTCCCTCAACAGAGGAATGGATACAGAAAATGTGGTACATTTACAGAATGGAGTACTACTCAGCTATTAAAAGCAATGAATTTATGAAATTCTTGGGCAAATGGCTGAATCTGGAGGATATCATCCTTAGTGAGGTAACCCAATCACAAAAGAAGTCACTTGATATGCACTCACTGATAAGTGGATATTAACCCAGAAACTTAGAATACTCAAGATATAACTTGCAAAACACAAGAAAAATCAAGAAGAATGAAACCAAAGAATGCATACTTCATTCCTTCTTAGAATAGAGAACAAAACACCCATGAAAGGAGTTACAGAGACAAAGATTGGAGCTAAGATGAAAGGATGGACCTTCCAGAGACTACCCTACCTGGGGATCCATCCCATAATCAGCCACCAAATTCAGACACTATTGCATATGCCAGCAAGATTTTGCTGAAAGGACCCTGATATAAATATCTTGATTGAGGCTATGCTAATGCCTGGCAAATACAGATGGAGATGCTCACATTCATCTATAGGATGGAACACAGTGTCCCCTATGGAGGAGCTAGAGAAATTACCCAAGGAGTTGAAGGTGTCTACAACCCTTTATGTGGAACAACCATATGAACTAAATAAACAGTACCCCCTGAGCTCGTGTCTCTAGCTGCATATGTAACAGAAGATGGCCTAGTCGGCCATTACTGAGAAGAGAGGCCCCCTTGGTCTTACAAACTTTATATGCCCTAGCACAGGGGAATGCCAGGTCCAGGAAGTGGGAGTGGGTAGGTGGGGGAGCAGGGCGGGGGGAGGGTATAGGGAACTTTCGGGATAGCATTTGAAATGTAAATAAAGAAAATATATATCTAATAATAAAAAAAAGAATAAAGCTTCTATAACCAGAGTTGAGCAGGTGTCTTTATCAAATGGTGGAACATCTTTTGTGTGTATGCCCAGGAGTGGTATAGCTGGGTCTTGAGACAGAAAAATTCCCAGTTTTCTGGGAAACAGCTATATTGATTTCTAAAGTGGTTGTACATGCTTGCACTCCCACTGGCAATGGAGGCAAGATCCCCTTGCTCCGTGTCCTCTTCAGCTTATGCTTTCCCTTGAGTTTTTGACCTTAGTCTTTCTGATGGATGTAAGATAGAATCTCAGTATTGCTTTTATTTGCAGTTTCCTGATGACTAAGGACTTTGAACATTTCTTTAAGTGCTTCTCAACCATTTGGGGTATATTGTATCTTCATTTGCATTGAATTGTAGAAAGTCATTAATTTCTTTATTTCTTCCCTAACACAGAGATCACTGAGTGAGAAGTGTTCTGTTTCCATGAGTGTGTAGGCTTCCTGGTGTTTCTGTTGTTTTTTGAAGTCCAGCTTTAATCCATAGTGGATAAGATACATGGTGTCACTTCAATTTTCTTATATCTGTTGAGGCTTGCTTTGTGACTGACTGTATGATAATTTTTGGACAAGGATCTATGTGGTGCTGAAAGGGAATTATATTCTTTTCTGTTTGGGTGAAATATTTTGTAGATGGCTATTAGGTTTATGTGATTCATAGTGTCTGTTAGTTTCATTATTTCTTGGTTTAATTGTTGTCTGCATCACCTATAAATTGGTGAGAGTGGCATGTTGAAATCTCCCACTATTAATGTGTGGGGTTCCATGTGCAATTTAAGCTTTAGCAATGTTTCTTTTACAAATGTGGTTTCCCTTGTGTTTGGGGAATAGATATTCAAAATTGAGATATTGTATCAGGATACTTTTCTTTTGATGAGTATGAAGTGTCCTTCTCTGTCTTTTGGTTAATTTTAGTTGGTAGTCTGTTTGACTACAGATTAGAATGACTATTCCAGCTTGCTTCTTGGGTCTGTTTGCTTGGAAAATTTTTCCTTGCCCTTACTCTGAGGTAAAGTCTACTTTTATTGCTGAGCTATATTTCTTGTATAGCAGAACGTTGCATCCTGTTTTGGCATCCATTATGTTAGCTTGTGTCTTTTTAATTGGAAATTGAATCCATTGATGTTGAGAGATAGCAATGACCACTGATTGTAATTTCTTGTTATTGTGATGGTGGTGGTGGTGGTGGTGGTGGTGGTGTGTGTGTGTGTGTGTGTGTGTGTGTGTGTGTGTGTGTGTGTGTGTGTGTTTGTGTGTGTGTGTGTTTACCTTGTTTTTACTGGTATGGAATTACTTATTTCCTGTGTTTTCTGGGATGTGGTTATCCTCCATGAGTTGGAATTTTCCTCCTGTTATTTTCTGTAGATAGATATTGTTTAAGTTTGGATTTGTCTTGAAATATCTATTTTGTTCATCTATGGTGATTGAGAGTTTTGCTGGGTATAGTAGTCTAGGTTGTTATCTATAGATTTTTAGAGGTTAGATGATATGTGTCCAGGCCCTTCTAGTTTTTGAGTCTCTTGGGAAGTTGGGTGTAGTTGGTAAGGGTCTGCCTTTGTATGTTACCTGGCCTTTTTTCCCTGCTGCTTTAATATTCATTTTTTGTTCTGTAGCTTTGTGTTTTGATTATTATGTGCTGGAGGATTTTCTTTCTGTTCCAGTCTAATTGGTGTTCTATAAGCTTCTTGTGTGTTTATAGATATCCCTTTCTTTAAGATGGGAAAGTTTTCTTCTATGATTTTGTTGGGAATATTTTCTGAGCATTGGAGCTGGAACTCTTTACCTTTATCTACTCCTAATATTCTAAGGTTAGTTCTTCATGATATCCTGGAACTTGCTCTGTAAATTGACCTTGAACTCAAGAGTTCTGCTTGCATCTATCTCCTGGGATTAAAGGTATGTACCACCATGCCTAGACATAAGCGTTTAATGGTCACTGTTCCTAAAGACTTAAATCAAAAGTGTGTGTCTTCCACCCTCAAGATTTGGATCACAGGTATGCCCTCTTTTTCTTGATTGTAGTTCATTTAAGATTGGAAATCCAAATGAAACAATAACCAGGTCATAATAATGCCTCAACTTAATTACCCCTATTCAAATGCAAACCAAACAATAAGTTTAGCCAGGTGGGAATCTTGCCCTGAGGACACCACCCCCTTAATCTGTTAATCTCCACAAACACAAGATTCAGATCTATTCTACTTCCTGAAGTCCCTTTATTATTTGAACTATACATTTTGTATTTTTCTTTTCTAAGCTTGCTATGCCTTATCAAAACAATCTCATGAAGGTAATTAAGGAGACAAAGTCTATGGTTGGCTTTTTTGAGACTTCCTGTGTCAATGCAATTAATCTGAATCTCTTCAAATTTAACCTCAGGCAAGCTCTCCAGATGAGGGCAAAAAGCAACTACTTTCTTCACCAAAATATCACAAGAACAGTCTCTAAGCCACACACTAAAATTCTTCTCCTCTGAAACTTCTTGAAGCAGGTTCCCTCAGTTCAAATTGCCTCAGCACTAGTGTCTTTCCTGCTTCTACTGGCATGGCCTATTAAGCCAGACTTAAAACATCCCACTATTTTTATAATCCCAAGTTCTAAAATCTACATTCCTCCAAATATGGACAACAATATGGTTAGGCCTATCACACCAATACTGTATGTAGTCCCTGGTACCAACTTCTTCATTAGGGTTTTATTGCTGTGAAGAAACACCATTTCCATGGCAACTCTTAAAAGAGCAAACATTTAATTGGGGCTAGCTTACAGTTTCAGAGATTCAGTCCATTATCATTATGGCAGGAAGTATGGTATCATGAAGACAGACATGTGATAGAGAAGGAGCTGAAAGGTCTACATCTTGATCCAAGGACAGTCAAGATACGACTGGGTCCTACAGGGAGCAGAGCTTGAGCACTAAGAATCCTCAAAGCCCACCCACACAGTGATGCACTTCCCCCAACAAGGCCATACTAATAGTAGCACTTCCAATGGGTCAAACATATTCAAGCCACCACACCCTAATAAACAATATTTCCATGCAAGGAGAAATAGAAAAGGTCAAGGTTGTGCAGGTTCCCTCTTAGGTCTGTCTCTTTTTATTTCCATCTAATGGTATCAGAATATGTTTACAATTATTGTCGAAAACACTCCTTCAGGTATCAGCATGACAAGGAATGGGACAAAAAACAAAAACAAAAACAAAAACTCTGATATAATGGGCCACCTACCTTTAGACCTTGTGGAGACGGCTATTTCAGTACTTGTTGGCTAAGATACTGGTAGAAGTTTCATGAGACAGAGGTAATGAAAATAGGCAGGCAACTGCTCACCTAGATTCTAGATTTTAAGCTCCTCCCTAAATTTTAACACCAGAAAGCTGGATAAAGCCTATGTATACACACACACACACACACACACACACACACACACGAGAGAGAGAGAGAGAGAGAGAGAGAGAGAGAGAGAGAGAGAATCCAAGGATGATTATTCTTAAATATCATTTTTTAATACCTGAGTAGTATTCCATTGTTTAAATATACCACATTTTCTGTATCCTTTTCTCTGTTGAGGGACATCTGGGTTCTTTCCAGCTTTTGGATATTATAAATAAAGCTGCTATGAGCATAGTGGAACATGTGTCCTTATTCCATGTTGGAACATTTTCTGGGTATATGCCCAGAAGTGGTATTGTTACTGCCAAACTGATTTCCAGAGTTGTATCAGCTTGCAATCTCACAAGCAATGTAGGAGTGTTCCTCTTTCTCCACATCCTTGCCAGCATCTGCTGTCACCTGAATTTTAATCTTAGCCATTCTGACTGGTGTCAGGTAGAATCTCAGGGTTGTTTTGATTTGAATTTCCCTAATGACTAAGGATGTTGAACATTTTTTAGGTGCTTCTCAGCCATTCAGTATTCTTCAGCTAAGAATTCTTTGTTTAGCTCTATACCCCATTTTTTTTAAAGTAGAATTATTTGGTTCTCTAGAGTTGAACTTCTTGAGTTCTTTGTATATATTGATATTAGCCCTGTTTTGGATTTCGGATTGGTAAAGATCTTTTCCCAATCTGTTTGTTGCCTTTTTGTCTTATTGACAGTGTCCTTTGCCTTACAGAAGCTTTGCAATTTCAAATCCATTCTTTATGCCTTAAATGTCTTCTAGAATCAAATGCATTGAAAATAGAATGCCTGATGGAACTAAATTCTGAAGTACTCATTTATTTCAGGTCCTCTATTTCCATAGTTCTATATTTTCATAAGTTATCTCAAAGTTATTAAGCATTGGACAAGGCTAAGAAAAACAGGTTCTAGGAAGAACAAAGATTTTAAAGGGCTAACCTATGCATTTATGTGGCTTGGATAATAGACAGGCAGGAGAAATAAATGTCTGACTTTGTTTGCTTGGTATGTGCTGTCCACAAACTAATGACAAATCTGCAGTATCCATAGTCCTCCTTGAACATTTCTCTTATTTCCTGTGAGAACTGAGTTGCAGAGGTAGAGACCACTTATTGCTCTGGGACACAGGTACTCTGACCATGGCATACATGTGGTCTTATGACTTCTCTTGTTCAGAAATCACTTTGGAAGTGTAATAAGATATCTTTGCTTCATTAGCAACTTGATTAACTCAACTGCACAGTCTATTCCCCATCAGTCATATTTAATGAGATAAGCCCACAACAAATTTTAATTATGTACAAAATACCTGGTAAAAGCAAAATGAAGAGGGCCCTTAAGGACATTTCTCTCCTGTCATATTAAGTACACTGAACATCATGATTCTTGTGCTCACAGTTGCCATTAGTAGCTACTATAAAGACTGAATCATTTTCCCAGGACCAAGGAAATACATGTAAGTCTGCATGTGTATTCTGCAAATAGATTAACGTGTCATGTGAATGAATCTGAGCAGCTCTGACACTCACTACTCTCTGTGTTCATTCTCAGTTGGGGGAAGAAACCAAGAATTAAAAACAAACAGTACAAGCTACTGAAGCTGAAATGCCTTCAGCATCCTCACTCATCTACACAATGACATGGTCCTTCTGTCGTTTGAGCTCTGAGTCTCAAGGTTTGAAGCTCGGAAGAAAAAAATTAAAAATATAGAATATATTTTTAAAGGCTTCTATTTAAACTATGTGTTTCAATATTTGTTACAGGACCAGGTTATCTACTGATCACTGCTAAATTATCAACATTTTCTGCCTCTCTTTGACCTGATGATGAACATTCTAGAATATTTTTGTCACATCTTAAAAATATACAACAGTGATCTAGACATGAAATGAAACACTAGTTCTTTTTTATCACAGGTGGGAAGTTACAAGTGTTCTGGTGACCTCAAAGTCTAGAGTGTGTTTTATAGAATGAAGGCTATATTTAAATAGCAATCAGTGGTTAGGAGGGGAATTGGACACTTGCAGCATGACTTCACTCTTCTCTTATAGTTTATTGCCATGATGCTGATGAAGCTTAGTTAATAATGCAAATTACAGCACAGGGGTGCCCTTTGTAGTTATGGTTAAGTGATTTCTCCAGGCGGCTAATGATGAAGTGCCAGAGGCAAGCTGTACATGAAGTTCATTTTGTGATTTGTGACCCTCTTTTGTGTGTATCTAACAACTCTCTGTATCTCAATTTGGCAAGGTCAATTATGAATTATGAATTTGTCATCACATTTATGCTAATATTTTATTCCAATATACTTGACCAACTAAAATAGAGCCTAAGTATTATATTGATAATTTGTATATGTACAATGTAATATGTGTGTGCACATTTATGTGTGAATGCAGGCGGGTTGGAACCATGCCGTGTATGTAGAGGTCACTGGAGAATTTTAGTCCTTATATTTCAGCTTGTTTGAGGTGGGACTCTCTTGTTTTACTACTTATGCCACGCTACTTGACCTATGAATTTCTGAAGATTCTCCTGCCTCAGATAACAGAAAGAAAAGACAGACTACTTAAGAGAGCAGCACAGAGGATTTAAAAGGGGCAGTTTTACTGGGAGAGTTTTACAGAGATAAGTTGAAGAGAGAACAAGCTAGACCCAGGTAAAGACAGAATGAGCCAGAGAATGAGAAGGAGCCAGAAGATTAGAATGTGTTGCCAAAATTAGTGTGAGGCCAAACAGAGCAGAAGTCAGAGGCCACAAGAAAAGCCAGATTGAATCAGACAGCGTGGAGAGGAGTTTTGAGTCAGAACAGCTGAGCTGAACCAGCAAGCTAGAAAAGAAAGAACAAGAAAGGGAGAACCTAGGCAGCAGTAAGTCCCAGAGGCTAAAAACATGCTAAGCCTAGATTAGATTGTATGGAGGCTAGAAGTCTCCGGGACTAGGCCTAGGTTAGCAAATGGAGGCAGTAAGCTTCAAAGGCGACAGTTAACTTCAGGTAAATAAACGTTACCTTCACCATCTTGGTTTATCTGCATTCTGAGAATTCAAACTTAGGTTCTTATGCTTGAGCAGCAGTGGTTCATTCATCAATCCATCTCTATGTTAATTGACATAGACAATGGTAAGTATATTTTATTAAGTTAATAAAAACCTAAAATGTCGCACAAAATCATATTCAAGTATCAGTGCAGAGCTTTTAGCTGTTTATAGGAAATAAACTAGTGTTACTAGAATGTATTGTTTTCTTGTAGGAAAAAAACAATAACTGAAGTAATATTAAAAACAGAGTTTGTTCATTTACCATTCAAATGCTATCCCTAAAGTCACCTATACCCTCCCCCCACCCTGTTCCCCAAGCCACCCACTCCCACTTCCTGGACCCGGAATTCCCCTGTACTGGGGCATACGATCTTCATAAGACCAAGGGCCTCTCCTCTCATTGATGGCCAACTATGCCATTCTCTGCTACATATGCAACTAGAGACACAGTTCTGGGGGGTACTAGTTAGTTCATATTGTTGATCTTCCTATAGAGATGCAGACCCCTTTAGGTCCTTGGGTATTTTCTCTAGCTCCTTCATTAGGGTCCATGTGTTCCATCCAATAGATGACTGTGAGCATCCTCTTCTGTATTTGACAGACACTGGCATACCCTCACAAGAGATATCTATATCAGGATCCTGTCAGCTAAATCTTGCTGGCATATGCAATAGTATCTGGGTTTGGTGGTTATATATGGGATGGATCCCTAGGTGGGGTAGTCTCTAGATGGTCCATTCTTTTGTCTCGGCTTGGAATTTGTCTCTGTAACTCCCTCCATGGGTATTTTGTTCCCAATTCTAAGAAGGGATGAAGTATCCACACTTTGATCTTCCTTCTTCTTGAGTTTCATGTGTTTTGCAAATTTTATCTTTTGTAGTCTAAGTTACTGGGTTAATATCTGCTTATTAGTGAGTGCATATCATGTTTGTTCTTTTGTGATTGGGTTCTATTGTTTCTTCCATTCTCAAATAAAAGTCACTAATGATGATCTTTCAAAAAAAAAAACCACAGAGTTTAAAGTTGATGTTTTTAGTTTTTTTCTTTTTTATGTTTTTACCTCAATTAATTCACACCCACACAGAGAAACACACACACAAAAAGTTCTCCCTGCAGGTACTTTATGCACTGCTTATAATTTATTTTTAATTTTTGAGTTGATTTTAACATAAAATTAGTCCAACCTAGAATATTTGTTTATATAATGTCTTATGTTTAAATTAGGTTGGGCATATCTGTCTCTTCAAATATTCTTTTTTTTTTTTTTTTTTTTTTTTGTCAAAACCAGTAAAAGTCCTTTCTTCTGCTTTTCAGAGAATGCTACATTATCCTTACCCTACTGCTATCTAGCTGTAATTAAGTACCCATTCATCAACCTTTCCTTATACACTTTTTCTTAAATTCCCAGTCCTTGGCCACTATAATTTTAAGCTCAACTTCTGTAGGGTCACCTTTTAAGATGTAGTTTACTTCTTAAATTTAAGCCTGTCATGGAAGCTACTGTCACTATGCCCATTTGCATGGATCATCTCCAAGATGCCTCTTCTTTGTTACTTCCTTTCCTGTTGCCTGTTCCTCTCCCTTCCAGTCCCCAGTGACACTTACTCTGCCTTTAGCTCACCAGAGGTACATAGGATGGTCTCAACAGCTGTAAGCTCTGAGTCGCTATCCCCATAATCTTGCTCCTGCCTGCCTTCAGATGACTCTACCAACAGAATCCAGCAGGATTGATATGTTTTGTAATGCAGTGGCATGATGTGGTAGGAAGGGTGCCTTAACAGGCCCATGCTGAGGTAACCCCCTTTCCCCAGGTACCAGCCATACTGTATAAAATGAAGTTTATTTGGGGCATGGGAAGAGGGTGTGGGGAAGGGTGTAGAGGCACAGAAAGAAAGGGGACAGAGGACAGAAAGAGAGATAAGAGAAAAAGAAGGGAAGAGACTGGCCTTCCAGGAACTCCTGGAGAGAGAGGGAAGAGAGGGGGAAGAGGGGGGAAGGGGGAAGGGGGAGGGGAGGGGGAAAGGGAGAAGGGGAAAGGGAGGGAGGGGAGAGGGAGAGGGAGAGGGAGAAGAGGGAGACTTCATGGAGAAAGAAGGAGAGGGAGGGAATGAGAGAGAGTTTCTCTCTGACTGTTGCTAGGTAACTGTTGGATGGAGCCTAGAAGATGCTAACAAGGTTGACATCCATTGTTATGAAAAGATGCTTAAAATGCAGTTTCTGTGTCACACACCAAATTAGCAAATTCCTGTATAGAAAAAGTTGCCATCTTGGGACTGACTGTTTTAACCAGGGAGTAACTATTTGTGTCCCTACTGGGCAAGACCAGGCCTGTCAGCAAGTCCTTTACTATTGCTTGGACATGGAGTAAGTCATTTGACAATGCCTACTATAGGGCTCATTGTAACTCAATTGTGTGGTAGGTCAGAACTAATACAATCCAGTGATTTCAAAAGCTTTGGAAACAGGGCTTTTTCAATTGCAGACTTGTGATTTGGTTTTGATTTGTGCTAACTCTCAGGAGTAACAAAGCAAACAAACAACACAGAATTTTCCTTTGCTGAGCACTTGTGATGAGGAGGTGCGTACTTTACCTTCCGTTCAGAATGAGCTCATCAAGAAGACAGAACCATATCCTTAATTTACCCTTCCTGCTCAGGCCAGCAGATTTCTTCAGGAATGTCTTTTTGAGCTGAATAGTCCCTGCAACAGCAGTATCTACTATCTGCTGTCTCTGTAATATTGTCGTATTTCAGAGGGCATGCTCAAAGCCGCATATATTCTTCACGGTTCACTAATGCATTTTAATTGTTTCCATCAGAAGGAGTTCCGGATGATGCACCTTAGAATTTGAAAACAGAGATGCTTCTTAATGTATAGTGGATTCTTGATAAACTCAAAACAGTAGTTTAGCAACAAACTAAACTATAGAACATTGATTATCTCCCTGGTTCTGAATGGAAGCATCAAGAGAGTACATGACACTTTTATCAATGGGAGTAGGGGTGGGGGGATGGGGTTGAGTAGAAATTCCTAACATAAATTCACATAATTTCTAATTTCTGACCACCAGGTTCTCCTAGCATCTCAATTTACAGAGTTCTGGCTCCCCTCTGCCGCCTTCTTCTTCTTCTTCTTCTTCTTCTTCTTCTTCTTCTTCTTCTTCTTCTTCTTCTTCTTCTTCTTCTTCTTCTTCTTCTTCTTCTTCTTCTCCTTCTCCTTCTCCTTCTCCTTCTCCTTCTCCTTCTCCTTCTCCTTCTCCTTCTCCTTTTCCTTTCTTTAGACAGAGGAGTTTAATTATAATAATTTAATTTTCTTTTTTATTAGATATTTTCTTTATTTACATTTCAAATGTTATCCCCTTTCCTAGCTTCCCCTCTGAAAATCCCCTATCCCTTCCCTCCTCCTCCTGATCACCAACCCACCTACTCCCTCTTCCTAGCCCTGGCAGTCCCCTACACTGGGGCATATAGCTCAGTGGTAGTGCCATGACCCAGCATACACAGAGAAGCTTTGGCTTCAAAGATGGTTGCATACCAGTGAATTCAGGATGAACAACACAGGCACAGGCATTTTTACTACAACTAAGTTAAAAATGGATTATGAAAGTGCCCTAGTTTTGCAAATAGATGAGTTATCTAATATAGTATTCTGACTTATAATCTTTGTTTCAGCCCTGAATTAATTTATATAATGAACAAAAAATTGAATTATATCCTAACAAAAAATACTAAGCCAGGGTAGAAATGACTTATTAAAGGGGTTTCATCTTACTAGAAAACTGATAATAGCTCATTCAAATTTCTCAGACTTGTTGCATAAAGACTCCTGTTAAATATGAACACATTGGAAAGATTATGACAGAAAAAGAAGTGTATCTACCCTTAATGCCATCAGCAGAGAGAGCAAACTGTTCTGAAGTTCTGCATCTTACAAGAGGAGGTATTTTGCTCTGTACCCCTGTGCATATATGTGTCCAGTGTATGAATATGGTTAAATACATGTGAAGGAATGGATGTGTGTTTTATGCATATAGACTGTTAATGTGGATGGTGACTATGTTAATGAGTAGGTGTGTATTTTTTGTATGTAGTGTGTGTGTGTGTGTGTGTGTGTGTGTGTGTGTGTGTGTGTGAAAAATGTGTGTGAATGTGTCTAATTTGAATGTCAATATTTACTGGTGTGGGTTTGAGTGAATGTGTGTTTTCTGGTGTGGGTTTGAGCATCTGTGAATGAGAATTTCATGTGTGTGAGTGTGAATGTGTGGGTGTGTGTAGTGTGTGAATGTGTGTTTCTCTAAAAGCTTCTTTCACAAACGGCTCCTCTGAAGAGGTCAGATTCTGATTAGGAACAAAACCCTTTTTCCTCCCATGTACCCCTTTTCCTTTGTTCCACTTCTTTTCTGCTTTCTCTGTTTCTAAACCTGTTATATGGTTCCATGCTATATGGTTTCTGCTCTCAGTATCTCAGTATGCACAGTATGTATTCCTTTTTAAATGTTGCAATTTTCACTTACCCAAGTCCACTTTCAGTTAATACTGTAGCACCTCTTGAGGCATGTGAACTGCTTCTAAGAATCCCTAGTTGCCTCCTCTATTTCCTATTACCTTGCTGGCATTTGTTTCATTTGTGCATAAGCTATAATCATCAATGCATTATTAGCATCATCATCATCATTATTTTGAATAAATAACTGTTCTCAATTGAGAATAAGAAAAATCACATAGCTCACTTCCTTTCCCTTATCCTTCCTCTGCTGCTTTTATTCTTCTGGTAATAAAATCAAGAGTTTGACCTGTATCGTTTTCTTGTTTTTTGAATAGTTTCTTTAAACATTTCTTACAAGGCAGTTCTGTTAGTTAAACATACCCTTTAATTTTTATTCTATTGAGAAAAATACTTCTCCTTCACTTTTGAAGAGAAACTCTGACAGGTACAGTCTTCTGGACTGCTAGCTAAGTTTCCCATACATATAATGTTGGTTTTCTTTCTTCTGACTTCTTTCAAGATACACCCCCCTTCATGTTTGATCTTTATGTAGTATAAATAAAATATGCACAGAAGTGAATTTTTTCATATCTATCTTCCTTGGTGTCCTCAAGGTTTCTCAACCCCTACTTTGCTGTCTAGAATTCTGGGAGGATTTCACATGTTATTGTAGTTTCCAATAGTTCTGTTCCCCTCTCTCTTTCTAACCCTGTCCTCCGTATATGTCTGCCACATCTTTTTCAACTGTTCCATTCCTGAATTTTCTGCCCTATATGCTTACCTACTTTTTCTCTTCTGCTTTTCTACTATGGAAGTACCTGCTGCTGTTTCTTCAGCTCAGTGGTTAATGTCTCACCCGTCTTTAACTCTCCTGCCTACACTTTCTGTGTCTGCTTTTGCTTGGGTCCCTTTAACCATCAGACCTATTAGCTTATCTGACAGTATTTTAAATGTTTGAGTCCTGAGCACCCAGTCTTCTGCCAATTATTGTTTTTATCCTCTGACTCAGTTTTTGTGGGGGGTTTTTTGTTTTTGTTTTAGAATTGAAAAAAATATATTAGATATTTTCTCTATTTACATTTCAAATGCTACCCGAAAGTTCCCTATACCCTTCACCTCCCCTGCTCCCCTACCCACCCACTCCCACTTCTTGGCCCTGGCATTCCCCTGTACTGAGGCATATAAAGTTTGCAAAACCAAGGGACCTCTCTTCCCAATGATGGCCAAAGGTCCATCTTCTGCTACTCAGTTGTTGATTCATAAAAATATTTTTGTTTTTTAGACTCTGGCCCAGTAAGAAGTGGTTCTATGAAGCTCCTGTCACTCTCCTCAATTCTGAAAGTGATAGCTTGCTGTTTAATGTTGGGGTATGCAGCTCACAGCCTACCCATGAACCAAGTTCCCTGGAAGACAAACTGGGGCTGAAAGAGACTAGATAGGAGAAAAATAGATGCCAAGATGATTCCCTGTTCAAGGCATCTCTAACTTTACGCAAAAATCTTTCTTGGTTATATGAGGGTAGGCCCCACCCACAGCCAGTCCATGCAAGCACCTGGATTCATTCCAAAGTCCCAGGAACTGTGTATTGTCACAAGGTAGTATCAGCAGGAAGCAGGATCTGGGCAAGGCATGGAGACAGGTAGCAGGATCCAGGAGGAGCACAGAGGCAGTTAGCACAACAAAGGAAGCCAGCCTTAGCTGGGTAGCCATGGCATAGGTGGCTTCAGGGGATCTGCCTCAGTGGTAGAAGGTCTGCTCCCAGCCTGAAGCAGGCTGGGAGGGGGGAGGGGACTACATTTCCTCCCTACTTATATAATAAAATTTAGCAGGACTAAGACATAAAAATTTATTTATGCTCCATAGTCCTGCCTGGGAGTTATGGTGGCTGGCAGCCACGCCTTGTCTTAGGATCTTAGATCCTCCCAAACTATTAATTTCCATCATTGGGAATACATGCAGCTTCTTTGTGAATATTTTGCACAAACATGACTCTGTGGTGTATTATTAGCAAGCCACTGCCTCTTGGCATATACCCCTTTCTTAGAATGATATAGTTCCAAGATCTGGTTGCCCTTCACTGGCTAACCAACCTTCATAGCACACCTTAGTTCCCAACTCAGACCAATGCCACAAATATACATTTTATGTGCATCTTCATAACAAAGGAATTTAGCCAGCTGTGCTTGTAGGAGGTGAACTGCGTGCTTGCTGGAACCAGGCTGTAGGGGAAGAATGACCTGCTTGAAAATCAAAGCAGAATACAGTGGAAACACAATAGGATAAAAGCTTCTTTTGGGAGGACCAGGTACTCTCTTCAGTTGCAAATTAGCAACTAACCAAGCTCAGGAGTGGGGGAGATGCCTATGAGAACTCACAGTGAGACTGTGGATTCTCTGGAATGGGGTTTGAACTCCAATTCAGCTCTCATGGCTGAAAAGGATTTTTAGTCATCTTCAGGGTAGGAATCATACTTACTAGAAGATTCAGGGTCTGTGTCCAGTTGGCAAACCAATCTTTTGGGCAGCCATGATGCTCCGTCTTCTTTTTGTGAGAATATACAGACTGAACCTCTACCCCAGATTAGTACAGGGTCTGTACCATTCCATTTATTCCTTAACGGGACCCGCCGTTTCACCATGGAATAAGAACTGGAAGTAACTGGATGCCAGTGGCGATCCACTGCAGACTGACCCTTAGCATCAGTTTGCAAGAAATTTAAAACAAATAGTACAAAAGCAAAACTTTTAAGGGGTAAAGCTTCTCCTGTTTTCTTTATAAAAGCCAAATTTTCCAGAGTGCAATGAGCACATTTAACAATAGTTCCTTGTCTTTGAGAATCATAAAAATTCTCAGTAACATAGGTAACATTAAATTGTTGACAGAACATTTCAAATACTTGACTGTTATAGGTAGTTCCAATATCTGTATAAATCTGATTTGGAACACCAAAGCACATATTTTTTTTTTAATATAGGTAAAGACACTTTTAGTTGTTTCTCCTGAAGATTAGTTGTAATTAGAAAGCTTGAAAAGTTTTAAGTCACATGTGCATGTTTTATTTATTTATTAGCCAGAAATAAGAGTATCCAATTGCAGTAATGGATTAAGTGTAAGTCCTCAAGGATTGATACCATTATGTGGAAACAGGTAGAAACTGAGGACACTAAGAACCAATTTTTAAAAATTTGTCATGTACATTCTATAAAAATATCAAAACATTATCTTAAGCCATTACTATTCTGATGATGTAAAGAATGAGATTATATGGTCAATTATTCTTATATAAGGTCTATAATCTGCCTGGGAATATAAATTTAGCATGGCATTGCTTTAAGAGGTTTTGTCCAGATAATCTAGAGCAAATTCTTAAATATCCAAAGACAGTCTTCTTAAGAGAACAACATTTATTCTTATGAATTGTATATGCTTAAACATTTGCAAATTTGAGAATAGGATCTGAGGGTCAAATAATTTTAGCAATTATAAGCTCTGAGATATATATTGACTATTAATATATAAATTAAAGTTTGATTATTTAACATTTTAAAAAACCATCTACAGCACACAATTTAATTATCTGTGCTGAAGTAGGAGGAAACTCAAAAGAATAAGCATATGATCCAATTCATATATACTTTTCTCGCATAGAAGGGCTGTCTTTAAATACAATAGATGGGATGTATGCATGCATGAATTTTTGAAGGTATAAAAGCATGCAGAAAATAATTTTTAACTTATCTTTAGGATAATGATTGTCAACTTTATTAAAATGATGGCATGCAATAAGCCAAATATCAATATTCTGCAATAACCAATTTAATTGCCGTTTAGAATGAGAAAGAAACACTTTGTCAGGTTTTCAAGACACAACATTTGTTATAATTTTTCTAAACTATAAGAATTTACTTTACAATTCTTAATTAGCACCACAGCCTTAATAGGATGTTCAAACTTTACTTTGAGATAAAGAAAGATGATTTTACATTAATGTTTTCTCTTGCCAGAGAATTGCTGTGGGCACATTTAATAAACATAACTAAAATAAGCAGCTACTATTCAATTACCATAGATTATAATTGATAACAATTAAAAAAATCTCCTTTTATTATCTGCAAAGTCTTTTGTTCTTTACCAATTAATTTGTGTCTCTCCAGATAACACCCAACAAAGGTTTAAGTTACTTTACAACCTTAGGTGAGGTCTTGGCCAATTAGAATCTACTGGAAGCTTTTGAAAATAAAATTTTGAAGCAAATCAATATTTCTTTCTTAGATTTTCTGTACCACAATTTTCCAGTTTAATTAAAACCCTAAATATTATTATTGCCTCTGAATCTTTTCTGGAGCAACAGTTACTCCCTAGAACTTTAAAGCTCATTGTGTGAGTACAAGGATCTGAAATAAACTTTTCATTAGAGGCATAACTAATAAAATATCTTCCACTTAGGAAACAGTAGACACTGAAAGATTCAAACTCTTAGCTTCTTTTATTTGAAGCAAAAACAATAAGATTCTTTGACATACTGTAAGGCCATTAGCCATACCTAGACACAAAATTTTCCAGTGATCATGAGGTCACTAGAGGCATTTTACAATTATCAGGATGTAAAGAAAAAACAAAATTTTCAATCTATAATAATTTTATATGAAATAGGTAAACCAGCTTGCAGTGCTTTTATGAATTCCATAGCCTGATTAACCAATTATAAATTTGAATTTAAGCTTTATAATTAACAACACCTGGGTAGATCTGAAAAGTGCAGTTTAGCTAGAAGGGAATCCCCCTGCAGGCAGGGGAGAGGAAAGGTCCCTAGAGCTTCCTTAGTTTCGGTCTGTGAAACAAAAGAGAGCCACACAAGCTTCCCGGAGGCTGCTCTGGGTCTCACATCAACTCAAAGCAAATATTTTTTTTAACCTGAGCATCTTGGTCCTCCTGAAATGAGGAAAGATTCTAGGATTTTTAAGTTTTTTTGCAATATTAGAATATATCTACAATCTTAGTAAAGGAAAATCCAATTTTAAAACAATTTATCAATTTTAAAATCAATATTAAAGACATCACTATCATGCCATGAAGCTTGGCTGCCAATTTATACCTACGAATGCATGACAGTGTAAATTTTAATGCTTCATTAAAGAGACATAGTTTTAAATCTTATCTCTATGTCTATTTTCTAGGATAAAAATCACATAAAATATTATATCAATTAGAAGCATCCTTGAGGCCCAGTTTTCTGAGCTTATTTATGCCACATGCTTGAAATGATTCTAACACTAGTTACAAATTTAGAAATATCCTGGAGGCCTAGCTTTCTGGGCTACTCCATGCCACGTGTTGCTATTTAGAACAACTCCCATTCCGAGTAACCAAATTAAAGCTAACTTTCTTGTAACCTATGTTATGCCCTTTTGATCATACCCATTAATTTATAAGTCAGTATTCTATGACCAAGACATGCAGAGCATATTTATACCTTTAAGACCAGTCAGAAAGCCAAATTAGGTGGCTATACTAGTCTTATAAATTAGACCAATCAAAGAATTTTACCTTTTCTAGCTATAATTTCAAGATAAAAAGCACTCTGTCACTTGCTAAACACAACAATCATGATTGTAGAGAATTTTCTAGGAAAAACACAACTCTCAGCTTCCTTGCCTAGAACTAAGAAGCTGCAGACTCCCTTTAAAAACAGTTTTTCAGCAGGGCTTCTCCTACCTTGCTAAACCCTGGCTAAAGTGAGGGGCTGCTCGCAGCCTCCGCTGAGCAAGCTGAGACTGAATCAGCAGGTAAAGTTCTAACCATTTTTCTTTTTCCAACATGAAACATAGAACAATCAGTCATTCAGACAACAAAACACAAAATAAGAATTGACATGTGGACAGACTGGTGCACCAAAGAGACAACACAAAGACAGTAGAGAACTTCTCTCTTAGGGGTGAGAGAGAATTAATAGGGTGTCCCCCAATTTCTTTCTGTCCCTGGGAGGGTTCCAAAAATCAATTTTCCTTTTCTCTTGAATCTCTTTATATATAATTATTGTATTTATTTTTAGAATTTTTCTATTTTTATTTTATTTTATATTTTAAAGTCCTATTCCTCTCCCCTGGAGCAGATCTTGTAGGCTGCAGACCACCACCTGTTTTGAATATTTCTAGTTCCATATCCGCTGACAACCCTAAGTGAAACGAGTGCCGGGCTAGAACTGTTCCAACTTAGCCCGTATCTTATCACATCTTTAGCAATATTTTTTAAAAATTGAAGACTACCACCAGTGCTGGCTTAATTACCTATTGCTCCTGTTCCCGATATGATTCTTCTTGTCCATCCTTTCTTGTGGAGCTCTACACAAGTCAGAGGACCCTCAGGTTTACTTTGCCTTTTCCAGGTCCCATGTTCAGGCGCCAAACTGTTGGGGTATGTCACTTGTGGCCTACCCATGAACCGAGTTCCCTGGAAGACAAACTGGGGCTGAAAGGGACTAGATGGGAGAAAAATTGATGCCAAGTTATTCCCTGTTTAAGGCATCTCTAACTTTATGCAAAAATCTTTCTTCCTTATATGAGGGTAGGCCCCACCCACATCCAGTCCATGCAAGTGCCTGGATTCATTCCAAAGTCCCAGGCAGTGTGTATTGTCACAAGGGAGTATCAGCAGGAAGCAGGATCTGGGCGAGGCAAGGCTAAAGGTAGCAGGATCCAGGAGGAGTGCAGAGGTAGTTAGCACAACAAAGGAAGCCAGCCTTAGCTGGAAAGCCACACCATAGGTGGCTTCAGGGGACACCACCTCAGAGGCAGCAGGTCTTATCCCAGCCTGAAGCAGGCTGTGGGGAGGGGACTACAGTTTAGCTTAAATTTGCTGAAAAAAAAAAATGGGACAGGAATTTTTGATTTTAGATTTTCTTTACTGTGAAAAGAGCTGAAGGTTTCCAGGTTCCTTAGTGACCAGCACAGTACCCAGAAGTTTCCTACCTTACTCTTACTATATCATGAAGACATATGTCTATATCTTATAATTTCTTTTTCTGAATGGTGAGTCTGAGCAAACATGAGAGATGATGGAAAAAGGCAGTGCCCAGGGTTCAAACTCTCTGTGGAACACACAAAAAAGTAATGTCTTTGAGCACTATTCTTGTCTAGAACTGTCTTCCTGTCTTTCTATATGTACAAAGAGAATTGAGAGAGGTTGTGGTTTCCAACATTTTTTATGTGATGTTTGCTGTATCTACCCTGATAGTTTATATATTCTCTGACAATTTAGAATTGCATCACACAATTTTTTTAGATGTTTTCTTTATTTACATTTCAAATGCTATCCTGAAAGTTCCCTATACCCTCCCCACACACACTGCTCCCCTGCACACCCACTCCCATTTCTTGGCCCTGGCATTCCCTTGTATTAGGGCATATAAAGTTTGCAAGACCAAGGGGCCTCTCATCCAAATGATGGCGAGTAGGCCATCTTCTGCTATATAGGCAGCTAGAGACAAAAGCTCTGAGGGTACTTGTTAGTTCATATTGTTGTTCCACCTATAGGATTGCAGAACCCTTCAGCTCATTGGGCAATTTCTCTAGCTCCTCCATTGGGGGCCCTGTGTTAAATTCTATAGATGACTGTGAGCATCAATTTTTGTATTTGCCAGCCACTGGCATATCCTCACTCAAGATAGCTATATCAGGGTCCTTTCAGCAAAGTCTTGCTGGCATATGCAATAGTGTCTGGGTTTGGTGGCTGATTATGGGAAGGATTCCTGGCTAGGGTAGTCTCTGGATAGTCCATGCTTTCGTTTTTTCTCCAAACTTTGATTCTGTAACTCCTGCCATGGGTGTTTTGTTTCTTATTCTAAGGAAGAATGAAGTATCCACACTTTGGTCTTCATTCTTCTTGATTTTCTTGTGTTTTTCAAATTGTATCTTGGGTACTCTAAGTTTCTGGGCTAATATCAACTTATCAGTAAGTGCATATCAAGTGTCTTCTTTTGTGATTGGGTTACTTCACTAAGGATGATATACTCCAGATACATCCATTTGCCCAAGAATTTCATAAATTCATCATTTTTAATAGCGGAGTAGTATACCATTGGGTAAATGTACCACATTTTCTGTATCCATTCCTCTGTTGAGAGACATCTGGGTTCTTTTCAACTTCTGGATATTATAAATAAGGCAGCTATGAACATAGTGGAGCATGTGTTCTTATTACCAGTTGGAATATATTCTGGGTATATGTCCAGGAGAGGCATTGCTGGATCTTAAGGTAGTACTATGTTCAATTTTCTGAGGAAACTCCAGACTTATTTCCAGAGTGGTTGTACCAGCTTGCAATCCCACCAGCAATGGAAGAGTGTTCCTCTTTCTCCACATCCTTGCCAGCATCTGCTGTCACCTGAATTTTTGATCTTAGCCACTCTGACAGGAGTGAGGTGGAATCTCAAGGTTGTTTGGATTTGCATTTCCCTGGTGATTTAGAATGTTGAACATTTTTTGAGGTACTTCTCAGTGCTTTGGTATTTCTCACTTGAGAATTCTTTGTTTAGCTCTGTATCCCATTTTTAATTGGGTTATTTGAATTTCTGTAGTCCAGCTTCTTGAGCTCTTTGTGTATATAGGATATTAGTCCCCTATCAGATTTAGGATTGGTAAAAATACTTTCCCAATCTGTTGGTGCCCTTTTTGTCTTATTGACAGTGTCTTTTGCCTTACAAAATCTTTGCAATTTCATGAGGTCCAAATTATCAATTCTTGATAATAGAGCATGAGCCATTGCTGTTCTGTTTAAGAATTTTTCCCCTGTGCCCATAACTTTGAGGCTTATCCCCACTTTCTCCTCTATAAATATCAGTGTCTGTGGTTTTATGTGGAGTTCTTTGATCCACTTAGACTTGAGCTTTGTACAAGGAGATAAGAATGGATCAATTCATATTCTCTACCTGATAACCGCCAGTTGTGCCAGCACCATTTGTTGAAAATGCTATCTTTTTTCCACTGGATGGTTTTAGCTCCCTTGTCAAAGATCAAGTGACCATAGGTGTGTGGGTACATTTCTGGGTTTTCAATTCTATTCCATTGATCTACCTGTCTGTGGCTATACCAGTACCATGCAGTTTTTATGATAATTTCTCTGTAGTACAGCTTAAGGTCAGGCATGGTGATTCTACCAGAGGTTCTTTTATTGTTGAGAATAGTTTTTGCTATCCTAGGTTTTTTATTATTCCAGACGAATTTGCAAATTGCACTTTCTAACTCAGTGAAGAATTGAGTTGGAATTTTGATGGGAATTGCATTGAATCTGTAAATTGCTTTTGGCTGGAAGGCCATTTTTTTTTCAATTTTTTTATTAGATATTTTCCTAATTTACATTTCAAATGCTATCCTGAAAGTTCCCTCCCCCCTCCCCCGCCCTGCTCCCCTGCCCACCCACTCCCACTTCTTGGCCTTGGCGTTCCCCTGTATTGGGGCATATAAAGATTGCAATACTAAGGGGCCTCTCCTCCCAATGATGGCCGACTAGGCCATCTTCTGCTACATATGGAGCTAGAGACACAAGTTCTGGGGGTTCTGGTAAGTTAATTTTGTCGTCCCTTTTCTAGGGTTACAGACCTCTTCAGCTCCCAGTGTTCCATCATATAGATGACTGTGAGTATCCACTTGTGTACAAGACAGCTATATCAGGGTCCCTTCAGTAAATACTTGCTGTCCTATGCAATAGTGTCTGAGTTTAGTGACTGATTATGGGATGGATCCCCAGTGGGTTAGTCTCTGTATGGTCCATCCGTTCATCTTAGCTCTAAACTTTGTTTCTGTAACTCCTTTCATGGGTATTTTGTTTCCTATTCAAAGGAAGAATGAAGTATCCACATGCTGGTCTTCCTTCTTGATTTTCTTGTGTTTTGCAAATTGTATCTTGGGTATTCTAAGTTTCTGGGCTAATATCCATTTATCAGTGAGCGAATATACAATGACTTCTTTTGTGATTAGGTTACCTCACTAAGGATTATATCCTCCAGATACATCCATTTGCACAAGAATTCCATAAATTCATTTTTAATAGCAGAATAGTACTCCATTGTGTAAATTTACCACAGTTTATGTATCCATTCCTCTGTTGAGGAACATCTGGGTTCTTTCCAGCTTCTGAATATTATAAATAAGGCTGCTATGAACATAGTGGAGCATGTGTCCTTTTTACCAGTTGGAACATCTTCTGGATATATGCCCAGGAGAGGTATTGCTGGATTCTCTGGTAATACTATGTCCAATTTTCTGAGAAAACGCCAGACTGACTTCCAGAGTGGTTGTACAAGCTTGCAATCCCACCAGCAATGGAGGAGTGTTCCTCTTTCTCCACATCCTCGCCAGCATCTGGTGTCAACTGAATTTTGATCTTAGCCATTCTGACTGGTGTGAGGTGAAATCTCAGTGTTGTTTTGATTTGCATTTCCCTGATGATTAAGGATGTTGAACATTTTTTCAGATGTTTCTCAGCCAATCAGAATTCCTCTCTCCTTGTACAAAGCTTAAGTCTAAGTGGGTCAAAGACCTCCACATAAAACCAGAGACACTGAAATTCATAAAGGAGAAAGTGGGGAAAACCCTCGAATATATGGGCACAGGGAAAACTTCCTAAACAGAACAGCAATGGCCTGTGTTATAAGATCAAGAATTGACAAATGGGACCTTATAAAATTGCAAAGCTTCTGTAAGGCAAAAGACACAGTCAGCAAGACAAAAAGGCCACCAACAGATTGGGAAAAGATTTTTTTACCAATCCTAAATCTGATAGCAGGCTAATATCCAACATCAACAAAGAGCTAAAGAAGCTGGACTCCAGAAAAACAAATAACCCCATTAAAAAATGGGGTACAGAGCTAAACAAAGAATTCTCAACTGTGGAAAGCCAATTTTACTACATTAATCCTGCCAATCCATGATCATGGGAGATTTTTCCATCTTCTGAGATCTTCTTTGATTTCTTTCTTCAGAGACTTGAAGTTCTTATCATACAGTTCTTTCTCTTCCTTAGTTAGATTCACACCAAGGTATTTTATATTGTTTGTGACTATTGTGAAGGTTGTTGTTTCCCTAATTTCTTTCTCATCCCGTTTATCCTTTGTGTGGATAAAGCCCATTGATTTCAGTTAATTTTATATCCATCTACTGCACTGAAGCTGTTTTTCAGGTGCAGGAGTTATCTGGTAGAATTTTAAGGGTCACTTATATATACTATCATCTTCAAATAGTGATATTTTGACTTCTTCCTTTTCAATTTGTATTCCCTGGATCTCCTTTTGTTGTCGAATTGTTCTGGCTAGGAACTCAAGTACTATATTGAATAAGCACGGAGAAAGTGGGCAGCCTTCTCTAGTCCCTGATTTTAGTGGGATTGCTTGAGTTTCTCCCCATTCAGTTTGATGTTGGCTACTGGTTTGCTGTAGATTGCTTTTATTATGTTTAGGTATGGGCCTTGATTTCCTGATCTTTCCAAGACTTTTATCATGAATGGGTGTTAGATTTTGTCAAATGCTTTCTCAGCATCTAAGGAGATGATCATGTGGTTTTTGTCTTTGAGTTTTTTCATATAGTGTATTATGTTGATGGATTTCCATATATTAAACCAACCCTGCATTCCTGGGATGAAGCCTACTTCATCATGATGGATGATCGTTTTGACGTGTTCTTGGATTGGGTTTGTGAGTATTTTATTGAATATTTTGGCATCTATATTCATAAGAGAAATTGGTCTGAAGTTCTCTTTCTTTGTTTGATCTTTTTGTGGTTTATGTATCAGAGTAATTGTGGCTTCATAGAATGAATTGAGCAGAGTACCTTATGTTTCTATTTTGTGAAATAGTTTCAGGAGAGTTGGAATTAGGTCTTCTTTGAAAATCTGATAGAACTCTGCACTAAACCCTGGGCTTTTTTTGTTGTTGTTGGGAGACTATTTATGACTGCTTCTATACCTGTAGGAAAAATAGGACTGTTTAGATCATTAATCTGATCCTGATTTAAATTTTGTACCTGGTATCTTTCTAGGAAGTTGTCCACTTCATCCAGCTTTTCCAGTTTTGTTGAGTATATCCTTTTGTAGTGGGATCTGATGATGTTTTGGATTTCCTCAGGTTTTCTTGTTATGTCACCTTTTCCTTTTGGATTTTGTTAATTAGAATACTGTCCCTGTGCCCTCTCATTATTCTGGCTAAAGGGTTTATCTATCTTGTTGATTTTCTCAAAGAAACAGCTCCTGGTTTGGTTGATTCTTTGAATAGTTCTTTTTGTTTCTACTTGGTTGATTTCGGCCCTGAGTTTGATTATTTCCTGTAGTCTACTCCTCTTGTGTGAATTTGCTTCCTTTAGTTCTAGAGCTTCTAGGTGTGCTGTCAAGCTGCTAGTGTATTCTCTCTCTACTTTCTTTTTGGAGGCACTCAGGGCTATAAGTTTTCCTCCTAGGATTGCCTTCATTGTGTCCTATATGTTTGGGTACATTGTGGCTTCATTTCCATTAAACTGTAAAAAGTCTTTAATTTATTTCTCTATTTCTTCCTTGACCAAGGTATCATTGAGTAGAGTGTTGTTCAGTTTCCACGTGAATGCTGACTTTCTACTGTTATTGAAGAGCAGCCTTAGTCCAAGGTGATCTGATAGAATGCATAGGATAATTTCAATATTTCGTATCTGTTGAGGCCTATGTTGTGACCAATTATATATGGTCAATTTTTGAGGAGGTACCATGTGGTGCTGAGAAGAAGGTACATCCTTTTGTTTTAGGATAAAATTTTCTGTAGATATCTATTAAATCCATTTGTTTCATAACTTCTGTTTGTGTCCATGTGTCTCTGTTTAGTTTCTGTTTCCAGCATCTGTCCAATGGTGACAGTGTGGTGTTGAAGTCTCACATTATTATTGTGTGCGGCATAATGTGTGCTTTGAGCTTTACTAAAGTTTCTTTAATGAATGTGGCTGCTCTTGCATTTGGAGCATAGATATTCAGAATTTATAGTTCATCTTGGTAGATTTTTCCTTTGATGGGTATGAAGTGTCTCTCATTGAATAAAATTGACTTCAACCCAAAGTTATCAAGAAAGACAAGGAGCCATTAGAATGGCTACTCCTGCTTGTTTCTTCAGACCATTTGCTTGGAAAATTGTTTTTCAGCCTTTCACTCTGAGGTAGTGTCTGTCTTTTTCCCTGAGGTGGGTTTCATGTAAGCAGCAAAATGTTGAGTCCTATTTGTGAAGCCAGTCTATTAGTCTATGTCTTTTAATTGGGGAATGAGTCCATTGATGTTACGAAAAATTAAAGAAAAGTAATTGTTGCTTCCTGTTATTTTTGTTGTTAAAGTTGGGATTCTGTTCTTGTGGCTGTCTTCTTTTAGGTTTGTTGAAGGATTACTTTCTTGCTTTTTCTAAGGTGTAGTTTTTGTCCTCCTGTTGATGTTTCCCCTTTATTATCCTTTGAAGGGCTGGATTCATGGAAAGATATTGTGTGAATTTGGTTTTGCCATGGAAAATTTTGGTTTCTCCATCTTTGGTAATTGAGAGTTTTGCTGGGTATAGTAGCCTGGGCTGGTAGTTGTGTTCTCTTAGGGTCTGTATAACATCTGACCAGGATCTTTTGGCTTTCATACTCTCTGTTGAGAAGTCTTGTGTAATTCTAATAGGCCTGCCTTTATGTGTTACTTGTCCTATTTTCCTTACTGCTTTCAATATTTTGTCTTTATTTTGTGCATTTGTTGTTCTGATTATTATGTGTCAGGAGGAATTTCTTTTCTGGTCCAATCTATTTGGAGTTCTGTAGGCTTCTTGTATGTTCATGGGCATTTCTTTCTTTAGGTTTGGGAAGTTTTGTTCTATATTTTTTTTTAGAGACAGGGTTTCTCTGTATAGCCCTGGCTGTCCTGGAACTCAGTCTGTAGACCAGGCTGGCCTCAAACTCAGAAATCTGCCTGCCTCTGCCTTCCGAGTGCTGGGATTACAGGTGTGTGCCACCACGCCCGGCTTGTTCTATAATTTTGTTGAAGATATTTGTTGGCCCTTTAAGTTGAAAATCTTCAATTTCATCTACCCCTATTATCCGTAGGTTTGGTCTTCCTATTGTGTCCTGGATTTCCTGGATGTTTTGAGTTAGGATCTTTTTGCATTTTGCATTTTCTTTGATTGTTGTGCCCATGTTCTCTATGGAATCTTCTGCACCTGAGATTCTCTATTCCATCTCTTGTATTCTGGTGCTGATGCTCACATCTATGGTTCCTGATTTCTTTCCTAGGTTTTCTATCTCTAGAGTTATCTCACTTTGGGTTTCCTTTATTATTTCTACTTCCCTTTTTAGGTCTTGGATGGTTTTGTTCAATTCCATCACATGTTTGGTTGTATTTTCCTGTAATTCTTTAAGGGATTTTTGTGTTTCCTCTTTAAGGACTTCTACCTGTTTAGCCGTGTTTTACTGTGATTCTTTAAGGGCTTCTACCTGTTTAGCAGTGTTCTATATTTCTTTAATTGAGTTATTAATGTCCTTCTTAAGGTCCTGTACCAGCATCATGATATATGATTTTGAACCTGAATCTTGCTCTTCAGGTCTGTTGGGTTAACCAGGACTGACTGAGGTAGGAGTGCTGGGTTCTGATGATGGTGAGTGGTCTTGGTTTTGGTTGGTAAGATTCTTATGTTTGCCTCTCGCCATTTGTTATTTTCTGGTGTTAGTTGTTCTAGTTGTATCTGGCTGGAGCTTGTTCCTCCTGTGATTCTGTTAGCCTCTGTCAGCTGTCCTGGGAGTCCAGCTTTCTTCTGAGTCTCAGTGGTCAGATTACACTCTTTAGGCAAGCTATCCTCTTGCAGGGAAGGTGCACAGAGGTCTGTCGTTCAGACCTTCCTCCTGGCTGAAGATGAAGGGCCAAAACAGGGCCTGTCACAGAGTTGGGTTGCCTCTGCAGTTTGCATGCTCACCTGCACAGACTGGTCTCCGAGGGACCTAAGACACAAGATGGTTCCCTCACCTGCTCTGGATTTCAGAGCCCTTGTAGGTGGTCACCTCTCCTCTGGTGGGGAAGGTGCCTGGATGTCTGGACCCTGAAACGGGGGTCTGTCTTAGAAGCTGTGTGACTTCTGCCTGTCCCAGAAGCTGTGTCACTTTGGCAGTCTGCTCACTCACCCTCCTCACTGATCTTTGCAGACTGGTCTCAGAGAGACCCGGGAGACAAGATGGCTCCCTCACCTGCTCTGGGGATCATGGCCTTCCTGGGCGGCCACCTCTCCTCTGGTGGGGAAGGTGCCCAGATGTCTGCACCCTAAAACAGGGCCTGTCCCAGAAGCTGTGTTGCTTCTACAGTCCACTTGCTAACCCTCCGCAGTCTGTGAGCTGATCTGCACATACTGGTCTCAGATCAGGGAGACAAGATGGCTCTCTCACCTGCTCTGGAGGTCATAGCTCTCCCGGGTGGCCACCTCTCTTCTGGTGGAGAAGGTGCCTTGATGTCTGGAACCTGAAACGGAGTCTGTCCCAGAAGCTGTATGGCTTCTGCAGTATCACACAACTTTTTAAAAATTAAAAACAACAACCAGAGTGATCTTCAAGTCTCCAAACTCCATATTGCAGCATGCAGTTAATAAATCTTTGGAAATAACTCAGTCAATAAAAATTGGCTAAAGTGTCTGAGTTCTTCACAAATTTTTGCTATGTTCTATGACAAGATACAATATGCCAGATATAGAACTTTGTACTTTCTGTACCTGTGTGGAGGAAAACAATCCAGAGAATAGATATGGAAATCAGTGAGAACTGTTCTAAGGGGAACAGTGGCAACTAAGTTGATTGATTAAATGATGGAGCCCTTCTCTGCAGAGTAGCAAGTTAGCATAGATGCCTGTGACAGAACACACTAGAATAACAATCAGACTGATGTCACCAAAGGCAGTTTGCTTTGAGCCAGTGTTTTCAACTGAAGACAAAAAAGACTTAATAAATGCCTTAAAATATTACTTTGATGATTGTGTGTAGAAAACAACAGAACAAGGATACATACAAGGAGACAGTAAAATGCAAGAGATAATGGTGTGTGTCAGAAGAGAACAGGCATCTGGATTTGACTACAGGCCATGCATGTAGCAGATACTGGAGAAGCATGGAACAGATGATAGGGCAGAGAGAAGAAAGCAAATTATTAGCTTGCAGACTGAGGACCAATGTGGGAATTTTTTCTGGTAGGGAATCAAGAGCTCTCTGAGCAAACATTAAGTTTGGCATGGTTGAGAGTTTACTCATACACAAATGTTGAATGTGGGTATAACCAATTTGAACTTCACTGCAAATATTCAAGTGTACATTTAGAATTTATCAGTACAGAGATGTAATTTAAACTGTGAACTGTCTGGAGCTACCACAGAGGCAAAGGAGGAGAGAGGAGGGAAGAAAGATCTGAAGGTGGTTCAATGAACCTTCCTGCTTTAAGGGTTGCTAAGGAACATGAAAATGCAGCCAAGGAGACTGAAGAAAAGTGCATGGCCATGCCAATGTAGGGCTGGTCTCTGGATCTCTGATGCCACTTGTCTGCACTTTCTAGTGTCCTTGTTTCTGTAAGAGTCTTCTTTGCCAAGCGGCAAATTTTTGCATTTGAGAAGAACTGTAGCTTTGGCTTTGTGTCACTACTTACCCTTCATGAATGTGTAAAGACCATCTTCCTTTTCTATCCATTTCCAAGGTCCATCCTTTGGGGCTCTGCCTATTAATCATCACAGCCATGTAGGACTTAGCACAGCCTATAGTCCTACATAATAATAAATTAACTTTTCCTGTTTAGATATGTAACTTAATTGCTCAAAACAGTTCTGACTTTCATTTATTTTCTAGTTGTCTCTACAGTTAAGATTTATCCTCTTAGCATCTGTGATGGTTTGAATGAGCGTGGCTCCATAGGCTCATATATTTTAATGTTTGGTCCCCAGTTAGGGGAAGTGTTAGGGAAGGATTAGAAAGTGTGGCCTTCCACATGGTTGATTTCACCCCTGAGTTTGATTATTTCCTGCCGTCTACTCCTCTTAGGTGACTTTGCTTCCATTTGTTCTAGAGCTTGCAAATGGTACAGCAACAGACAGGTAGATCAATGGAATAGGATCGAAGACCCAGAAATGAATCCACACACCTGTGGTCACCTGATCTTTGACAAGGGAGCTAAAACTATCCAGTGGAAAAAAGACAGCCTTTTCAACAAATGGTGCTGGCACAACTGGCAGCTATCATGTAGAAGACTGGGAATTGATCCATTCTTATCTCCTTGTACTAAGGTCAAGTCTAAGTGGTTGAAGGACCTCCACATAAANAGGGATCCATCCCACAATCAGTCACCAAACATAGACACTATAGCATATGCCAGCAAGATGGTGCTGAAAGGGCCCGGATATAGTGGTCTCGGGGGAAAATATACCAATGCCTGGCAAACATGGAGGTGGAAGCTCACGGTCAGCTATTAGATGGAACACAGGGTTCCCAAGGAAGAAGGAGCTAGAGAAAGTACCCAAGTAGCTGAAGGGGTCTTCAACCCTAAAGGTGGAAGAATAACCATGAACTAACTAGTACCCCCTGGGCTCGTGTCTCTAGCTGCATATATAGAAGAGGATGGCCTAGTTGGCCATCAGTGGGAAGAGAGGCCCCTTGGTTATGCAGACTTTATATGCCCCAATACAGGGGAACGCTGGGGCCAAGGGGTGGGAGCGGGTTGGTAGGGGAGCAGGGCCGGGAGGGGGGAGGATATAGGGAACTTTCTGGATAACACTTGAAATGTAAATGAAGAAAATATCTAATAAAAGTTGAAAAAAAAAAAGAAAAAAGAAAAAAAAAAAAGAAAGTGTGGCCTTTGGAGTAGGTATGGTTTTATTGGCAAAGACATGTCACTGGGTGTAGGATCTTCAAAAGGAGAGAGTTCCTCCCACCCCTGCTCTTTCTCTTTCTCTGCATGCTGCCTGCCTATGAATCAGGGGATCAGGATGTCAAGTTCTTAGCTACTGCCACCATGATGGCCCTGGATTAACTCTCTAAAAGTGTAAGCACTTATTCATATTGTATATATAACAAAGTGTGTGTGTGTGCGTGTATCTGTGTGTGTGTGTGTGTGTGTGTGTGTGTGTATCTGTGTGTGTGTGTGTGTGTGTGTGTGTGTGTGTGTGTGTGAATTTTCTGTCTAGCGGGTCCAATCCCTGTCCCTAAGATTTCTTATTATTCTTGTGAAAATAGTCCATGATCTGAAAAAGGCCCATATCCAAAATGTTTTTTGTAGAAAGCATTTTTAAAAGGGTCATTAAACTTGTATGTATAAAATTTGAGACCTAAAGTCCAACTTACCCAGGTACAAAAGTGAGCAGAACAGACACACTACAGGCAGCACAGAAGAACATTCAAGGCACATAGACCCTGAACTATGCTTCAGGATCTGCTTTCATGGAACCCATTGACGTTCAGGAAAAGGTAAGCAAGGGCATTGTGGTAGTAGCACTGTTTCAGAGACCTTTATGAAGGAAAGAGTTTAAATCACCTTACAGGTTACTGTTAATCATTGAGAGAAGTTCAGGCAAGAACTCCAGTAGGAATTTTAAGAAATCTTTGGAAAAACATTGTTTGCCATTCAGTTCTTAATGGCTTATCCTAGCCAGCTTTACATAGCTGAGGTTAACTAGAGAATGGGATTACCTACAGAGAGCATACCACTCTTAGATCAAGTATTAGTCTAGATAATCACCTACAAATATGCTTACCAGCCAATGTGATCTAGGAAATCCCTCAATTAAGACTCCCTTCCTAGGTGATTGTATGCTGTGTCAAGTTAACAGTTAAAATTAATTAGAACAGAAAATGCTAAGGAAATACAAATGATACTTTCACACATGTGCACATGAACAAGTGCTTGAGAACCAGGATGGTCTCAGTCAACTAGATGAACTGAATAGTTTTATTCACATTTTGGATGAATTATGACTACTCAGAGAATAGAGACTCATAAGATCTCCTAGTGTTTGGTCTCAAGGAATTATTCAAGAGTACTCTGTACTTTGGATCCTCAATACAAGTTTAAATTACAGATCAATGTTAATATGTATAAAAGTGGAAACATCTTAATGATACAAGTAATTGACATGGTTCTGATGCTTTAAGCCCTCAGTATGTGACATACAAACTGAAGTCTGACATTGAGCCTATTTTCATTGTGACGGCACTATACTCAAGAGCTTTGTCTCCATTTTTAATTGTATTAAATATGGCTGACATAAATGACATCCAGAAAAAAAAAACAAATTTTAAAGATTCAATTTAATGTATTTGATACTAGCTTATGTCTGTGTAAACACCATTCAAAAACATAGAATGTTAGTTCGCAAATATCTGCTCATTTATACATTCTGGTGGTTTGAATAAGAATGGCCTCCCTGATGACTAAGCATTTATTCAGTAGATCTGAACTCCTGTCTTCATGTTTGAGCTGCAGACACTTTACTCATTAAGCCACCTTCCCAGTTCCCTACCTGGATTTTTAAATATCTTATATAAAAATACCAAAATCTGTTTTTTTTCCTTCAACACTGAGATTGCTTCTAGTCCCAGCCTTTTCATGATATGAAAAACTGATTATTAAAATTAGAGCTGAATTTTTGAATATGTACTTTCATTTCTTGTGCTGAAAATGCCAGTTCTCTCTCTCTCTTTCTCTTTCTCTCTCTCTCTCTCTCTCTCTCTCTCTGTCTCTCTCTCTCGTGTGCTCCCTCCATCCCTCTCCCTCTCTCTTTCTCTCCACCCTCCCTCTCAGATTCCCTTCATTTTTATGCTGAATTCAGAATCATCATGTAATAGTGAGTGACATACTTCTTTCCTTGTGTTCTCCGTGAGCACAGACAAGAAGAGAGCAATGTCTCAGAAAGGCTTCAGCCCACTATTACACAACCTTCTTGCATAAATCAGTCCTCCACAGGTTTAAGACAAGCAAAATGGTGATTTCTTGTGATCATGCTCCTGGCTGAACTGGTGAGGGCAGCTTAGTCCACACATAAAAGGGACACAGAATATGGGTGTGCTGAGTGAGTGGACTTCTTCTATACCAAGTAAGACCACAGAAAGGGAAACAGGTAAACACACAAAATCCAAACCTTGGAATAATTAGTGGTCTTAGGAAGACTGTTTAAATTTGTTTTTATTTTTAATTATTTTAAAAATTATACTACAATATAATTTCATCATTTCTTCCTCCCTCCAAACCCTCTTATATATGTAATTATATACTTACCCCTGTTTGCTCTCTTTCAAACTTGTGACTTCTTTTTGATTAATTGTTGTTACATAAATATATACAAATGAATATACTTATATACTCCTAAATACATAAAATCAGTCTATATTGTGCTACTTCTATGTTTTGGGGTTTTTTTTGAAGGCTGACCATTTGGTGTTGACCCTGGAGCTCTCAGCATTCCTTATTTGCCTGTAGCTCTTTGTGTAGAGTGGAGGCTTCGTAGACTTTCTCCCATCCACATTAGCATACCTATTGATGTTGCCCTTGTTCAGCTCATGTTTAGGAAGTCACATTGGTGAGGCCTTCTAGGTGTGGTTTCTGACAGGCTTAGGAGACACTGTCTTACAGCAAACTCTCAGGAAAACGTGAAAGACTCTTTGATCCCAAGGAAGTAATAAGGCCTATAAAAAGAAGGAAGCAGATGTCTAGTAAATGAAATGTATGAATACTAAACCTTCAGAAATTCATACTTATTAGAAGGATAGAATTGCAGGTAGGCAATATTGATATGTGATCTGGTAAGTGGACCCAATTAATTCTTTCAGATATAGCCAAAGAAAGCAATGAAAGAGAGCTCACTGTAGGAAATAAAAGTGGAATATGAGAGAGAGTGGTGATTTCGTGGGAAATCAGAAGCTCCTCTTGGGGCGTTTGGTTTCATTAATGAAAGAACCTAAAAAATGGATTCAAATGCATGAAGCTCAAGGGCAATTTTATTAGAGTTTAAAAGAAAAACTCCCAGTGCAAGCAAGCCATAAATCTCAGCTGCCCAGTGCATGAGAGCAGAGGAGAGAATGAAAAATAGCCATGCCTTTTGTGCCAGCATGGAGATCAGCCACATGGCAGATAGTCAGCCACATGGCAGGTAGGGGAGCTTTAAGAAAAGTAAAGAATTCTTTGTTTAGCTCTGTACACCATTTTTAATAGGGTTATTTGGTTCTCTGGAGTCTAACTTCTTGAGTTCTTATTATATATTGGACATTAGCCCTCTATTGGATGTAAGGTTTGTAAAGATCTTTTTTCAATCTGTTGGTTGCCTTTTTTGTATTGTTGACAGTGTCCTTTGCAGAAATATTGCAATTTTATGAGGTCCCATTTGTCAATTCTTGTTCTTAGAGCATAAGCCATAGGTGTTCTGGTCAGGAAAATTTCCCCTGTGCCCGTGTCCTGGAGGATCTTCCCCACTTTCTTTTCTATTAGTTTCAGTGTATCTGGTTTTATGTGAAGGTCTTTGATCCATTTGGACTTGAGCTTTGTACAAGGAGATAAGAATGGATCGATTTGCATTCTTCTATGCAATAACCGACAGTTGAACTAGCACCATTTGTTGAAAATGCTGTCTTTTTTCCACTGAATGGTTTTAGCTCACTTGTCAAAGATCAAGTGACCATAGGTGTGTGGATTCATTTCTGGGTCTTCGATTCTATTCCATTGATCTACCTGTCTGTCACTGTACCAGTATCATGCAGTTTTATTTTATTTTATTTTATTTATCACAATTGCTCTGTAGTTCAGCTTGAGATCAGGCATGGTGATTCCACCAGAGGTTCTTTTATCACTGAGAATAGGTTTCTATAACCTGGGTTTTTTTTTTTTATTCCAGATGAATTTGCAAATTGCTCTAACTCTATGAAGAATTGAGTTGGAATTTTGATGGGAATTGCATTGAATTGGTACATTGCTTTCAGCAAAATGGCCATTTTTACTATATTAATCCTACAAATACGTGAGCATGGGAAATCTTTCCATCTTCTGAGATCTTCAACTTCTTTTTTCAGAAACTTGAAGATCTTATCATACAGATCTTTCACTTCCTTAGTTAGAGTCACACCAAGGTACTTTATATTGTGACTACGCTGAAGGGTATTGTTTCCCTAATTTCTTTCTCAACCTGTTTATTCTTTGTGTAGAGAAAGGCCACTGATTTGTTTGAGATAATTTTATATCCAGCCACTTTGCTGAAATTGTTTATCAGGTTTAGGAGTTCTCTCGTGGAATATTTGGGGTCACTTAAGTATGCTATCATATCATCTGCCAATAGTGATATTTTGCCTTCTTCCTTTCCAATTTATATCCCTGTGAGCTCCTTTGTTGTCTAACTGCTCTAGCTAGAACTTCAAGTACTATACTGAATGGACAGGGAGAGAGTGGGCAGCCTTGTCTAGTCCCTGATTTTAATGGGATTGCTTCAAATTTCTCTCCATATATTTTGATGTTGGCTATCAGTTTGTTGTGTATTGCTTTTGCTACGTTTATGTATGGGCCTTGAATAGGGTACAGAGCTAAATGAAGAATTTTTCAACTGAGGAATATTGGAAGGCTTAAAAGCACCTAAAGAAATGTTCAACATCTTTAGTCATCAGAGAAATGCAGATCAAAAACTCAGGTGACAGCAGATGCTGACAAGGAAGTGGAGAAAGAGGAACACTCTTCCATCGCTGGTGAGATTGCAAGCTGGTACAACCACTCTGGAAATCAATTTGGCTGTTCCTCAGAAAATTGGACATAGGACCTGAGGACCCAGCTATACCACTCCTGGGCATATACCCAGAAGATGTTCCAGTATGTAATAAGGACACATGCTCCACTATGTTCATAGTAGCCTTATTTATAACATACAGAAGCTCGAAATAACCCAGATGTCCTTCAACAGAGAAATGGATATAGAAAATGTGGTGCATTCACATAATGGAGTACTACTCAGCTATTAAAAATGATGAATTCATGAAATTCTTTGGCAAATGGATGGAACTAGAAAATATCATTTTGAGTAAGGTAACCCAATTACAAAAGAACACACATGGTATGAACTCACTGATAAGTGGATATTAGCCCAGAAGTTTGGAATACCCAAGATACAATTCACAGACCACATGAAGTTCAAGAAGAAGGAAGACCACAGTGTGGATACTTCGGTCCTTCTTAGAAGGGGGATTAAAATACCCATGGGAGGAGATGCATAGACGATGTTTGGAGCAGAAACTGAAGGAAAGGCCATCCAGTGACTGTCCCACCTGGGGATCTATCCCATATACAGTTACCAAACCCAGACACTATTATGGACGCCAACAAGTGCTTGCTGACAGAAGCCTAATATAACTGTCTCCTGAGAGGCTCTCCTGTGTCTGACAAATACAGAGGTGATTGCACACAGCTTTCCATTAGACTGAGCACAATGTGTCCAATGGAGGAGCTAGAGAAAAGACCCAAGGAGCTGAAGGGGTTTGCCAGTTCATAGGATGAACAACAATATGAACCAACCAGTAACCCCAGATCTCCCAGGGACTAAACCACCAAGTAAAGAGCACACTTGGAGGGATCCATGGCTCCAGCTGCATATGTAGCAAAGGATGGCCTTGTGGGACATCAGTTGGAGAATAAGCCCTTGGCCTTGTGAAGGCTCGATGCCCCAGTGTATGAGAATGCCAGGACAGAGAAGCAGGAGTGGGTGCGTTAGTGAGCAGGGGGAGAGGGTGATGGGATATGGGGGTTTTTGGAGGGGAAATGAGGAAAGATGATAAAATTTGAAATGTAAATAAAGAAAATATCTAATAAAAAGTTAAAAATAAAAAAGAATAGATTAAAAAAAGAAAGAAAGATTAATAAAGCCCAAATGTTGGTGATGCCCATTTCCATACTGCAGAATGGAAGCCATGCCTAGAAAATAGATAGGAGAAGAAAAGGAGAAGCTATCCTTTCCTGAAGAATTTACAAAAGTGGGTAGACTTGCAAACCTGCTTAACAGTGGCCCCATAAGCTACTGTCCTGAGGATGGGAATTTGGGGGCCTAAAGTTACAATATCTCATTAAAAGAATAATTATTTCACTTAGCCATTGTGCATGGCTCCCAGAAAGACAGCTATCCTAGAGGTGATGCCTTGGCCAGGTGATTGAGCCTGGCTGCATGAAATAGTAAATTTCCACCCAGGCTGGAGATCTTGTTCTCTTCACCAATAAGAATTTTCTTTTCTTCTCTTCTCTTTTCTTTTCTTTCCTTTTCTTTTCTTTCCTTTTCTTTTCTTTTCTTTTCTTTTCTTTTCTTTTCTCTTTTCCTTTCTTTTCCTTTCTTTTCTTTTCTTTTCTTTTCTTTTCCTTTCCTTTCCTTTCCTTTCCTTTCTTTTCTTTTCCTTTCCTTTCGTTTTCTTTTTTTGTTTGTTTGTTTGTTTGTTTTATTTTTTCAAGACAGGGTTTCTCTGTGCAGCCTTGGCTTTTAAGGAGACTTTGCTGCTGTTCTCCAGTGGAAAGGAGAGAGGAAGATTCAAGATAGAATAAAGCATTCCTCCACATAAGAGCAGAAGTTTACAATTCAGAAAAGATGAAAGAGAATTAAAAGACAGCAGAATAGAAAGGGGGTCAAACAATACATGACCCTGTTTGCTCAGTCTAGGACAAAATACCTGAGAACAATTATTTTTACAGGAGAAAATTCACTTAGATTCTTAGTTTATTGTGTTGTATTTGTAACCTGGGATGGTGGGGGGGGGGGGCATCATGCTTAGCAGCACCTGGCAAAGGAGTCTGCTTATACCAGTCACTAGAAACCAAAGGTGGGGGGGCGGCGGATGACTAAGAATGGGCTGGAGTCCCAAACACCCCTTCAAGGATGGGAGTGTCCTCAGTGACATAACTCCTCAGGTGCATCTCTTACAGGTTCTGATACCTAACCCCACAACATGCTGCTTCATGAACTGGTAACATGGAGGCCTTCAGCAGATTGTCACCCAGATCCTAGACAAGTATGAGCACCAAGGAGGTGTCCATGTTTTCTTCTTCTCATAGCTCAAAGGCTAAACTGTTTCTCCTGAACTATTATGGAGAATGGCACCTCTTAACAAATGTGAAATGTGTGTAATTTAGTCACTTAAACCTACATTCCTGCTTTTTGGTAGAAAATGTCCTCATTGCCATCAAGAAGAGACAAGAGCTCCTGGGAACAGGGCCAATATGGTGAGGATTTATACCTAAGTCACAAGATTTATCTATGGCAGGTTATTTAGATAAACAATGTGTCATTCTTATATGTGTATTTCTCACAAAGTAGTCTCCACTGTCTACATATTATTATACAACAGAAGCCTTTTAAAGTAATTCCCTCTTGCTTTGGCCCACTCCTTAATAAAAATCCGATTGTTGGAAATATATATATATATATTATCTAGAGTGATAATTCAACAAATTTACCCAGACAATCTAGTTACACAGGAAAACAAATCAAATCAAATTTGGTATAAATTGCCTAACAACTGAGGAATAGGTTCCATTTTTCACTTCTACAAACATAAAACTTAAAAAATAATTTATTGAAAAGCATGGAATATCTTCCATTAGGATTGAATTTTAAAAACAGCACAAAAGATGGAAACATAAAACTGCCTCCAGGGAATAAAAATTGCCAGGAAGTTAAGGAAATCAGCAATTAATTACTACAGAATATGAAAGTATATCTGACCTCTTATGCTGTTTTTGTGTGCCAGGAATCTATTAAAGAATGTTCACAGACACAAATGTCAATCTTAATGCTTTAAATTTCCCTGGATACACCGAGTAGAGTGTTTGCTATTTTATTTTTAGAACCTAAAAATATCAAACCCATCATGGTAAAATCAGACAGGGAAAATATTGAGAAATAAATCCCTCAATGAACAGACTTTCACAGCACCTAACATTAACTTTGCCCCTTTAATATATTGTACTGTAGAAATTTTGACAAACAAGCTGTCGTTGCTTATTGATGACATTAGTTGGTTTGTAAAATTTAAATTTTATTTCATCAGAAATATATTTTAAAACTGAACAGTTAGTGATCTGTAAAATACACCTTAAGAATTGGAATGACAAACCAAAAGTTGAAGTTTGAGAGTATTATCCTTTGAAATATAGATTTGAAATGGTTGTCGAGATCTTAGTTGAAAATTCTTCTTCTTCTTCTTCTTCTTCTTCTTCTTCTTCTTCTTCTTCTTCTTCTTCTTCTTCTTCTTCCTCCTCCTCCTCCTCCTCCTCCTCCTCCTCCTCTTCCTCCACCTCCTCCTCTTCTTCTTTTCTCCTTCTCCTTCTTGTCCTCGTTGTCCGTCCTCCTCATCACTGTCGTTCTCCTCCTCCTCTTCCTCCTCTTTTTCCACATCCACTATCTCTAAGCTGACTATTTATATATTTTCACACTATGTTGTAGTGTATAATTGGAGGGGGGAGAGGGGATGAATACAGATGTGCACTTGCATGTGGAAGCCAGAGGCCAATGTGAGGTACCTTGGTCATTCTTCACACTATTTTTGATACAAGCTCCCCAACTGAGCCTGATTGATCCTACTGATTTGACTAGCTTGGCTGCATAGTCAGCCTCAGGAATTCACTACTCAGGTCTCTCACCACAGTGATGGGATTACAGGAGCCTGCTGCCACACCCATTTTTATGTGGGTCCTGGAGATAAAGCTCAGGTCTTCATCTTCTATAGCAAGGACTTTTTCAAGTGAGCATCTCTCCAGCCCTTATCTATGTCCTACATGAATATTACATAACAACACAGTCCTCTCCATGCATACAATAAACCCATGGTATTCCAAAATAGCGATAGATGTGGTGTATAGAGAATGAGAATCTCCTTCTTTGTGACTTTCAGGATGATTACAATAAACCTTCATGATTCTGAGTACCTTTGTCTGCCTCCTGTCCTGGTCTACTCATCCCTGCTGGTGTCCTATAATGGTCAAGTTAGAGTCAACTATTCCTGACCTCTAAGCATGATAAGAAGATGACATTAAATAAATCCTTAGTCAGATAATTAAGGAGAGAGCTCTGGCAGGAAAGAGCTTTCTCTGTTTCTAGAAAGTCTAAGCTTTTCTAGTAAAGAGTCACAATTTCTTCATATAACAAAGCATCCAACAGAAGTGGGTCTCAGTGTTCACACAACTGCTCATACTTAGTAAAATAAAATGAGGCAGACACCAACAGCTTAAAACTATTTGCTTGAAGATTTGCTGTGGACATCAGCATCTGTGCTCAAGATTCAAACTCTGGTCTTCAGGCTTACATGATAAGTACTTTACTTACTGAGCCAGCCCCTGAGCCTGAAAATGGACTTCCTATGGTCAGCATATGATTATGTCTATAAAAAAAAACCTACTGTGAGCTACTAAAAAAGTAGAGAGGCAGGAAGGTCACAAGGTCAAGACTACACTGGACTGTATTATAAAACTCTCTTTCAAAGCAAAAATGTATTAGAGGAAGAGGAGATTGTGTGTACAGTTCAGCAATAGAACATTTGCCTAGCATTTAAAAGCTTTGAGTTTGATCTCTAGTGCCACAAAGATAAAAAAAAAAGTCTTGTCCCTTTTTTATTTGATACAATTAGACCATTCACTGTAAAAATGATTGCTCATACACTTGGATTACTACAGTTACATATGATCATTTTTTTGATACATTTACTTTTCCTTTTGTGGATTCAAAAACAAAAACTAAACACAACTTTCACCTCAAAGAGAATAAGACATAGTTTATTCTGGAGCCATTTTGAGTGACCATGGAACAGGTACATAGATTTATGTTACACCAAATCCCATGTTCCAACTTAGAAGAAGTAGCTTCATGAAGTTTTATAGTTTTATAAATCAGAGGTCATAAATCAAAGCAAATTTAAAGTATATTATTGGGTACATCAGAGAGGCTGTTACAGCAAGATGTGGAAGCTTCCCTGTAGATCTCAGACGCTTCTATTGACATTCTTAGTTTCTGGGTTGGTGGAAACTTGAGTCTGCTGAATCAATAGAGTCCAAGAGGTTTTGAAATCAATTAGTCACAAGATGTTAGTACTGACATAGAGATACACAAGGAAAGCTAGCTATTCAGGTGACATTTCTAAGATTTAAATAATTATTATTAATAATTATAATAATTATATAACATATAAATATATAATAGTATAATAATATATAATATATAAGTATATAGTAATTATATATATTAAATGTGTGTATAATTATATAATAATTATAATAATTACTCCTGAGATAAAATAATTAGCCTCTGGACCTGCAACATCCCAATCTTTCCACACCACTGTAATTCTAGTTAGTCAGTTTGTTTTTGTCGATACATCTTCTCTAGAATTTCTTGTTGACACATCTCATATACTTATTTATTTACCAAAATTTAAAATTTTACTTTAGCAATTTCTATAAGTTGATATTCCCTGATTTTTTTGTGTGTCTCAGTTAAACTTCCTTCTGTTCCAAACATATTCCTGTTACACCTTCCAAAGGTGCTCATAACTCTTGGAAGCTACAGTTCTAATTTAAATGATGTCATTAATTTACTCATTTGACTCATTTGTCCATTTGTTCCTTCCATTTAATATGGATGTTGGAATATTAGACTCAGGAGCTCAGTCTAAAGGAACAAAGGGCAGGAAAGAGACCAAAGTCTGTCCTCAACAGAGAGACTGTGTTTGATATCACAGCAGCAAGGATCTGCAAGTTTCCTGTGGGATGAAAGTCTTATGAAGGAAAAGGAGCTAATCAGGTCTCTTTTAGGAGTAGACAAGGGGATTCACTATAAGGAATATGGTACATCTGTGAAGTTGATATAAAACAAGGTATATGCAGTTTAAGACAATCTTGAGACATGTGTGGCCCCTTTCTTCTGGAACTTCTTGTTCAAGTAAAGCAGACTATCATGAGAATGGTCTGTATCGACAAACAGTTCTCTCTAGATATGGATGTGGCTGACAACAGCTGAACAATGACAGCAAGACAGTCCCTGGGGATGGAGCATTTTATCATGAAAGAATTCCATTATAACTATCCTAGGAACCGTACTTATTGAAGGAAACTACAGCAGCTGCAACAATCTGCAGGGAATAAAAACATAAAAATATGTGAAGATGTATAATATATGTGCATGTCCTACCTATAAATAGCCTCCTACCCTGTAATCCAGACATCCCATTACAATTACACATGTTCAAGAAAATTAGTGCAACTTTCCATGAAGAATGTTCAAGAATATTCAGTACATCTTGGTTTTAAAGCTCCTAATTGCCCCCAACAGGACAATGGTCAACTACTATGCATTGCTCTTGAGCCGTAAAATACCACTTGGAGGAAACAAAGAATGGATATATTATATTACAAACCTAGACGCAGAACCAACATCCCGATGAGTCTAATTACATGAAGTTCAAGAAAGGGGAACACTCCTCCACTGTTGGTGGGACTGCAAGCTTGTTCAACCACTCTGGAAATCAGTCTGGCGGTACCTCAGAAAATTGGACATAGTACTACCGGAAGATCCAGCAATACCTCTACTTGGCATATATCCAGAAGAGTTTCCATCTGGTTATAAGGACACATGTTCCACTATGTTCATAGCAGCCTTATTNGCCTAGTTGGCCATCATTGGGAGGAGAGGCCCCTTGGTCATACAGACTCTATATGCCCCAGAACAGGGGAATGCCAGGGCCATTACGTGGGAGGGGGTGGGTAGGGGAGCAGGGCGGGGACGCGGGAGGGTAAGGGAAAATTTCTGGATAACATGTGAAATGTAAATGAAGAAAATATCTAATAAAGAGGAAAAAAAAAGAATGGACAAAACCTTGTACTGTGATAAAGGCAGTGTGCACTGAAATCTGTGTTATAATTGTGGTTTCAGAAATGTTGTTTTAAAAATGATATTTGAAACTTTCTCAACTGTACATCTATTTACTGCATGAGCAGGGGTCAGAGGACAACCTGTGAATTGTGCTCTCTCCTTCCACTATATGGGTTTTAGGGATAAACCTTAGGTCATCTGGGTTACCTGCTAAGCTTTCTGGCTAGCAAAGGCCTTTTTGTTTTAAGAAAAATGTCAAGTAGCAAGAATTTTCTTCTCTCTCATCTTATGACAAATATATGTCAAATTCTGCTATTTTTAAATTTTAGAAAGCTAAACACAAAGTGGAATTCCTATAAGCTTTGTATAACTCTTGGATTCAGCTTCCTCCCTTCAATTTTTTGTTTGTTTATAAACTGTGCAAATGTTCCATCTGTATTTACTGACTTGCAGGAATCACTTGATCTTGTGCTGATATTAAGTCCACCACTTCAGAGGTCCCTTCTCTGCTTAGTGGTCTCAGGACACAATCTACAGATACTGCAATCTGAAAGAAGTGTTTTCATCTCCCTGTCCAGACAGTTCCTTACACACTTACTTTCACACAGTCTTTGAGACTCTTAATCAGTGTTTTCAGAGCATACCAACAGTTTCTGACAAGAAAATTCACACACATACACACACAAAAAAAACACCCTTAATTTGAAGCCATTGGTTTTTTGATATTATATCAGTTATTTCATTGAAGCAAAAAGATCATTTCCAAAGCAGTGTGTGCTGTGTGACACTGTATCAGAGGAGACATAAACAAACATCTATCCATTTCAGGTAAGGATCACATGGCAGACCAAAATAAGGATGCCACCTGCGGGGCCTTGAAAGACAGCCTATTTTGGTTGAATGAGGCTTGCTCCAGCAACCCAGTAGAAAACTATACAAGGGACAGAACACTGAGCCACATTCCCAGAGAGAGGTGCCTGACACCTCAGAGCCCCCAACTCCATAATTCTGTGACTATAAGTCACACAGACAATGTCCCAAGCTCCTGGCATTCTGGCTAGACTCCACCCCCTCAGTTACCTGACTATAGCCAGGTATACTCCTTCCCATAGTTACCTGGCAACAGCAAGATAGCCCAGCCCACTATAAAAGGAGCTGCTTAGCCCCTCCTCACTCTCTTTAAACTCTCACCTTTCTTACTCTCTTCTCTAGCCCTACTTCTCTCTCTCCCCTCCCCTATCTCTCCACATGGCCATTGCTGGCCTCTCTTCCTCTTTCTACCTTCTCTCTTTCTCCCTGCCTTTCTATATAACAAAGCTCTAAAACCACAGACTGTGTCTGCTCATCAAGGCCCACAGTGCTTGAACGATGGGATAGGCTTTCCCCTAAAGAGCCACCCATGCAGACCAAGGACAATCGCCGATGTGGGAACCTTCCAACACCCCCTTTCTGCCTGCTCTCTCCTCACTTCAGCCTGGAGATGACCGAGAGCTGCCCCCCAGAGGCCCCCCATTTGTTCTCAGCTCTTCGGAGGTGTCCAGCGGAATCTGGGATGCCCGAGACTGAGGAACCTGTTACCTAAGACTGCTCCTTATCCAACCCCCGAAGTTCTGGGGTCCAGTGGCTTCGCACAACCAGACACCCACCCAAGCCATGTGGAAAGCATACAGCAGTCCTCCTGTGTCTACCTGCCCAAGGCACCAGAACTCTGGTGGGACAAAGGTTTTCTCCCACTCCCTTTATTCCCACTGCTCACTGCTCAACAGCCACCAAAGTTCAACTTGGTGAACTAGTACCTTATAAAGGAATTACTTACTTGAGCATGGTGGAGGGGTTACTTATAGGGCATAAATCATACCCCAGTATGGGTGACAGCTCACAAAAGCTGGAAACCTAGAGTACCCTGTAAAACCTGTACGCAGTTTAAGTCTGGAGAGTACCCTTTCCAAGTAGTTCAGTTGACCGGAGCCTCTTTTGGGCAACTTGAATGATCTCTGCTTCTTCCAGGCACATTGGATGGTTACTTTTTTGTTCCAGGTGCTCTTAGCTGGTCTTTGCTTCTTCCAGGCAGTTCCACCTATTTGAGCCCTTTCCTAAGCAGCTCCATTTGTCTGAAAGTGTCTCTCAACAATCCTTAGAGATTATATATGTGCCACCCCCACCTCCCACTAGTGAATCTGTTCAGTTTCAGGGACTTCCTGAAGCCATTTTGAGTTGTTTGTTCTTAGAGCATCAGGAGTTTTTCTTCAGGATGGAATGTTTTACCTTTCTTTAGACCGTTCTGTTTCACATTGTAAACATCCTGTGTCTTACTGCGCTTCTGTCCAGGTTATACAGCTTTAGTCTCAGAGGAAATTTCTACATATGAATGTGAGACATTTTAATTCTCAGAAAACAACTTTACTCCACATAAGCAGAGTCTGGATTCCTGGAAATCTTTCTTCTCTAATCCTCATGTTAAAATGTGATTTTAACATTCCCTCATTACATGATAGTTCTCCTTAGGGTTTTTCTTTAGATTAAATTCAACTGAAAACAAGATATGTGGGCAGATACCTGTAAATAATAATGTTAGCAGGTCAGAAACCAACCCAATTTTGATAAAAAAGAGATTAAAGGATAGATGAGTTTTCATATATTCTTTTTAACTTTGAAATATTATGTTTAGGCTGCCATTATAAAGACCATGAATGTTAAGTGGGCTCTGTTATGCAAGTGTGTGTGTGTGTGTGTGTGTGTGTGTGTGTGTGTGTGTGTGTGTGCATATTTATGTACCCACCACTTTGCTCAAGATATAGAGCCTTAACCATGCTCCGTGCCATGGCTCATCCATATCATCTTTTTCCACGATGAACCTGAGATTAGGGATTCTGATTTCGATGATTGCTGTTTTGTTCTTAATGTTGTTATACAATGTGTCATCTTGTATTAAATATTTCTGGTAGTTCTTTGGTGCATCAAACTGCTGTCACAGTGCCATAGGATGGGTGGCTTATGCAGCCAATGTGTGTTCACTGTTCTGGTGGTTGAGAAGTTCATGAAGGAGGTCCCTACAGATTAGTCCCTGTCTGGTGTAGACAGGGCCCATTTGTCAGATTTCATCTTATGGGATCACTAATCTATTCATAAGGGCTTCATTAACTGCTTTCACCTCACTCACCATAATGGAAATATTATCTGTCATCTGAATCAAATATAAGTGATTTCTAACATCTGTATTCTCCTGAGATTTATTTTCCGAACTCAGTCTATGAAACTAAATGAATAATGTGTTTCCCAAGTACAGTTGTAGGACAGGCATAAGATAGACATCCAGAAGATAAGAAGAGAAAATGAATACCTGCTCTCAAACAAATCCAACACATAGCAAGGAAAACTTAATTGTACCCAAAGATGTGAGGATCTTCCTCTTTGGTTCCACCCCTTATCTTCAAAGCCCTCTGTGGCTATGATCTCAAATGAGGCTCCTTTAGGGGAAGGATTCTTGCACAGCTCTGCCAAGCAGGAGTCTGCCTGCTTGTGGCTTATACAAGTACCTCAAGGAAGTGATCTGTTCTGTTTATTTGCTAGATTTTGTTGTAGAGGTGATATTATACTCATGTTATGCACCTGAGCTTCCAGAGTCTTGATTATTTCAAGTTTATTGGCATTACCAATAAAGCTTACATTTCTTCTTGGACATGTATTTTCCTACCATGTGCAGGCACTTTTCTGTTGACTGTGCATTTAAGACGCCTCACTGAAGAAGCAATGAAGAGCCATCCCTTGCTGATGTTGCAGGGACCAACAGCACTGTTTTGATCCATAGACTGGAGGAATATTATATTTAGACTATTGACTCAGGGCTTTAATATATTTGTTTCAATCTTTAGGTAGAAGTTAAATTATGTTGGTTTTATAAAAAAATCTATTTTATTAGTTTGTGCTTTTTGTTGTGTTGTTATTTCTTATAGTTACTGTGATTACTATAAGGTTGGATTTAAATTGGCTTTTAATATTTGTTTTATATCTTTCATGTCTTTTATGTTCTTCTATTCCATAGCTGTATTTGTTACTTTTCTCATTGCTTTGTCAAAATGCACAGTGAAGGCAGTTTAAGGAAGAAAAGGTTTATTCTGTCCCATAGATTTAGAGGATAGTCCATTATGATATGGAAGTGACAACAGCAAGGAACAGAGAAAGGTGATTGCTGTGCTCAGCTCATTTTCTTCTAGTTCTTCAGTCTGAGATACAGTTCATGGCATGGTGTTGCCCAGATTAAGAGTCTTCCTGTCTCAGTTAATACAAGGTCCCTTTTCAACAAGCTCAGTGATTTGTTTCTTAAGGGAGTTTCTCAATCCTGTCAAGTTGACGGTATTAACCATCACCTCTACTAATGCCTTCTGCTCTGATGATGTGGATTCTTTTGTTTTGTTTTGTTTTGTTTTTCAAGACAGGGTCTCTCTGTGTAGCCCTGGCTGTCCTGGAACTCACTCTGTAGACCAGGCTGGCCTCGAACTCAGAAATCTGCCTGCCTCTGCCTCCCAAGTGCTGGGATTAAAGGTGTGCGCCAGATGTGGATTCTTAATGGACCACAGAGAATGCCCTTATTGTTTCTCCAACTTTGCTTAAAATTTATTACTTTAGAGTTCTCCCTGGAGGTTATAATCATTGTTTTTACTTAAAATAGTCTAATTCAGAGTAATCTAATTTCAATATTGTTTGTGACATGTGTCCATACAGATGTTTCTTTATAATGTACAGCTATTGCTAAGGAACAGTTCATTAGCAGTAGCTTTATAGACAACTGTCATTGATCTCTATGAAAGCTGGAGTAGAAGACCAACGATGCTAAAATAGAACTGTCACCCAATACTTCTTCCTATTTTTCCAGGGGTACCATGTTCAGAGAGGTGTGTTCCTATTCTCTCTGCAGCTGAAATGTAGTCAGAATGACTGTTACTCACTGGCTGGGTAGATATGAAGTTACCCACCTGCTCAATTCTAATGACATCCTACCCCACCCATTAACCTATGTCCTCAGTCTTTGAATGTTTCTCTGTATCTAGAATATTGTTAAAGAGTACTAGTCTAGTAACCAGGTAACACTTTTGCTGCCAAGTTGGAGAGTAAGGAAACTTTGTAGACCCCAGTAATCTCTCAGCAGAGGTTCTGACAATAATGTGTCAGGATTAAAGCAGGATTTGTTATAGACTTCCCCTTATACTGATTGTCAAGGAGTGTGATAGACCTGGCTTTCAATCTGACATGCACCTTTCCTATCTGAATGAGCAAGATGATGGTGGTGGTGGTGGTGTGAAGCTGCTTAAAAGCCCCCTTGATGTTTCAGATTGGAGTCCTTGTGACCATATGGTGTTCCATGAGGAAAGCTTTGAAGTAAATTAGCCCCGTGTTCAAAACTATGCCAGGTTTCTCTTCCTTCATGAAACACAACTACATAAGGTTCAAGTCTAGGCAATAGTCCTCTTGATAGAATTGACTTTGACTTCATGACTTTATAGATCCTACAGACCATGTTATTTGGATGGTTATGTTCTCAGTGAAGCTCGCAACTGGCTGCACCTCTCTGTATTGACTAGCATGGCCTACAGCTCTGCTGGGCCTCTCAAAGAGGCAGAGGTGTATTAGAATGGAACACATGGCACCAACAGGAGCTGGTGGGGCATAAGGAGATTATGACTGTCCTATTTTTCAACCATTTTAATGTTTCTAATCATGTAAGGAAGATTTCTGTATAGACATTTATTATTGTCTTTTCCATTTTGCATTAGCATTGTAACATAAGAAATGTTATGCATTTCATTTTAACGTGTATAGAAGTAGAAGGTTTTATAAAAGTTCATGTTGTCTTTTATATTGACACACGTGGCTGCTCTTGCATCTGCCTGTGGCCTCCAGTCATTGTCTAGCCATTTACTTCAGCCAAGATCCTAGAATTCCTATAAGCCAGGTGTGCTGAGTAAACCTTTCCATTTCTTAAAAATCTTAGGATATCTTAATTTCTCCTTAATTTTTAAGGAATAAATTTAATGACTGGAGAGGGTTTGCTTCGGTTTCTTTTTCTCTGTGTCTCACCAAGGCAACCAGGGTCTTCTGTTTCCACTTTTGCTTAGTTGGCCTTTCTGTTTGGCTGATACCCATGTGTCTACACTAAAACTCAATCGGATATGGTTGCAAATTTGAAGCTCTGGCAAATGAATCTGCCCTGCCAGGGAAGCATGAAGCTCATGGAAAGAGAGAGCAGCAAAGCACTCCCCAAAGTATCAGTGTCCGAGCATGGTCCTCTGGAGCTGAAGATACAGCTATAAAACCTCTGGATTTAGTTATCATGTTTAAACCTATATAATCTATAAATCCAATCTATACTCATGAATGCTATGTATGAATTTATAGTGGCTTTATAATTCATCAATAGGTTATAAATCTGCAACTTCTTCATGTCTTTTCATCCGTTGTGCCCAGCATATGGGTGGCTTCAAGCAATCTTCAGCACCAGCAGGTTCCATCATAATCAGATCTCTCTTGCTTCCTTCACTTCATCTTTCATGAGCCACAAGTTTTTCCTGCCAATTTCCACCTGCTTCTCAGTTGCCTTCCTCTGACATTCATCTCTGCCTCTGCTTAGCTGTTTTCTCTCAACTCATTCCTGTATATTTTGCAACCTCTTACTTCAGCTGGCAGTGACTGGCATGTACTTAATGGGAATAGAATTTTTTTTTCATTTTCAGGTGTTTGCTCTTAGTGTTTCTAATATCACACTTAAGCCCCACCTCAACAAATAAGGTGCTTCTTTTTCTGAAAATCTACCACCTATATATGGATATATTTCACTACTCTAGTGAAATGCTCAAAGCTGGTTATTTTCCACGGGAAAAAAATCTTATTTAACTGCTATTTTAGAAGTTCAAGTGCAGAGCAGTAACTTCTACTCAGCATTAATGCTTACGGGGGATGGCCACATGAGAGTAGTCACAGTACATTGATTCAAGAGGGACTGTCACCTCATAGACAACAAGTATGGAGAGTGACTCAGGAGTCAGTCAGGTGTTTCTCTCTCTCTCTCTCTCTCTCTCTCTCTCTCTCTCTCTCTCAGACAGGGTTTTGCTCTGGAGCCTAAGCATATGTGGCATTTCCTAGGTTGCCCAGGCTTAACTCAAACTCATGATCTTTCTTGCAAGACACTTAAACATCCATCACAATTGGTCTCTTATAATAATTCTTTCTTGGGAATAAGTAGCAGCCCCATGAAAATTATTTCCTCCTCCTCCTCCTCCCTGGACTCATGTCTTATCACTATTTTGAGGACTCTGCTTCCATTCATGAACCCATGGGGATAAACCATATGGAAACTATGACCATATGTAAGTAATTTTGTCCATATCACCTCAGCAGCTGTGTGCTTGTGATTCTGGTGACATGACTAAAGCAAAAGAAAGCATTTTTGAACACTCTTCACCATTCTCCAGATTGGATGATCTTTCTACCCTCTTTTCTATATATAGTAAGGTGATATAGATGTTATTTTAGTGTTCAATACTTTGACCTCTTAAGAGTTTCTTCCTTAACATTTGCTCACTGAAGGCAGAAACTTCTCTGGCCAAGGCTGAAAACAGTACTAGTCTATGGATATAAATGTGAATACTAAGAAGGCAGTTTGATTGAATACGTGTTTATTTAGCAAAACATCAGTAGTAGGTTCTTATCTAGGGCCTGTGACTTCCCTAGACTTAAGCTTTTGACTAGGTTTGACAACACTAGGCATATACCCCTTCTCACAGAACAGGTATTGAATCCAAACCAGAAAGCAGTTGTTTACCCCTAAATCAGTCATGCCACTACACTACTGAATCAATGGACACATTCTGTGTGGTTCTATGCAGAATCTATAGCAGGTAAGACTATTGGTGATTTTTCTCTGCAGCAACTTGCATGAAACTATTGATAATAGCTGACAGTTTTCAGCTCAATTCCTGCTTAATTTCTCTATGCTCTCTATGAACATCTGAAAACTTGAAGGAATAATCTACATATAACAAATCAAATAATAAATGGGCTGAGAAAGAAATTAGGGAAATAACACCCTTCACAATAGCATAAATAAGAAAATATCTTGGTGTGACTCTAACCAAGCAAGTGAAAGATCTGTATGACAAGAGCTTCAAGTCCCTGCAGAAAGAAATCAAAGAAGACCTCAGAAGATGGTAAGGCCCATCTTAACTGTAAGCAGGGCAGTTTCCTGGACAGGGTACCCAGAAGAGTACAAATGGACAAATCAATCTAAGTTACAGCATGCTTTCCTATTCTACTTCTTGTCTAAACAGTTATGTAACATGCCCAACTGCTTCAGGCTCCTGCTCCCTCATTTCCCTATTTCCAATGAGAGATTGTGCCCTTGAGCTGTGAGCAGAAATAATCCTCTTCTCTTTTAGATTGTTTTCACCATATTATTTTACTACATGGTGATTATGTGGAAGAGTTTTCAGCTTAGTTGTCTAAAGTTTTCTAAGTGTCCACAGTGTAGGAGGCAAAATCCCAAATTTCTTACATACATCTTTTATACAGAAGGAGAAATGTCACCAGAAGGATCAGTTTTTAACTCCAGAAATCTTTGAATAATATTATGATAGAGATTTAAATTTTCTATGTAGACTTAGGAATGTTGAATAAAAATAGAGTGAATATACAGTAGACAGTGTTTTTAGTGGCCTCTGTGGAATCCTGTGACTTCTGCTTCTCCTTTGACAGAGAACCAACCCAGAGCTGCTATGACCAGGCTGAGTTCTCAAAGAACAGCCAGAACAATAGGGCGTGGAGCTTCTGATTCATCTGACCTTTCCTGTCTGCATGAAGATCCCTTTAGCAGCCTTGAAAATTGAGGGCATTTAAAAAAATAAATAAACCCAACTCTATGTCAACCACTCATTTAACAAATTCAGGTTATTGCTTTAAGTCAGATCTAAAATTGAGCACTCTCCTTCCACCAGAAGTGTTCTCAGGTCAAGTGCAGGAATCCTATCTCCAGAGAAATATTTCCAAATCATAGGTGTCTATAAATGTCAAAGCTTAAGAACATGTATTCTGATATATTAATTGAAAATGCATTGCAATTGGAATAAAGGTTACTATGGGGAAAGTGAAGGAATTATAAAGAAGCTGTTGAGATGTAATTAAGGATAGCACTTGAATATTGATGAGCCACAGACATTGGAAACCATTGGCTGAGTCTGGCAGAAGGCCAAATTGTCCATCTGTAGAAGCATACCTTCTCTTTCCTGACTTTCAGTGCACAATAAATATCTATCTATTAATATTTTAACTTAATCATCTCCACTTTATTTCCAAAGTCTTCTCAGTTAGGAAATGAGCTGAGTGAAAGTTTTCAGTGGAAAATGCAGGGTGAACTCCAATGTAATCTTATCTAAACAATGGCTGTACCTTTGTTTTAGCTTTTGCAAATAGATTTCCAAGTACATATATGTAAAGTATTTCTTTCACTTGTCAGAGTTTACACACCGATGTACATACACACACATACTAAAAAAAAGTCCCCACATATAAATACATATTTTATAGTTATCCCAAAATAGTTTTATATTAAAAGGTTTATATACTATACATAAAAGAAAAATGTCACTTTCTTTGAGAAGGACCTTAAAATACTATGTTTGTCTTTCTCCAGCTAGCAAAAGGCTCCAGCTACAGTAGAAGGTGACACAGCTTACAACATAGCACCATATATTTTTCAAAGTCCTTTTCATAAGGGAGTATTTGTTTCAGAAAGGAGATGCTCAACAGAATGGAAAAGCAGATCACAGAATGAAGGAAACCTTGACTAGCTCTACATCTGACAATGACTTAATAAGTAATTTACAGAGAATAAGAATCAAGTAATCAAACAATCAATGAAAAATGTGGGCTACAAGGGCAGGTGAGTAAATGTACCTGCTGCCAAGCCTAATGTCTGCAGTTTGATCTCTGAGACCCACATGATGGAAGAAAAGGACCACCTCCCACAGTTATTCTCTGTCTTCCACACATGCACTGTGGCATGGATAAGCACATGTGTTCAGGCAGTCAGGTGCACACACCCATACACATACCTCAGACACATAGCACACCAAATCAATAAAGGTAATAAAATATGCTGATGAGGAAAGGAGATCCTTAATCACCGATGGTGAAAGTAGAAATCTGTGTAGCTACTGGGAAATCAGTGTGAAGATTTCTCCAAAACCCCAAAGTAGCATTATCTCCTGTGTGTCTACCCAAAGGACTCTATATGCCCCAAATGAGATATCTGTACACCCATGCTCACCACTGCTCTGTTCATAATATCTAGGAATCAGCTTAGGTGTTCAACAACTGAAACAAAGAAAATGAAAATATTGTCCATATATGTAATGGAATTTTATTGAGATGTATACATGAATGAATAATGCAATCATTGGGAAATGAATATAATTGGAGAATAGTATTCTGAGTGGAGGCCATTGATTTGTTTGAGTTAATTATATATCCAGCTACCGCACTGAAGCTGTTTATCAGGTTTAGGAGTTCTCTGGTAGAATTTTTGGAGTCACTTATATATACTACCATATCATCTGAAAATAGTGATACCTTGACTTCTTCCAATTTGTATCCCCTTGAACTCCTTTTGTTGTCTTATTTCTCTAGCTAGAACTTCAAGTGCTACACTGAATGGATAGGGAGAGAGTGGTCAGCAGCTGCTGCGGTAGGGGTGGGGAACCTCTAGAAAGTCCCACAGAATGGGGGGAGGATGTGTATTCCCACGGGATGGGGGAGGCTCCCAGGATTCAATGTGGGTGACCTTAGCCAAAATACCCAAAAGTGGGAGATGTAATCCGAAAAGACTACCTACCTTCAGTAGTCAAACAGGACCCCCAGAGGAGAGATGGGGACACTAGCCCACCTATAAAACTTTCAACCCAAAACTGTTTCTATCTAAAAGAAATGAAGGAACAAAAATGGAGCAGAAACTGAAAGAATGACTGACCAATGATTGATTGGTCCAACTGGGGATTCCATGACACTATTACTGATGCTATGTTGTTCTTGCACAAAGGAGCCTGCCATGGCTGTCCTGTGAGAGGCTTTACTAGCAACTGACTGAGACAGATAAAGATACAGCCAAGCATAGGATGGAGGTTAGGGACCCCTATGGAAGAGTTAGGAAAAGGATTGAAGGAGCTGAAGGGGATGGCAACTCTGTAGGAAAGCCAAAAATGTCAACTAACTTGGACCCTTGGGAGCTCCCAGAGACTGAGCCACCAACCAAAGAGCATACAAGAGCGGGTCCAAGGCCCCCTGCACATATGTTGCACAGAGCTGCCTTGTCTGGCCTCAGTGGAAGAGAACTTGCCTAATCCTGTAGAGAATTGATGTCCCAGGCTTAGGGGAATACACAAAAGTCTGATGCACCTTCTCAGAGGTGAAGGGGATGGAAAAATGAGGGAAAGAACTCTGCTAGGACGCTCCAGGAGGGGGAGCAACATTTGGGATATAAATAAATAAAATAATTAATAATAATGAAGAAAAAGGAGAAGGAGGAGAAGGAGGAGGAGGAGGAGGAAAAGGAGGAGGAGGAGGAGGAGGAGGAGGAGGAGGAGGAGGAGGAGGAGAAGAAGAAGAAGAAGAAGAAATGGGTCTTAACTGAGCAACCAAAAGCTCTCACAGGCACCCCAGAGGCCTAACACCCAGCTGATTCTAGATTCTGTCAGCTTGATAATTAACACTAGCCACCAAACTTTCCAAGTCCTTTTTACCTTTATTTACATTAAATAGGGATTTTACAACTTATGCTTTTTAAGTAGCTGCCAGACATTTGTGTTGACTTGGCTTTTTTTTTTTTAGCACTTTATAATTATTAAGGAAATGGTTAATTTCTCAACTTTAAAGGGTGTTTTAAAAATTAAAATGCTCCCCTTCCTGCTTGGTAATGAGTGCACTATTAATTAATGTTTTCTTAACAATTAATTCATTCCTTTCCCCCTTATTTCTAGGCATTTATGCTTGGTTACTTTTTTAAATGATACTTTAGAAAAGATTTAGCTTATTCTTTTAGAGGTAAACCACAAGGAAGAAGCAAATCTTTGAATTTTAAATAATTCATAGCTGTCAAGCTGTTCTTAATCACTAGGTGAAGACATATGAATTTTGTGCTCTTTCCAAAAATTATATAGTAAGTATTGAAATGTCCCAAAGCTGTACCAGACTGAGAAGAAATGTGTTGCATCCCAAAGTCCTCTCTTAGATGAAATCAGAATTTCTGCACTGTCTGTATTGGAGAGCCACTGTGTTTCTAGAAATAGTGTGTGCTGCATATCTGCCCAACTCAGCAAAAACAAAACAAAACAAACAAACAAACAAAACCAAAAAAACTAACACCCAAGAACAAGACTTTCTATTTTCCTTCCCCTTTCTCTTCACAGACTCACACTTGGATTAAGTGCCTTGTCCAAAAGGAAATCTTCCTCTCTCCTTGTTTTGCAACATTTCACAAAAAGCTTTTATTGATTGTATTACTGAGATGGGTTTCAGGTTGAACAGCTCTGTCTTTCCTCAGAAACTATAACAGCATGGTGGCATGTTACTCTCTCAGATGCTTATAAACTCAATCCTTAGATAGCATCCTTCTTAACATGAGCTTATCTATGGGTATCATTGATGGGTAGAGAAGTCAATGGGAAGATAAAGACTTTCAAATGGACATTGGTCACTGATGGATCATGGATCTCTTCCTGCTCTCTGAGAGTGATATCAACACTGCCACAACTAACTTGAAATTAAGCTGGCACTCCCATGTTCTTTCCAGATTCTTGGGCAGTCACTGACTGAGTCACTTCTGAGTTCCAAACTTATCCCATTATCTTACTCACTCCACTATGTCCAACCTCTTGTCTCCTCTTTGCCTCTATCAGAGGCTTTTTCTAGAATATTCTTCTCCACTTTCTTTTTCAAAATACATTTTTATGAGCTCTTTGAGACTTGAATACAATGTATTTTGATCATACTCACTATCAACCCTTTTCTTCTAACTCTTCTCAGTTCTACCCCCACCTCTTTACCTATCCAACTCTTAAGGAATCACCCCTTTTAAATAATTAACTGAATGCAATTTGTGTTGTCCATGGGTATGGAACCATCTAATGGGATGGTCAGGCTACTAGGTGCCACAGCTCTCAGGTGCCTTAAAGGAAAGAGACTTGATTCCATAAGTTATTAACTGTCCACAGATCCTCCATTATAGGTGTGGATATGTGTGGCCTCCCACTGCTTTATGCTAGAATGTTGACTGGATTGACATTGTGCAGACATTGTTCAGCAACTACAGTTCCAGTTCAGTTGTTTGTCATTTCACACCAAGAACACAGTTTTACTGTCTTCCTTGGCCTCTGCCTATTACAATATTTCTGACGCCTATTCTACCTTGGTCCCTAAACCTTGGGGAGAGATGTGATATAGATTTCACATTTATGGAAGCTTCTCTGACTATGGCTGAGTGAGACACTGGCTTATGTGTATATCAGAATAGTATTAAGACTCATTTTATTGTTGTGTTCCTTTACCTGACCAATAGTATTTGGTGTTCCCCTAGGCCCATGGCCTATCCAGTCTCAGTTTCGTGGTCACTTGACCAGTGTTAAGTATGAGCTCCATTTCATGAAGTGGGCTTTAAATCTAAGTAGGAGTTGTTGGTTACTGCCATAATGTTTATGCCACTATTGCACCAGCATATCTTGCAGGCTGGTCACTGTTGTAAATTGTAGGGTTTGTAGCTGAGTTGATGGTTACATTTCTCTTCTGGTAAAATCTAAGGTACCTTCTAGTACCTTGAATACTACTTCATAGGGGTGAAACCTACTGGCCAATTCAACTTGTCCATGTTCAGTGAGGTATTCAAGTAATGTCTTCAGCAATAACATCTTACAGTCATTTTGTGGGAAGTAACCAATAGACTAGGGAATAGCCTAAAATGTTTGTGAGTTTTATGAAGCCCATTTGGCCAGTGATTCTATTAGATGTAACTCATTCCTAGTACTGAGAGTTTCACTTGGTGGCAAAGATGTCTAATTGAAGCATTCTCACTCTTGTTATTTGCTAACTCCATTTATATATGTATATATTTTAGGAAAGTTCTACACTAGTAGCTTTTCATATGGCCCTTCAAGTTGCCCTTAGTGTTAATAGTCTCTCTCCATATTTCATCTCTCACCTTTTTCTTCCATCCTCCTCCCCAGTTATTTCTTCCACTCCAGTCTCTTCCTTGTTTCTCCATAGCTTTATATTCTATTTTCTGTACCTAAGGACACCTACTCTAATTCATATCCCTACTCAATATCTAATCTCTGTGGTAATTTGGATTATAGCACAGATATCAAAAGCTTAAAAGCTAACATCTACATATAAAGGAAAAACATACAAATTTTGTCTTTTGGTATCTGGGTTATTTTGCCCATGATGATATTTTTCTAGCTCTATTCATTTACCTGAAAATATAGTTGTGTTTTTTCACAGCTGAATATTATTCCATTGTGTACATTTATTACACTTTTATTATCCATTTATCAGTTAATGGGTATCTAAAGTTGTTCATAACTCTGACTATTATAAGTAGATCAGCAGGAAAATGGATGAGCAAATATATCTGCAGAATTCTTTCTTCAGTCAGGGGGACATGGGAAGCTCTCCTGTTAGAACCTCCAAACAAGCTCTGAAGACACTGTTTTTCATTTGGCAGCCTGTGGCTTCTTGGAGGAGCAGCGTGATCCTCTGTATAGGGTAACTTTAATTAAAATGATTTAAATGAAAAAAAAAACATATAGGCACCTTATAACATAGTAGATTTCCAAATGCCTTTTCTAGAAATCCTTAGTGTTGGTTTTTCTTCCCTCTACTCACTCCTCTACTCTACCTTTCCACCTCTTCCATCCCTCTTCTCACTTACACTTTCCTCCCTGCTAATTGCCTTATCCTCTTCACATCGCCTGTGTTTTACTTTCTTCCTCCCTTAATATCTTTCTTGTCCCTTACCATCAATGGTCCTCTGCTAGTTAACATCCCTGAAGAGGACTTGTTTTTGTTTTGCTTTGGTTTTTTTTTTTTTAAAGACTGGCTCTGACTATGTAACCCTGGCTATCCTGGAATGCATTATGAAGAACAGACTGGTCTGGAGTTCAGAGAAGTCTGCCTGTCTCTGTTCCCTAGCATTAATAAAGGCATATACCACCATGCTTGGCTTAATTTTTGTTTTTATTCATGTGCATTCCATATCTTCTCAGCTCCATTACGATCAGATAATAAAACTTCTGACAGTGCAGTCACTAAAATGAATCATTGACAACAAATCTGTCTGGGTTGCTTTGTAATTTTTAGAAGACTCACTCAAGTTTTACTCTGAGTGCTATAAGCATACAGATTATTTATCAAACTTGATATTTGTGGCCTTGCAATAGGTAGCTATTAGTTTTGAGATGAACAACATCAAAATCAAAGTCCTTCGATTCTCTAAGTTATAATAAAATGCACAGATGCAATCCAATTCGCAAATGAAATCCTTCATTATTTAGTGATGGCTTTTTCTTGTGTGTTAGAGTATAAGTATCCTGTGAAGTCCTGTGCTATTTTCTTGAACTCAAGAATGATTACATTCTTTGAGTGGTCCACTAACTGGCTGTTGAGTGAAGTGTACTGGCCATTCAATCTCTTTGATCTGTGTTGACTTTCCCAGAAGCTGAAAGACCAGATGGAATCAGATACCATGAGATTTCATAATACCCTCAGACCCTATCACAGTGTAAAATAAATGAGGTGTTCATTTATGGGGTGTGCTTTTCAGTATTTTCAGCCTGAGGTTGATATAAGTAACTCAAAGTGCAGAAAAGTAAAACTGCAGCTAATGGGGCCTTTGTGTTTGCATTCATTATTTGCTCAATAAATAAGTATGAACATCAGTTTAACCTAAAGAGACAATCAAGTATTTCAACCAGTTGTAAAACATCTGAAATTAAGGCTGACATGACCTTAACCTAAACACTTTGCTTTAGGCATAAACAAGTAGCATGCTTTGAAAGATATATTTGGTGATCTCATTATGGGTTGTATAATTTAAACAGTAGCACACATAAAGGTAATGATTCAGAAAAAAGGAAATAGCAGTGGTGGAATTCCATGCATGAATTTAAGTGTTCAGTATTAAACTGAGAAGACCAGAGATGATTTCTCTCTCAATCTATTTACAAAATCTAATTATCTACAAAGACCAGCTCATGGCTCTATCCCAAACCTCAGGACCAGAGGCAGGAAGATATGAGGTTGAGAACTTCTTCAATTAAAAAAAAAATGATAATTCCATGTCTAAAAAAAATCTAAGAGGAAAATTGGATAAATCATGGTTTGTTTGTTTGTTTGTTTTTAGCTTATAATGCCACAAAACATAATAGATGAACTTGTCTAAAGATATATATATAGCAGATGTGCAGCTTAGTCTTCATGTGGGTCTTTAACAACTAGAGTGAGGGCTGTCCCAAAAGCTGCTGCCTGTCTGTGGGATATGTTCTTCTAGTTGAGCTGCCTTATTTGGCCTCAGTGGGAGAAGAAGGACTTAGCCTTGCAGAGAGTTGAAGTGCCAGGGTAGGGGATACCCAGGAAGGTCCCCACCCACTCAGAGGAGAAGGGGAGGATGGGATGGGGTGAGTGATTGTGGGAGGGGTGACCAGGATGAGGGCAGTGAGCAGATATAAAGTGAATAACTAAAAGATAAAATTAAATTTTTTTAAAAGTACAATTTTTAAATGGTTTATAAGTACTTTAAAGTCATGGAAGTACCATCACTTTATATGATATAACTTCATTTAAATTATATATTGAAATTTTCTGTGGCCAGATTCATGGGAAGAAAACCTTTATAATAGCATTCATGAATGAGCCCAATTTTCTTCACTAGCAGTTCTGAGGAAGCATCCGAGAAGGTTAAGGGTTAACTTGTCTTAGCACTCCTACAACTTTAAGGATGAGATAAGTCTATAGCACACAAGAATGTCAGTCAAAAAAAAAAAAAAAAAAAAAAAAAAAAAAAAAAAAAAAAAAAAAAAAAAAAAACCAGATAACAAAACAAAACAAAAAAGAATGTCAGTCCAAGACTGTCCATAATTTGGCACCTGGAGCCCAGTAGCAAATCATATCAGTTCTACAATCAAATAAGTGGATCCACGATTGCTGGGCTCCCGTGACTCACAACTCAAGGCAAATCTTTTTCAGTATACTGTTGTTTAGCTCTCAAATGATTGTAGATTTTTATATTTAGTATCAGAGGTCAACAGAAAATGAACAAACACAGAATGTATGAAAAAATAAACTCATCCCACCCTCGGGAATTAGAAAAGAGGAACACAGAAAATATAAATAGATTCACAGAGCATCTAGACAAATGCAGCTGTTTGTAGCAGTGCCAGATGCTGTGCCTACAGTATTCAAACAATGGAAAGGCTAGATGCACTATATAATGCGAATAATGAACATGTACAGAACAGTAAATTGTGAAAGAATGACCACAACTAAAGTTTAAGTACTCTGATGGGAAATGTAGTGAATTAGAAGAATGAAATACAAGCCTGAAATTATACTGCTGAAATACAATGCTGGAAAGCTAAAGAGTGGAAGAGAATAGACATAAGGGCAATGGAATGTATGTGTATACAAACAGAACATACATACATTTATGAATGTGTATATTTATATATGCATGTATATGTGTGTATGTACATAAATAGAGTATATACACATATGTGATATATATATATATAGATATAGATATATAGATATATATCAGAAAGGAAATAAGATAGAAGCAATAATAAAGTGGAGAAAAATTAGAAATTCATAAAAGACATGAAATCAATAATCCAAGCACACCTGTGAATTCCAGTGAGGATAAATAAAAAGGCGATTTAAAAATTTTAAATGCATGAAGGTAATCAGCTGAAAACCAGACCAAAAGGAAAATTTCAAGCACCTGCCGCAAAAACATCCATTTCCTCCCAAGGTGCAATCCTCTGATTGAAAGTCACTCTCTACAGAACACTTCAAATCCAGATGTCATCAAAGTAGGCTAAATGCATGATATTTGGTCTTCATGCCTTGAAAGACCTGTGCTTTGAAATGGCTTCTTGCAAAACTGGCTGGCTGGGCCTGGCCATGCTGCTCTATACAGTACTCAGAGAATATACTGGGATGGACTTGTCCTTGACATTGTCCAGGTACCGCCCTTGTGACCGTTAGTGGCAAGACTTTCAATCACCCAGTTTTGCTTAAGAGCTTCAGGAGAGAAAGCCAACCAGCCATGTAAGATTGGGCTTGGGGTAGCAGGGGAAGGTTTAAGAGTCTCAGGCATACTGGAAGGGAACACTTGCTATCAGGGGAAGGTTTAGGAGTGCCCAGCCTTTGAACTAGTCATGGCATATCATAAATTAAAAAGCAAATCTGTAGTGGCAAGTTTAGCTACACTGCTTTGGCTCCAGGGAGTCATAGTCCCAACTACCCACCCAGGAGCTCTTTGGATTTGTGAATGATTACACACACACACACACACACACCAGTTAATTTTTAGTATGCTTGGCTATCTCAAAGGCTGGGCAGTTCTAATCATCCTTCCAGCTAACATGCATTTCCCTTCTGTAGTCCTGGCTTACTGCCCTCTAATTCTGTTATATCTTTGTTGCCTTGGCTCCTTCTGGGAAGCCCCCTAATCTTTGTTGTCCAAGAAGCTTCTGGGCAGACCTTCCAGGTGTTACATTCCTTTTCACCTACATTTCAGATGATTTTCCTTCTACAGCTCTCTGATCTGTTTCCCACTGAATCCTGCCAATTCTCCTCTCCTTTCTCTCCTCTGATTCCTAGCCTATGTAAATCTCAATGTCCCACCTCAGTCTACCTGTCCAGCCATTGGCCATTGGCTCTTTATTGATCAATCAAAATCCAATTGGGGACAAGGACCTTCAGCCTTTGGATATGCAGGTTCCCAATTTGGGGGGTGGGGGGAGGCAAAATGGCTATCCTGCCGAAAGCAATCTACAGATTCAACGCAATCCCCATCAAAATCCCAACTCAATTCTTTACTGAGATAGAAAGGGCAGTTGGCAAATTCATCTGGAATAATAAAAAAACCTAGGATAGCAAAAACTATCCTCAACAATAAAAGAACCTCTGGGGGAATCACCATGCCTGACATTAAGCTGTACTACAGAGCAATTGTGATAAAAACTGCATGGTACTGGTACAGCAACAGACATATAGATCAATGGAATAGAATGGAAGACCAAGAAATGAATCCACACACCTATGGTCACTTGATCTTTGACAAGGGAGCTAAAACCATCCAGTGGAAAAAGGACAGCATTTTCATTCAACAAATGGTGGACCGTGTTGACCGCCAATAGTACATCTTCTTACCCTTAACTGGGTAAGAATAGGGGAACATGTTTCGAATTCAGATTCACCTAGTTTCTGGAGGTGTATTTTGGTCTCTGTGACTTTAAATATCTCCTCTTTCACCCCTTTTGGGAGCTTCCACACCCGTGTCCCCTTTCTAAGGATTTGTCTTGTCGTTACCGGACATCAGTCAGATCAAGAATTGACAAATGGAACCTTATGAAATTGCAAAGCTTCTGTAAGGCAAAAGACACAGTCAGCAAGACCAAAAAGCCACCAACAGATTGGGAAAGGATTTTTACCAATCCTAAATCTGATAGGGGACTAATATCCAACATCTACAAAGAGCTAAAGAAGCTGGACTCCAGAAAAACAAATATCCCCATTAAAAAATGGGGTACAGAGCTAAACAAAGAATTCTCAACTGAGGAATTCCGAATGGCTGAGAAACATCTGAAAAAATGTTCAACATCCTTAATCATCAGGGAAATGCAAATCAAAACAACACTGAGATTCCACCTCACACCATTCAGAATGGCTAAGATTAAGGATTAATTCAAGGAATTAGAACCAATCCCCAACAGTAGGCTATCACAGATGCCACTTACTAGAGGAAAACAAAACATTATGCACTGAGATCTTGGGCAGGATTTAGGAATAGACAATGAATGCTGGGGAAACCCAGGAATAGGTAGAATTAAAGAACAGGGGTTTCCAAGAACAGCATACTAATTTTATTGATGAACTGTGGCCTCATCCAATAAGCAAAAAGAGAAAGCTAAAGGCAACTTGGGGACTCTGCTTACTGTCTTTGAAACTTTTCTAGGAATAGGTAGTTATTCTAAAGTGAGTGTTTATTTAAAATTATATGTTACCACAATACTTCAATCAGAGGAGCTGGAACTCAGGACCCTGGCCATTCCAAATGCTTCTGAGGGTGTGGAAGAGAAGTAACCTCTGCTACTATCGTTCACAATGAAGAAAGTGGATCTACGTGAAGACTGCTTGGCAGTCTCTTAAAAAAGACAACTAAGCACACTGTTATAATCCCCCAAATTAAGCCTTTTATGATTATAAGAAAATTGAAGACCATCTTACAAAAGCTGAACACAGCTGTTTATGGTATCAGTGTTCATAGAGGCTAAATCTAGGAAGTGACCAAGCCGAGCTTCCTGGATGAGAGGGCAAGCACCATGGTGGAGCCAACAGTGAAAAGTTACTTTGTAATAAAAAATACATGAGCAATGAAGCCTTATCAAGATAAAGCAAAAATTTGAACATGCATCACTCCATGGAAGAAACCAAACCCCAAAGGGACATTCCTTATTTCCCATCATATTGCATTCTGGAGACAGGAGGCAGGGCAGAGGTTGGCAGTCAGCATGCTTGCGGTTGGGGAGAGAAATGTTCATTGGACTGAAACTGGCCTGAATGTTATAGTAGGTTCATATCATTTTAATCTTGTTCAGATCATGCCTGTTAACTAGTACTGGCCTTTGCCTCTGTCCCACTCCTTCCTTCCCTCATCTTGGCTCTCAGAGACCATATGCCTAGATTATCAAATGAAGCTTACTTGTATGTGGCAACACTGAAAATTTTAAATGAAATAATTACATCGAAAACTTTCTAGTTTGGGTGTGACAGCATGAGCCTGGAACTCTCTGGACAAGAAATAATTTGCCTTCTAATGTTTGCTTGACCACCACGACCTAACATAAAATACTGAGCAATCCATTTCTTTCCACTTGATATAGTATCATCAGGCAACACCTTCATATGTATGTTTATTTAGCATGTGAGAAAGTAAATGAGGAAACACACAGAAGCTTCAACCATGGTATTAGGCACCTAGAATTTAAAAAGTCTACTTTTTGTTCTCCTAGCACAAAAAAAAAAAAAAAAATCAAATAGTTACAATGGCAAAACACCATGGGCACTCTACTCTGCCCTGCTGAGGGCTGTGCGAGTGCAGGAGGATGATCCTGACTTGTCAAGCTGGGCTTCACTTGAACATTGTCCCACATTCTGTAAACTAGAATGCTGATGGCATAATGTCTTATAATTTGAAATACTGCTTGTTGGCATAGAATGTAGCATAGAGACATGTACAGATGAAATGCAGAACTCTTACAGTTGTGAGAGAAGACTACAGTATAGCAGTATAGATCACAATGGACTGCACTGGGACACAAAGGATCAACACACTGGAGCTGGAAGGAGAGTGGGGTAGAAGTTATAGAGGTTGTAGGACTCCTGATGAACCTGGCAATTTGTATAGTTGTCAGGTACTGCCAAGAACACTTAGCACTTGGCCAAAGAACATCTGGGACTGATGTAGAGTTTGCCAGAGCTTTGAGTGAGGATTTTCACTTTAGCTCAAGACAGGAAATTGCTTGGACTCTTTCCACAGACTCACAACCTAGTCAAGAAATGATTAAGGGTTGTAAATCAGTGGATTCTCTCTCTCTCTCTCTCTCTCTCTCTCTCTCTCTCTCTCTCTCTTTCTCTCTCTCTCCTCACACACACCACACACACACACCATACACACACACACCATACACACACACCATGCACACACACACTTTCAAGCATGAAAGAAAACATTCAGTATTTATCTTTTTTTTTTGAATCTGGCTTATTTCAGTTATTATGGTAATGTCCATTTCTGTCCTTTCTTCCTGAAAGTAGTATTATTTCATTTTCTTAAGTTTCCTCCCTCTCCACATCTTTTCCATAACTCATTGCTTTTTTCTTTTCTTTTTTTTTTTTTTTTTTTTTTTGTGGATGCTCACCACTCAGTCTGGGGTGAGATAGAATCGCAGTGTGGCTTAAATTTGTGATTTGTTGATAACTGCAGGTGGTGAATTGTTTTTCATTTGTCAGCTATTAGTATTTCTTTTTACAACTTCATGCTCAAATCATTTTCTCAATTGACTGATGATTTTAGATTTCTGCTGATCAATTTTTCTAGATTCTAAATATGAATACTGCATCAAATGCATGTTCATACACCCATTATGAAAGCTGTCTTCTTCACACTGCTACTTGTTTCTGAACTCCTTTTCCCACTGAAAGTTATAAATCTCACTTGATTCTTCTAGATGTGGATCTCTATTCTCCTGAGCATCACTAGAAGAGTTTGCCTTTCTTTGATGGGTGTTTTTTTTGGGGGGGGGGGTTTTGTTTGTTTGTTTTGTTTTGTTTTGTTTTTTTCATAAGGTGGCTGAGGCTGAGAATTGGGAGAAGAGTTTCAATTCTATTGTATAAATTGAATTAATGTACTGAAAATGTGTTTTGTGCTGCTGTCATGCTGGCTTTGATACTGTGGCTATGATAAAATGTAAAGTACGATCTTATAAAACTTCTGTCATTGTTCTTCCTGCTTAGGAATTATTCTGACTACTTAGAATTCTTTTGCTTCCATGTGAACATATGAAGTGTTTTTCTTTATCTGTGTTGACAGTTATGGAAGTTTGATGGGGTTTGAATATAGAGGTAATTCTTAGTAATGTAGGCCTTTTTGAAATATTATTCTGCAAATCCACAGGCACAGGAGACCTTTTCATCTTCTGTTGTCTTCCTTGAGTGCTTTCTTCTGTATTGAAAGTTGTCACTGTAGTGGTCTTTCTCCTCCTTCTTCAGGCTTACTCGTAGGTATGTTTTATTGACCTTGGGATGTTTTTACTGATTTCCTTCTCAGCAAGTTTGTTAATGGCATATAGCAAAACTACTCATTTTGCTTGCTAATTGTTCTCTTTGTATTTTTCTGAAGGCTTAACCAAGAGTAAGAACTTCTATTGTAGGGGAAATGTGGGGAAAACATGACAGGCCATACCCAGCCCTCACTGGGCCCAGTGTGGCAGGAAGTGAGCAAGTAGGTGGTGGAAAGATGAAAGAGGAAGAGAAGCTGAGCAGTTTGTGTGCTATGAAGAGAGGCAGAATTGGAGAAGTGAAGGTGGTTACTCTTCGTGTTCCTTGGGAAATAGTGAATTATATTATTGATGTACGATCAATAAAGCCAGTAACAAACACAAGTGCGAATGGTCTGAGCCTTCTTCCTTTGAAAAAACTGACAACCATGTGAGTTGTCATGACTCCCAGAGCTTCATCCTAGCCAAGGAAGAAGAGCAGAACCTGCAAAGTGGAGCGCCACAGCTGACTCAACATGCTCTGATGTGTTTGCTTCTCATCATTGGTCTATTTGCTAATCTCTCTAGTTGGTTATGGTGAAGGTACAACCATGAGATTAGAGTACTCCATCTTGAAATACAGTTTTTTTTCTCTGTTGTGCTTAACTTTGGCTAGGGATTTATTTCCTTGGACTCTTTCAGTTGGACAGACATTTAATTATCCTACCTTTCAAAAAAAAAAAAGAGAGAGAGAGATGTCATTGCTGAGACAGTATATGCAGGGGCCACATGATGAGGATGATCAAGTCTATGATAGAGAGATTAAAGAGAAAGAGAAGCAAAAATGGTGGTTTGTGCACTATAAAGAGAAGGCCCAGAAGAGCTTGATGTTAGTAGCATTGTGTGGCTACCTGTTTCATGGTATGCCATGTGTCACATATGACATACCAGGAAACACCATGGTATGCTGTATGTGCCATGGGTGAGAAGCAAAAACAGCTTGTGCACTATAGAGATGGTGAGGAAGGACTTGATGTTAGAACCTTGTGCAGCCACAAGGTGGTGTTGCATGGTGTGCCATGGAAGGCACATCATAAAACACTGTGGGGCAATGGGCTATGCACAGACAGGCTGGTCTCCAGTCGAGTTGAGGTGGAACCCCGGTAGGACCCTATGGTGATAATTTTCACCTACATAGCATGAAAGGTATTCTCTCATGTCTCCTAGACCCCTGGATCCTGTCGAAGTTACTTCCCCCACAGCCCCCACAAGAGAGGCATGTGGCTAACAGCCACATACACAATGTCCCAAGCTTCTGACCTTCAGGCTAGATTCCTCCCAGTTACCTAGCAACAACAAGATAACAATCCCACTATAAGAGGGACTGTTTGGTCCCTCCTTGCTCTCTTAAGTTTTTACTTTCCTTACTCTCTCCCCCTTACTCTCTCTTCTCTTACTCTCTAACCTCTTACTCTCTAAGCTTTCTTGCTCTCTAGCCTTTCTTCTCTCTCTCTCCTTTTCCCCCTTTTCTCCTCTTGGCCATGGTCTCTCTCTCTCTCTCTCACCTTCTCTCTTTCCCCCTGCCTTTCTACAATAAAGCTCTAAAACGATAGACTGTCTCTGTTCATCAAGGCCTGCTGTTATTGAATTATGGGATAGGCTTTCTTCTAATGAGCCATTTCTAACCTCCCGATGAAAGGCCTTCCTGCGCTCCAGTCAAGGCCAGGACTAAGCACTCTCAGCTGCGTGGGAACCCCTTCTTTCCCTCTGCCCTCTCTTCCCCTATTCTGTTCTCATCTCCTCTGCTGTATCCAAAGAGGGATGCCAGAGACTGAGAACCTGGTATGGGGGCTGCCCCTTGTCCACCCCCCCTGCCAAGTGTAATCAGTGGCTTCACACAGCCAGATGCCCACCCAGATCTGAGTGGAAAGCATCCGGCAGTCCTCCTGCGTCTGCCTGCCCAGAGCACAGTAACTCTTGCTGGACATGGGCTCTCTCTCTCTCCCACCTTCCCCTACACCCCCAGCCCCACAAAACACCACAGCTTCCATGGTGAGATGACTTTTATTTATTTGTTTGGGTTTTTTTTTTTCTTTTTTTTTTTGGTTTGGTTGGTTTTAGGTGTGGAGGTTGCAAGGACAGAGGAGAGATATGGACAAATGGGGAGATGAGTGGAATTGGGGTGCATAATTGATTCATAAAGAATCAATTAATATTTAAAATAGAAATAGGGGAATGCCAGGGCCAGGAAGCAGGAGGGGGTGGGTTGGGGAGCAAGGGGAGGGGGCAGTGAATAGGGGATTTTCAGAGAGAAAACTAGGAAAGGGGATAGCATTTGAATTTTAAATAAAGAAAATATTTAATAAAAATATTAAGAAAAAAATTAGCTATAAAAAAAACTCACTTTGATTGGAATGTCTTTTTAGAACAGGGTCATATCTTTCTCCAATGGAGAGAATTTTACTTCTTCCTGCCTTTTTGTATCCTTTTTTTTTTATCCTGCTCTATTTCTCTGATTAAAATTTCAAGCTCTCTATGAATCAGTAGCTAGAGGGAGTGGATGCACTTGTCGCATTGCAGATACTGATGGGAGTGCTTTCAATGTCTAGCCATGGAGTGGAATGCTGGCTCTGCCTTTATGCATGTCTGCTGGTGTATGTATTAGTTTGTGTATATGTCAGTATGTCTGTAGGTTTATTTATGTTCCTTCTAGACCTGGTGTGCTTATGCACATATGTGCACGTATGTTCACATGTGTGTATACGGGAGTGCAAGTGTGTGTGAGCCTCTTAATTTCATTGGTATTTGTCAAAAGGTACCCATTTTCATAATGGGGTTATGAAATCTTGGGTTCTCTCTTTTGTCTCTTTTGGCTAAGGATATGACAATACTGTTTGTTTTGTCAAATAACAAACTCTGATTTTTTTGTGTGTTATTCTCTTAGTCTTAATTTCTTTACACCTTAATTTTTTCTTTGCATGTTTTTTGTTTATTTTGTTTGTTTGTTTCTCCACTAACCTGGCCATGCACCACTAAGTTATTTATTTGGTAGTTCTCTGCCGCAGACCCTCTTAGGCCCCTTGACTGCATGGTGCAGATTCTCTGGAGCAAGTGGGCAAGAATTCGGCGAGTGACAAACAGACCCACACAAGGGAGTATGGATCTGAGTGTAATTGTAAGATTGAACATCAAACTTTTTTTTTTAACTTTTTTTTTAAGATTTATTTTATTTATATGTAAGTACACTGTAGCTGTCTTCAGACACTCCAGAAGAGGGCGCCAGATCTCGTTACAGATGGTTGTGAGCCACCATGTGGATGCTGGGAGTTGAACTTATCACCTTCGGAAGAGCAGTCGGGTGCTCTTACCTGCTGAGCCAAAACTTTTTTATACAGCAGGGTAACAAGAAACCAGGTGAGGTACATCCACCAAGTTACAATGACACAATACAATAGGAATGAATACATCAAAAGGACTTACAGGAACCAGACAATATTTACAGTAAATAATAAACAGCTCTGCCTAGGATCAGCTAGTGACAAATAAGGATTTCACACCCTAGTCACATTTTGGGCTACTCCTCTGAGCCTTGTGGGAGCTAGTGCCAAGGGGTTCTGCTTTAGCAGACCTTCTCATGAATAATGCATTACCACAACTCCCCTATTTCCTGGGCCCAGGTAGATTCTTGCATATGAAGGTAACTTGGGTGTACTTTTAAGTATCTGTAAGGAATATTCATTTATCAGGAGAATTTACCAACTTGCTTCTAATCTGCAATGTAGTCTGCTACACCTGGCTGTAGTGAAGATTCCTTTCTCAGTGGGAAATCCCTAAAGCTATTGTCCCTAGCAAACAGTCTGCAGAACAGCTCTGAGCTGCTTTTGGCTCCTTTGTATGTAATGCTAAATAGTTTCCCTGTCTCTAGATAGTTTTCTGAATTCCCACTGAAAATCAAGAATTCTCTAGGAACGTTGGAACGCTGGAAGGCTTAGCTTATGTCAGGATTCATTCTATGCTTATAATAAAAATCCTACTAAATGAGCGTGTGGATCCATTCGCCAGACTAATGAAGGGATATACAGGTTGTGAGAATGTCTTCCCAGGAGATGAGTTCCTTTTGAAACTCTGTGTCTCATGAGTGCTTTTAGGCCTTTCGACCTGTCAAGCCCTACACTGAGATATCTGTAACAGTTCTCTATTTTTGTTTAATGTAAAAACTGTAGAACTGACATTTCCTCTTAGAACTCTCTTTGCTGTATCTTGTTAACTTTAGTAACTTGTACTTTCTTCTGAATTTGATTGTGGGAATTTAAATTTTTCCTGACTTCTTCAATGATGCATAATCATCTGAAGTAAATTACTCAATCTCCATGTCTTTATATAATCTCTCTTGTAGTTCTATTCCACTGTAACCTAATAAGACAGAAGAAATTGTTTTTATCTTTTTGTGTGTTAAGACTTGCGTCATGGTCTATAATGTGATCTATTTTAGAGAGAGTCCAATGGGTGACTAAGAAGAATGTGTGTTGCATCTATTGGATGCAATGCAGTGTATAATTCTGTTGAGTACTCTGAAGAGTCTTTGTTCATTTTCTGTCTAGATGGCCTGCTTATTAGTGGCAGTGATATATTAAAATTACCTATCACTATTTTATGAGGACATACCTATCTTTTTATATCTATCAGTGTTTCTGTAATGAATTAGGAAGTTCCAGATGCAGTGTATAAATGTTTATAATTATTATATGTCTGATAGATTGTTCCCTTTATGCATCTTTTCCAGTTTGGCTTTGAAATATACTTGAGAGCAGAACAGCCATAACTATACTATTGTTTGCCTCCTCTTGATGTCAGTCATTATATGTCTTTTCTTGTTCCTGTCTTATTCACAACTGACAGTGGAATCTTTTGTTTTGTAACTCGTGTATTTTTAAATTGGAGAGCTATAAGGTAAAGTTAGCTGATTCATGATTATATTCCCTTATTCACATAAGCGGTGTACTTGCTTTCTGAATTGAACACAATTAATTCTTTTCTAGTTTTTGTTCATATATTCCTATTAAGAAATTTATTCTTCCCTGTGTTATTGTGACTTATTTCATTCTTCCTCATCTATGCTTAGGATTCTTTTCGGTGTCTCTTGAAGTGCTGGCTTATTGGTTATGAATTGCTTTAGTTTATGGTACTCATAAAATATTGTTATTTCTCTGTCAATTTTAAAACAACTTTACTGGATGGAGAAATTTTGGTGACATTTATTTAATGCCTTCCTTATTTCTAAGGTTACTGTCGTGAAGTCTGATGTTATTCTGATGTAGTTGCCTTAGGAAGTGAATTGGCCTTTTTCTCTTATAGCAGTGAAGATTGTTTCTGTCTAATATAATTTGACTCTTTGATTCTTGTGTGTCATGAGTAAATTTTTCTTTGGTCATGTCTACTGTTGTTCTGAATGCTTTGTCATAGGATGGCCATAAATTTCTCTAAATTAAAAAAAAGTACTTTAATATCATAAATATAATTTTCTATATTTTTAGGGGTTTTTTTGTTTGTTTGTTTTTAGAAGCAGGATTTCTCTGTGTAGCCCTGGCTGTCCTGGAACACACTCTGTGGACCCGGCTGGCCTCAAACTCAGAAATCCACCTGCTTCTAACTCCCAAATGCTAGGATTAAGGCATGCTCCACCACTGCCTGGCTGTTTTTAGTTTTTATTTTCTCTTCTACCACATAAATTATTTGGTTTGGTCTCTTTATCATAGCTCAGAGATCTTCAAATTTATATTCATGATTTTTTTCACTGTTGATATTTATGTGTAGTATTTTATTATATTTTCTTTCAACCCCTTAAATTTTGTCTTATACTTGGTATTGTTTGCTACAATGGATTCTATGTGGTTTTTGCCTGATTCACTAATGTTTTCATTTTCCAAAATTTTCTATGGCTCCCTCACTCCCAAATATCCCTTTTAAATTTCTTTTCTATAACATTGTTTTTCTCATCATTGTTGTTCACTGTCTTCATCTCCTGAATTTTCCCATATGTTATTATTCTGCATTATTGTCTGTCTGATGCTATTGGTCAGTTTTTAAATTAACTTTCAACCCTTCATCTGGAATTCAACCCATTTCAGTACCTTTGAATGTAATAGTTGAGAGGTTGCTATTCTTTATTTCTTGTCTACTGTTGCAGTTTACATATCTGTTGGCAAAGATAGTTCTTCTATTTTGTCTTAGTTAATAACCGTAATTTGCATACTGTGTGCCATTACAAAAAAAAAGAGGAAGTTATTCTACAACCAGGCTAAAGCAATTATTAAAATACACTTTAAAATTTGTAAAGCCTTATAAGGACACATGTTCCACTATGTTCATAGCAGCCTTATTCATAATAGCCAGAAGCTGGAAAGAACCCAGATGTCCCTCAACAGAGGAATGGATACAAAAAATTTGGTATATTTACACAATGGAGTACTACTCAGCTATTAGAAACAATGAATATATGAAATTCCTAGGCAAATGGATGGATCTGGAGGATGTCATCNGGGGGGGGCCAAGAAATATCTCAAAATGAATTCATGAACATTAGCAATTAGGAAAATTAAAATCAAAACATCCTTGAGATTTTATCTTACTATAGTCAGAAAGACAAATATCAATAAAATAAACTGCAACAAATACTGGAGAGGACCTGAGGGAAAAAGAACTCTCATTCACCATTGCCTGGAAAGCAAATTGGTCCAGCCACTTCAGAAATAGGTATGAAGTGTCCTCAAAAATATAAAAACATATCTACCAGATCTATCCCACTACTTTTTATATGCCCAAAGGACTCAACATTATTGCTACACAGGTATTTACTAAGCTGTGTTTATTGCTGCTCTATTTACAATAGTAGGGAAACAACTTAATGTTCTTTAATTGATGAATGGATGCTGAGAATGGGATATATATATATATATATATATATATATATATATATATTCATCTCCTGAATTCTGAATTTTCACATATGTTATTAGTCTACCTTTTTGTCTGTCTGATGCTATTGGTCAGTATATATATATATATATATATATATATATATATATATATATATATATATATACATACATACTATGGAATACTACTAAGCTGTAAAGGAAAATAAAATAATAAAATTTGCAGGTAAAAAGAGGGAGCTAGAAAAATCCACAACCAGAAAGACAAATGTCTCATTTTCCCTCTCATCTATGGTTCTAGCTCTGAGTCTTTAGAAACTAATATATAGCTTGGAGTAACTACAAAATCCACAAGAATAAAAATAGACCATTGCAACAGTGAGGTACAAGAAGCAATAGAGAGGGGAATTCTGGGATACAAGTGATCTGAAGTGGAAAATGAAAAACAATAGTGGTCTTTAGTTAGGAAGTGGGGATGGAGATAAATACAGAAGAAGGAGGGGGGAGGGTAGAATACTGTAAGAATGTCTGAGAAAAGTCATAAGAAATAAGATAATTAGCTATCTAAAATCTAAAAATACCTATAAAACATGTAAATATACATTTATTTTTAATGAAAATTTCCTATTTCAGATGAAAATTCTCTCACAAAACAACCATAAAACATCTGGCAAGAATCCCAACACTAAACATGAGAAGCCCTCTTTCTCGTTTTTGGTCAGGATTGTTCAAGGAACAACTGGAACACTATAGGCTGATGCTTCCCAAGGTGGAAGATAACTCACTAAAGCTACTGTGAGTTTCTGACACTGGACCCAAAAGACTTGATCTAGATCTGACATAAAAGCCTCCTGCCTCTTAAGAACTAGGTTTTTGGTGCTGAAGGTGCCATGCAAGATACAAAGACAAGGAAGCAACCAATAGTCTGGCACAACCACAGAGCCATGAACCATAACAATGACAAGGAGGGCAGGATAACACTAAGGGTACAATCATAGCATGTATACTTTGATCATAACCAACAGGTATAAAATTGGACATAAGGCCAACTCAACAAGAGGAAAATCATATCTGGTAATGGAAACCTATCTAACTACCCAAAGGTAAGGAAGTCGTGGATTTCTGAGGAGAACCTACAACCACCACTTTACTAAACCAACAAAATCCCTAACTATTTTCTAAATATCTATCCATATTCAAATAGATAAGCATAGTTCTCACCTTTCATCAAGGAAAGTTCCCTTTGCAATAGATATTATTATAGAATATCACAATCAATTAAACTGCTGAGTTATAGCATCCTGTTCTTAGGGATATATCTATAAAACATCTCCTAAGTTTAAGGCTCTAGAATCATTATGGAAGATGGGGTGGAAAGATTTTAAGGACCAGTGGAACAGTGGGTTTGCTGTGAAATTTGTCTCCTGGGAATTTCAGAATCCACTCTCACAAATCTCACCACCATGGTTGGCCAAACATGAGTTGAACAAGGATAACATGAGTAAACATGATACCTACACAAAGAACTACAGGCAACCAAGGAATGTTGAGAGTGGGAGAAATAGTCCTACCCAGAGAAGAACACACCAATTGGTTATCTAATATCAAATGGTCAGACCTGAAAACATACACCAAAGTAACATTATACAGAAAAGAAGGTTGTATTTGTCTTTAGGAATATATTTACATGAATGTACACAGACACTATATACATACATATAGCATGTGTGTGTGTGCCTTGTGTGGAGAGAGAGAGAGAGAGAAAGAGAGAGAGAGAGAGAGAGAGAGAACTCTATCTAACTAACCAGGGGTAAGGAAGTCATGAATTTCTGAGGAGAATCTACAACCACCACTTTACTAAACCAACAAAATCCCTATTTTCTTTCCCTAACTAACTAACTAACTAACTAATTAACTAACTAACTAAACTATATTTGTGTGTGTGTGTGTGTGTGTGTGTGTGTGTGTGTGTGTGTGTGTATAGTGGGGGTTGGGGCTGGAGAGAGAGAGAGAGAGAGAGAGAGAGAGAGAGAGAGAAACCAAGGAGGAATATATGGGAGGAAGGATGTGGAAGGAGGAAAGTAAAGGGGAATTAATATAATTATATCAAAATTATCTCAAAAAGAAAAGAAAAAAATCCTACTGGATGTCTTATCATACCTGACTTCAGCTTCTACTGCAGAATGTAGGAATCAAAATAGCATGCCTCACCCTACTCTCCAGCAATGAACAATACACCTTGTTGATGGTTGTGTTCTTATATTAGTCAGGAGCAGAGCAGATAGTTCAACTTTGCTTGATGACTGGTTTGTTATCCGAAACTGTCTAAGACTCATAAAAACAACTCAAATCAAGTCAAATCCAGGCAGTGCAGTGCAGTACAGAACAGTGCAGAAAGAAGAATATAGACAGAGACCTGCAGACTGCTGCCGTGCTACCCACAGACCTACCCTCTAACACATAGCACAGGCAGGCCATAGACAGCCACTTGCACAGCACAGATGGAGGATATTGCCCAGGGGCCTGCCAGTTGCTTGGCCAACCTTCAGTGGGAGCCATTACAATGTGCTAATAGGTGATGGTCATATGGGAGAGAAGTGGAGCATCTTGAACAGTATGAAGAGAGATAGAAAGGGAGACTGGAGGGTGGAGAGGAGTAGCCTGTCATGATTGTCCAGCACTGCCACAGAGGGCTATGTCTGAGTCTGTGGCTATGAAGTGAAAGAGATTGGTGCCAACATCAATGGCTCATATTACCACTAGAGAACATAAGTATATACCTAGTCAGGGTAGCTACTGGAAGCCACACATTGTCCAGGTACTGTGTAGAACTGGCCCCTATCTCTCTAACTGTGGCATTCTGTAGAGCTAGCCCCATTTCAATCACTGGAAGCATTGGGGAGAACCGGCCCTGCACTTAACCCAGGCAGCACAATGGAGCTAGTCCTGTGGCAGGGGTGTAGGTGAGTCAGCCTAAAAGGTATGAGTGTGGGAGAGCTAACCCTGCCTCTTATCTGCCATGGGGTGGCATTGAAGCAGGGGTTATGCCTTCCCCCTATTCTTTGTTACCTTCTTTGTGTAGGTATCATGTTTACTCATGTTATCCTTGTTCAACTCATGTTTGGCCAACCATGGTGGTAAGATTTGTGCGAGTGGATTCTGAAATTTCCAGGAGACAAATTTCACAGGAAAACTGCTCACAGGGTCATGAGCTCAGGAGAGCTAGCCCTGACCCTTATCAGCTATAGTACTTGGGAGAGCAGGCCCTCCATCTCACCTAGACAGCACAGCAGAGCTGACCTTGGGTCTGGTCAGGAGCACAGGAGAGCCAGGCCAGAGGGGCGGGCTTTGCTTGCTATGGAGACAATTCCTTCCACCCCTTGCCCTTCACCACCTGAGTCAGTTGGGAGACTGTGGGGGTCATGAGAGCTGATGAGTTAGTCCTTACTCTTCACTTGTTGTAACACTGGGGGGGGGGGGCAGGCCCTGCACTGCCTGAGAAATACAATGTAGCTGGCCCTGGTGTCATTGGTGAGCCTACCCTGAGGGTGTGAGAGTGGTAGAGTTGGTCCAGCCCCTTACAGGCTGCAGCACTTGAGAGAATGAGCTCTGAAACTCGACCAAGAACACATTGGAGCTGGCTCTGTAGACATGGGTACAGGTGAGCCAGCATTTTGAGCAGGAGAGCAGGAGAACTGACCCTGCCTCCCTGCCAACTGATGGCAGACTTGGGTGACCTAGCTGAAACTTGTCCTGGTGGGGCAGATGAGGGAGAGCTGGCAAGATGACCTGCTCAGCTACCAGCCATGCCCAGATCCAGAACTCTGAATCGTCCCATCCCAAAGACTACCATCTGGCAACCATTGTGCTGCATGAAAAGGCCAGTCCTGCTGTCTGTAAGCATCAGGATATGCATGACACAGGGCAACAACAGGATGACTGGGTGGCCCAATAAGGATCGAATATTTATGTTGTCATAGAAGTCAAAGAACTTGAATCAGATCAAATGATTCATTGCAAGTGAAGATGTATGGACAGAAGGATATACTATCGGACAAACTGTGACATGCTACAGCTTCCATGATGGGAAGTATTATATCCTTTGTTTTTGTGATGTTGTTATTGGTGGAGGTGGTGGTGGTGGTGGTGGTAGTGGTGGTGGTGGTGGTGGTAGTAGTGGTGGTGGTGGTGGTGTGTGTGTGTGTGTGTGTGTGTGTGTGTTTTATCTTGAGGGGGAGGTTGCAAGGGCAAAGAGCAGCTATGAGGGGACAGGGAGATGAATGGAACTAGATGCACAAAGTGAAACTTATGAAAAATCAATAAAGATGTTTCTTTTTTAATTAAAAAAGAAAACAGCATGGCAGCAGCACAAAACCAGACCTAGAGAGAAGTGGACTAGAACAGAGGACCCAGATAGGAACCTGTACCATTGTGCGATGGGTTTTTGACAGAGATGGCAAAAAAAAAAAAAAAAAAAAAATACATTAGAAAATAGCCTCCTCAATAAATGGTGCTAACTGACAGAATGGGGTTCCCAAATAGAATAATCAACTTATATCCCTGTTTATCACCCTGGATGAAAGCCAACTCCAAATGGACCAAAGACTTAACATAGGACCCAAAATCTCTGAAATCAATAGTGGAAAAAATGTGGAACATTTACACAATGGAGTACTACTCAGCTATTAAAAACAATGAATTTATGAAATTCTTGGGCAAATGGATGTATCTGGAGGAAATCATCCTTAGTGAGGTAACCCAATCACTAAAAAAATCACTTGATATGCACTCACTGATAAGTGGATATTAGCCTAGAAACTTAGAATACTCAAGATACAACTTGCAAAACAAAAGAAAACCAAGAAGAACGAAGACCAAAGTATGGATACTTCATTCCTTCTTAGAATAGAGAACAGGATACCCATGAAAGGAGTTACAGAGACAAATATTGGAGCTAAGACGAAAGGATGGACCATAAAGAGATTACCCCACCAGGGGATCCATCCAATAATCAGCCACCAAATCCAGACATTATTGCATATGCCAGCAAGATTTTGCTGAAAGGACCCTGATATAACTATCTTGAGTGAGGCTATGCCAGTGCCTGGAAAACACAGACAGGGATGCTCACATTCATCTATAGGATGGAACACAGAGTCCCCAATGGAGGAGCTAGAGAAATTACCCAAGGAGTTGAAGGGGTCTACAACCCTTTAGGTGGAACAACAATATGAACTAAACAGTACCCCCAGAGCTTGTGTCTCTAGATGCATATGCAGCAGAAGATGGCCTAGTCAGCCATCACAGGGAAGAGAGGCCCCTTGGTCTTACAAACTTTATATGCACCAGTACAGGGGAATGCCTGGGCCAGGAAGTGGAAGTGGGCAGGTGAGGGATCGGGGGGGGGGGGGGAGGGTATAGGGAACTTTTGGGATAGCATTTGAAATATAAATGAAGAAAATATCTAATAAAATAAAATGAAATGCAGTTCAAAATAAACATCTCAGCAATACCTTTCTGAATAGGACTCTGGTAACTTAAGAACTAAAGCCAGCAATTGAAGATGGGACCTCATGAATTTAGAAAGCTTCTGCACAGTAAAAGGCACTATCAGATGAATAAAAAAGCTCACGTAATGTGAAGAAAACTTCTTTGCTGTCTGTATACATCACGAGGGATTTGTATCTAAAATATACAAACAACAACAACAAAAGAAACCTCAATAGCAATCAAACAACCTAGTCAATAAATGAGCCATCATTAAAAGATGAAAGACAAATGGATAGTAAACATGTGAAAATATTCACTAATCAGCAGCGGGATGCAAACTAGGACTACATTGATATCTTAGTCAGGGTGTCTATTCCTGCACAAATATCATGACCAAGAAGCATGTTGGGGAGGAAAGGGTTTATTCAGCTTACACTTCCACATTGCTGTTCATCACCAAAGGAAGTCAGGACTGGAACTCAAGCAGGTCAGGAAGCAGGAGCTGATGAAGAGACCATGGAGGGATATTACCTTCTGGCTTGCTTCCCCTGGCTTGTTTAGCCTGCTCTCTTATAGAGCCCAAGACTACCAGCCCAGGGATGGCACCACCCACAATGGGCCCTCCCCTCTTGATCACTAACTGAGAAAATGCCTTACAATTGGATTTCATGGAGATATTTCCTCAAGGGAGGCTCCTTTGTCTGTGATAACTCCAGCCTGTGTCAAGTTGACACACAAAACCAGTCAGCACAATTAATGGTCCATTTTACCTATGAGAATAGCTATGATGAAGAAAAGAAGGAACACAGATGAAGATGTAAATAACCTTTACACACTGTTGGTGGGAATGTCAACTAGTTCAGCCTCTTTGGAAATCAGTATGAAAGTTCTTCAAAAACTTGAAAATAAACTTAAAATGTAACTCAACTCTACCACTCCTGTGTATTTCTCCAAAGAACTACAAGACAATATGCCACAGAGATATCTGCCTATCAATGTGATGACAGCTCTATGCATAATTATGAGTCATGGAAGCACCCTAGGTGTCCAGCAATAGTGAATAGCTAAAGAAAACAAATGTGGTTCTATAAACATCTAGATTTGGGTGTTTGGTTGGTTGGTTGGTTTTATTTGCTTGGCTAGTTGGTTGGTCTGGTTTGGTCCTTCACTATAGAATTTCTCTTCTTAATCCTGGCTGACTGG
>LR753311.1:2219375-2266976 GCA_902729485.2 Mus minutoides
CTGCCTCTGCCTCTGCCTCTGCCTCTGCCTCTGCCTCTGCCTCTGCCTCTGCCTCTGCCTCTGCCTCTGCCTCTGCCTCTGCCTCTGCCTCTGCCTCTGCTTCCCAAGGGTTAGGATTAAAGGTGTGCACCACTACTTCCCAAGTTCAACTTTTGTAGCTCCAAAAAAGAGTAAATTGTGTTGTTTTCAGGAGAATGACAAAACCTGGTGATCATCATAGTAAGTGATGTAAGTCAGCCTCAAAAGGACAAATATCAAGTACTTGCTTTTACTTGTAGGTCCAGGATTTCATATAGATGCATGAAAATCTGTCTCTACATCATGGAATTAATGTAGAAGTGAAGCAATCTGGGGCTCTAATGGGAGAGAGAAATTGGGAAGAGGGAAATAGGTGGGCATGGGAATATACTCAACATATATTACAAACTTCCATGGGTATTCCCTATGCAACTGAGTATAATAAAACAAAAATGCTAACACATTTCTAATGATGTGCGCTTTCATTAGAAACAGATTTTACCTTTACTTAACGCAGACAAAAATTTCATCTCTTTATATTGTGACCAAGGGTTAAATCATATTTGAGTAGACACTTTAGGGCACACTTTAATAATGAATTGGGTCTTTCTATTTACAGTTACGTGTGTGTGTGTGTGTGTGTGTGTGTGTGTGTGTGTGTGTAACATGAAGTTGATTTTAAGATGCCAAATTATAATAATAATTTGAGGCAGTGAGCACCTGCCTCAGAGCTGCAGAAGCTCACTGAAAATATCCAATTATTTCTCAGCCAGTGGTGTAATATGCATGTAAAGCTGTCACATCTTTCCAACTATTTTCTTGAGGTTGAGAAGAAAGAGTGAAAAAAAGCATACCATGTTTCTCTATCCTTATTTTTCCCAAACATTTTTAATTAATGTTTGTGCTTAAAAAGATTAATTTGAATAAAATGTCTTATCAAACATCAGTTAGGAGCCTATTGTATTCTTGGAAATGAAGTGTGAAAGTATGAGAACATGTGAGGTGTCTACCTGTAGAAATCTTAGTGCCCAAGTCTCTCATCATTAATTTTAAGGACTTTCCAGACAATGGGGTGCTTCTGTGAAATTGTATGATGCAAGTCCTGTGTAGCCTGCACTGCACTAGATCGTTATTCTCCAGCACTGTTCTATTTATGGGGTGAGGATGTGACATGAGTTATGTAGAATTTCTGTTGCGTCTCAGCCAGTTGTGTTCATGTGTTCATTCTGCTTTGGAGGTTTTCCAGCAATCTGGGATCCTCTCTTCTGGCTTTTAAAAACTGTTTTACTCCTTCTCCCACACGTTTGTGTACCCTCAATCCATCTTTGTACACAGCCCATTCTTGATCTTGCAGAGTGATGATTTTTATAAACAGTTCAAAAAGATGCTTATCTATAGGATGGGATACCTTCTAGGTCTGAAAGAGGCTGTGATTTCACTTGGAGAGGAGGCAAATCCTATTTATCTTGAACACATAAAACAAACACCTGAAAGAACTAAAAGGAAATCCAGGGATTAGAAAGGATTTAGTCCATTAACACCTTGAACACATTGGTGAGCTCCATGTAGCACTTGGCTGGGTCCATGAGACTCATCACCCTGATATGGTACCTCTGTAGTGACAGGCAAACACCACCCCTAAAGTTCTGAGCATCTCCTGTGCAGAGTGTTTTAGACATCCTTAAGTTAAAACAAACAGAATTTCTTTCAAGTCATGTTCCTGCGCCATGATTTTCACTTGGGCATCAGCTCTGACTGTGACTTTCCCTCCAATTGTACTTTGGTTGTGCAATTTTAGGATTGATTTTCTGCAGCTTTGAGATGATCTGATAAAAGTTACTTTAGGCTCTGCATATTTTACCTTAACATACCTACCTGATTTACTCACCAGAGGGTTTGAAATGTGCCTGGATTTGTGATGTATGTATTCTATTATTATAAAACTATAAACTGTTCATGAATTCAGACTACCTGTTGGAAAACAGAGTTTGAGGTGAGCTGGAGACATGGGTGCTGCCTCTGCTTCCCTGTGGCCAGTCCTTCAGGTCTGTCTAAGACTTTCACACTGCAGCTTGCATGTGGCAGTGATATTGCCACAGTGTTAGGAAGATCAGTAATGACCAACAGGCTTGGCACTGGACAAATACAAGTTCAAGTCTTGCTTCTTGCCTTTTCTTTCCTGAACCTTATTTTTTTAATGAATAAAATTGGGATAGTAAGGAGCCTACTTCGTGGAGTGATGTCATTAACAAAAGGGCTGCAAGATAACACATTTTCAAACATTAGCACTCTGTGTTCCAGTGTGTAATACAAATACTCTGATGACTCAATACATAACACATTTCCAAGTAAATTGAATCTGAACTAGTATGTGCTTTTATCAACAGACCTGCACCGTGTAAGCTCAGTGTTCCTGCTTGCTCCAGAGCACTGCCTGCGCAGAGTTAGAGTCCAAGGAATTGCCTACTCTGTGGCAATGAATTGATATCAGCAGACAGCACAACAAGGGTATTTTAGAGGAAAGATGCAAACTGCATTCTTGGGCAATCAGGCTTGTCTGTGATCACTCCCCAGAGCACTCACAGTGTGACAGATGGGGTTAGTCACAGCAATATAAGGCATCCTGAGACTATCATCTAGCCCTGATTTCAGGAGCTGTGGGTTATAAAACCAGTAATATGTGCAGTTGGTCCACCTCAGATAGAATGTTATGGACTCTACCTGCACATCACAGTAAGTGAGCTGCTCTGTCCCTTTAGCTCTGAGAGGAGGTGATTTAGGAAAGGTGCATCAACACATGCACAATAAACTATTTTCTTTATTTCATCCCAGGAACAGGGAACTTTGTAGCAATTACTGTACAAGGGTGGGACCCTTCCAGTTCCTTGCATTGGCAAATTGAATACAGAAAAATCAAGCCACTAAAGTCTAAAGCCTTAGTTTTCAGGAGTGGATGTCAGGAGGGAAATGGTTGCTTTGAGTTTTACTAAGTCTAGGAGAGCTGGCAGCTTAGGAGGACTAGACCATTACAAGAGCAACCTTATTGGCATGGTGATTTTTCTTCAGTTCAACTCTGAATTCAGGGCCACTGCATCTCCCACTGATGGGATCTGTATTTCCTGCAAGTAGGATGTACCAAAACCCATAAAATGGACTTTAGCTATAAAGGTGAGGAACTGGCTATTTAATCACATGTTGATGTGCTTTTTGCATGAATCTGAAGTGCCTATGCACCGCGGGCTCCCTTCAGCCCTGGCCAGTTTTCATTGGTCTTGACACTTGGCTCATCCTCTAATTTTCAGACGCTTCCTCACTCACTGCAGGGCACCTGCTGACCACCTGCCCGTCCCTAAGATGGGAGGGTCACCAACAGTATACTATGTGTCCCCTAACTTTGGTTTTCCTGTTCCATGTCTTGTCTTCTTTGAACTTTTTTAATTGCTTAGCATGGTATTTCAAAATAAATGGTTCAATGTGGCCTCTGCATCCGTACTTCTCTCTTTTCTTCTCAAACCAGAGTCCTTTGTTCCCATGATTTTGACAGAGAGTAAGACTTTAAGGTTTGCCACTGTTAGCAAGGTGGCAAAACTGGTTGAGGCTGCTTAGAATTTCAGTGTCTCCAATAGCCAAATTAATCTGCATGTAGGCAGATTTGCCAAATTTACCGATTCATAAAGATAGTCCACCACTCACATTAAAGGAAATGCAACTTTGAGTTCTGAACAGATGATGGGCAGCCAGCCAGTAATGTTTTGGGCCAGTTTTACACTCTGTAGATCAGAATCTGTGCTGAACTTTGATCAACAGCATTTACATTTGCAATTATTCAAGTCATATTCAGTCCTGACAAATAGGTTGGAAATTTGCTGACAAAAATTCATAGGCTTTAGGAATAAAATGCTTTTTATGCCTCTGACATACTCAAGAGCCAAACACTCAAGCATTGGGATAACTTAAAGATTTATTTTCATATTTCTTTATGTGTGTATATGTGTGCTTGTGTGTGGATATGTGCACCTGAGAGGTATCCTTGGAAGCCAGAAGAGAGTGTCTGGAGCTGGAGCTACAGGTAACTCTAAGCTGATTGACATGGGTGCTAGGAACCAAATTGAGGTTCTCTGAAAGGGCCCTTTTAAGCCTTGAGGTCTTTCCAGCTCTGAGTGCTAGACTTGTTGAACTCCTTCAGAATCATCTACTTCTCAGTTAGCTTCACTTGTCTAAGACAATCACAAAACTACAGTGACATTATCTTAGTTGTAGGGTGTGCCATAGTTTATCTCTGTAACAAAATATCTGAAGTCATTAAAACATAAGGAGGGAATGTTGGCTTTGGCTCACAGTTTGGAGACCTTCCCTCTCCAATGTGGAGATCCACTGCTTTGGGCTTGTAATGTGTCCTAGAGGGCAATGGTAGGGCGTTCACAGCAAGGCCAACTTCTCACTTTATGCCAAGAAAATAAGGATAGGAAGAGGGAAAGTCTATTGATCCATGGCTCCCTTAGAGTGTGCACCCCAGGAGCCTAAGAGGCTCTGAATAGTTCTCATGGCCTATTAAGGCCAAACCTTAAATAGGTTTGGGGGAGCAATTTCCATAGTCACAGTTAATATATCTCCTAAGCAATATAGCATATGAATCCAGGGAACTGTACAGTTAGCATATTACAATTGCTGTTGCTACACAAGAGCCTGGTTCCAAACCTAAGTTCAACATGGATCATGTAAGATCCCAGGCCACAACCCCAGATTTCTGTCCAGGTCTCATTTCAGTGCTTGTCCAAAGGTCAAGTGCTTTCATTAATCAACTGCAGCCAACTGCAGAAACTCAATAGTTGACTAAACTTAATTTTCCTCTTCAAATGTAATTTTTGTCTAGAGTAACTTGTCAAATCTAAATGCACTGAACATCTGAAGAGAAAATAAACCCTTAAAATATGAGTTTGGGGGATGTGGAGGAGAACTTCTTGATCACCTCACTAGGGAACCTGTATAGCCCTCATACATGACTGTCAGCAGAACAGGCTGGAGCGTATTGAATAAATGAAAGGCAAGCCATCTGCTTTCACACAGTTAATAGGAGGACAGGGCAGGGGTGACATTAACATGAGACCAACAAGAATGTCTCACAACCTTCTTGTCCATCTAGAAGGCTTGTGTAGTTTTCAGCCAATTAAACTCTTATTTTTCACTTTTCTATGGGTTAGAACTGCTGAGAATGAAGCAGTTAGAGACAAAGTTAATGGAACACATCCCTTGTCAACTTCTCCAGTTGCTCCAGGAGGGCTTTGTATATTAGGTGTCCAGATCAGGTAAGCAAACACTCTGAAACTGGAGAAAAAGCAGCAATAATTTAAATTTGTATCTATTTGCAAATGGATTTCTTACATCTAAAATGATAAAATGCTTGTCTGTGTAATCCTCTTACTGTTACAACAATCCACTGAGAAGTGGGTGTAACTCTTAGAAGTTCAGCCTGTTGCCATGTTTAGAAGATGATCCCATGAAGGGATGAAAAAAAATGTAGTTTCATTTATTAATAAGGTTCAACTAGATGTGTTGGGACATCAACTGACAAAGTTCACTGAGGCCTCAACTTACTCAGAGTTGGAAACCTAGGAGGAGGAATCATTTAATCATACTGATAGACCAAAACAAAACTAACATGCAGGTTTTTTTAACCCTCAAGGTAAGAACCTGTCATTTGCAGGAACAAGATACAACTGGAGATTATTCAAGTCAGACTCACATACAATGTGTGTGTGTGTGTGTGTGTGCGTGTGTGTGTGTGTGTGTGTGTGTGTGTGTGTGTGTGCGCTCGCGCGCGCGTGCACGCGCACACATGTGTGTTTACATATATTCATCTGACAAATATGATAGTATTATAGCTATCATATATATAACATTTATATCTGCTTAACATGAAAGCAAAAGACTGACCATTTGGAAGGAAGATCAGTAGGAAGAGAAAGAGGTCTGTGGAAGTTAGCTTTCTCTGAATATTTACAAGTGAACAAAATAAGATGTGATGTTCTATGTCTGATTTCCTTGCCAAGATGTTTTCAGATTTATACATATAGCAGTACTGAAATCTCTTTTATTGCTGAGGTACACTGCTTTATTTGATATCCCACAAAAACTATCCATTCTTAAGTGTTTGGGTTGTTGTGGTTCATTGTTTCTGGTGCTAGAAATGAAACTCAGGGCCTTCCACATCACTGAGTATACCCAAAGTTCAGAGTAACTTATAGGAACATGTTGTAATTAAATCTGTTTTCATATAATGAATGTATGCTATGGGGATTTTGAGCTAAATTATTTGTATTATACTGAAAACAATAGTAATGGTGTCTCTTCACAGTGGCAGAGCATTGACTAATGTATATGGCATTTGTTATCTATAAACTAATCCTACAGAGGATACTTGTGCAAGCTAGTTTTATGTTAACTTGATTAAAGCTAAAACTGTATCTTGAAAGAAGGAATCTTAACTGAGAAAACGTCTGCATAAGATTGACCTATAGGCAAGTTCTGTGATGCATTTTTTGATTGGAAACTGATATGAGAGAATCCACACCAGTGTGGGTGGAACTACCCAGTTAGTGGCTAGGTAGTACTGAGTTGTATGAAAATTCAAGCTAAGCAAGCCACAAGAAGAAGGCCACTAAGCAAAAATTTATCAGGGCTTCTACTTCAGTTCCTGCCTCCAGGTTCACACTTTCAGTTCCTGCCCTGACTTCCCTCAGTGACAAACTGTGACTTGAGAATTGTTAGCTTGAATAAACCCCTTTGTTTCCAAGTTACTGTTGCCCATGGTGTTTATCACAGCAATAAAAATCATAAATATGATAATACTTGAAGCAATAAAAAGAAGGTTTAAAAAGATGAAGGCACAAGAAACAATTTTAGAGCACAGAATCAAAGGAATAAAATATCACAAAAAAGCAAAATTTCAGAAATTAGAGTTCAGTGGTGACTCTTAATCATATTGGCCTAATCTTCCCAATAAAGAGACACAGACTAAAAGATTAGATCACGAACTGGGATCTAATTTTGTGCTAATTCCAAAAGAACTTACATCATGGCCAATATTACGCACCACCTTAGAGTATGTATTAGTAAGGGTTTCTAAAGAGAACACACACATACACACACACACACACACACCCATGCACATATGCACACAGTAGGACAGACAGACAGACAGACAGACAGAGAGACAAAATATTCTAGCACCACTAAAGAAATGGCTCAGGAACAGGATAGATGAACTTACTAATGATGGAGATGGCAAACAGGCAAAGAGCAAAGTCTTTCTCCTTCTATGTCCTTCTATGTTGCCTGCCATAGAAGGTGTAGCCCAGATTTAGAGTAAGTCTTCTGATCTCAAATTATCCAAATTTAGCGTTGGTCTTTCACCTCAAATAAGCCAACTGAGATAAGTTTCCTTACATGTGTGCCTAGATGCTTGGGTTTTAGTTAGTTACAGATTATAGTCAAATTGACCACCAAGATTAAGTATCATGGGATAAAAGAATGGAAAACCCTAGTCCAAGAAAATGGAACAAAGAAATGAGCAAATATGGCTATTCTAATATCTGACAAAATAGACTTTAAACCAAACCTAATCAGAAGAAATACAGAGAGATATTTTATACTCATTAAAGAAAAAAAATCAACAAAAAATTTACAATCATAAACATATATTCACTAAACACAGGAAGACTCTATTTCATTTAATTAAAAAAATGCACTATCCGATCTAAAATCACAGATAGACTCCAATAGATCACAATAAATAATGGTAATCTGTGGATTTCATTACAATACTTTTACCAATAGACAGGTCATCTGGGAAAGAAATTAATAGAGAAAGACTTCAGTTAAATGACATTATAAATCAAATGAGCCTAACAGAAATCTATAGCACATTTCTCCAAACTCCAAAGAATACATGTTGTTTTCAGCAGCCCATGGAACTTTCTCCAAAATAGACCATATATTAGAGCACAATTCAAGTCTCAACAAAAGTAGAAGGATTGAAATTATATCCTTCATTCTATGTGACCATCATGAAATAAAACTGGAAATTAATAGCAAAAGAAAACACAGGAAGTATACAAACTCATGAAAGCTCAACAATACAAAACTGAGTAAAAATTGAATAAAGAAATCTAAGAGATTTAAAAATTCCTAGAATTAAACAAAAATGAAAACACAAGATATCAAAATATGTAGGACATAAGGCAGCCCTCAGGGGAAAGTTTACAGCTCTAGGTGCCTACATCAAAAATTCAGAGAGATCTGAAGTTAATAATTCAATGATTCCTCTGAAAGTCTTAGAGAAACACTCTGCCCCTAAAAAGTAGATGGGAAGAAATAATGAAAATTAGGACTAAGATCAATGACATTAAAAAAATACAAAGATTCAAAGAAATAAAGATTTGGTTCTTTAAATAGATTTATAAGATGAACAAACCTTTAGCTAAGTTAGCCAAAAGGAAAAGAAAAAGAAAAGAATCAAAGTTAATACAATTAGAGATGAAAAGGGAGAGATTACAACTGAGGAAATTCAGAGACTTGTAAAACACATACTTCAAAAATCTTTAATTTTACTAAACTTAAAAATCTAAAAGGACAAGATGAATATATATATATATATATATATATATATATATATATATATATATATATATATATATATATATATATATATATGACTTACCAAAGTTTTAAAAAGATGAAGGAAATAATTTAAATACATACATAACATCTGTGAGATGCATTGATTAAAATTTTTTCCAGCTAAAGAAAGCCCAGGTCCAGATGGATTCAATGTCAAAATCTACCAGGATAGCCTTTTTTTGTCCTGGTTTAGGATTATTTTGGCCATGATGGGATTTGGTTTTTCCACATAAAATGAAATTTAGAATTATTTTGGGAGGTTGTGATGAATCTGTAGATTGCTTTTGGTAGGATGGCCATTTTCTTTGCATCTTCTGGTATCTTCTTCAATTCATTGTGGTGGGAGGTGTCTAAAGTTTCCTGTACAATTCTTTTTCTTTCTTGTTTAGATTTATTTTTTAAAGTTTTAATTTTATTTTTAAAATTTTTGGAAAATATATTTTGATCATACTCTTTTCTCTCCAATCCCTCCCTATCCCCCTAACTTTATATTTTTTCCTCTCCAAAAGAAAAAACAAAACAACCAAAAATTAAACACACACACACACACACACACACACACACACACACACACACACATACACAACAGCACCCAAACAACTCCTGTGCAGAAAAAAACAGTTAACTTCTTGATTGTGGGTGAGACTTTGTGTCCAATTTCCCTTTTCCATGCTGAGGTTTGTCTGGCTTGAACCAGTGTAGGTCTTATGCATGCTGTGACAGCCCTGTGAGTTCATATGGGCATCAGCCCTGTTGTATCTAGAAAACATTGTTTCCTTTTGGGAAGAGTGATTGGTATTGTGGTGGTGTTTGTTGATGGTGGATAAGATGGCTACTGAATTTAGTGTGTGATTTATCTTGCTGTTTTGCTGAATGTGTTTATCAAATTTATGAGTTTTCAGGTGGAGACTGTAGGGTCTTTTATGTATAGAGTCATATATTCTGCAAATAAAAGTACCTGCCATTTTTTCCTTCCTATTTCTATCTCTATTATCTCTGGCTCTCCGCCTAGTACTGCAAGTCATCAAAAGGAACTGAGAATTGACATACTTGTCTAGTTCCTGATTTTACTGCACATTTTCAAATCATCTTCTCATTTTTAAATTATACTTTCATTGTTTGATTTTGCAGTTTCTATAAAATTCTAGGCTAAATTTCTTCCTGTGCTATAGTGTACAAATATATATTTGCATTCTCTAAGTTATAATATCAATTGAACCGCCACAAGTGAAAATTTTACTAAATCTTCTTTCCTAAAACAAACATAGAAACAATAAGAGAAGCTTTATTTCTAACTATCTTGTCAAGTTTTCCCTTTCTCTCTCTGATATTACATATATCACCCACTTTAATTTACTTTTGGATTGGGTAAGAGGAATAATTCAGCTATATTTTTTCACACATGCATGATCTATTGTCCCTGAGCCACTTGTTTTAATGATTCTCTCATCCTCTTATTAATTGACATCCTTGCTAACAAATGATTGACCTAATAGGAACTTATTTCTGGAACCTCAAATGCATTTCATTCATTGGTATGTTTGTCTTATAACTGTATTTTGATTACTGGAACTTTTTAATGAGTTTTGGAATTGGGATGTTGAGTCCTCCATTTCAATTTCTAAGAATGTTTTGCTATTCTGAGGGCTTTGGATTTTGATAAAATTTTAGAATAGAATTAGCCAACTTTTTTTTGGAAAATGCCATCTGGAAGCTTAAAAATGAAGTTGTTTTGCAATTTCTCTTCCATTATTGGTCATTGTTATGGAACAAAAATATAATTTGTTTTTGAATATTGTTCTTGTGCATTGGAACTTTACTGACATTCTTTATTCTAATGATTTTTTTGTAGATTCCCTGTAATTTTCTAAACATTATGCTATATGCGAATACAGATAATTTTATTTATTCCCTTCCAATGTGGCTGTCTCATTTCATTCTCTGGCTGAATTGCCTGGTCTGAAACTTTTCTTTCTTTTTGAATAGGAGTGATGGCATTAGACAGTTTTGATTTGGCATACAAAAGAGTGTGGGTTTCACCATTTAACAGGACTTCAGCTCTGGGCTCTGACACCTTTTCTTGGTATATGAATGTTCTTTTTGGCCCATGTGGGCTACTGTATTTGACAGTGGTTTTGCTTTGCTAAGTGCTTTTCTGACTATACTAAAATGATAAGGTTACTTTTGTGTTTTCCTTTGTTAATAGTTTATATCATTTTAACCTCTTCTGACTCTTGTTTCTCTGTTTATTATTATTGTTATTATTATTATTATTATTATTATATTATTATGGGAACTCTTTGTTACTTAGAAATATATTTCACATATGTGTAGAATTCCCAGACTTGTGACTGTTATTAATCTCTAAGGTTAATGCACTCTGGTAGGAGATCACTCTTTGCATTTTCAAATAGTTTTGTATTTCTCTAAGTTAGTTTGATGGTATAGTCTGCAGTTCATCCTGAAGATTATTACACTACATTAGGGGCTTTAGAATGATCATGGTGTCTCATTTTGTGCTGATATATGTTGCAGATGTCTGTGAGGTTGATTATACAGCTGTGTTTAAAATAAATGAGCATGTGTTTTTAAACAAAACACATCTGTAGTATCTTTTATATTTACCCACGTAGTTAATTTCTCCTGTAATGTATATTTCTTTATGTGTTCTACCATAGAGGAATCTTAGAAAAGATTTGCTGTAAGACTTTCAGATCAATTGGGCTATCTCAGCAAACTAACAGATACAGACAATAACTTATGTGCCTACATTATTTGGAAAGTACTCGGCATGTAATTTAGCATATATGTCAGGTAAAGGAAAATACCTATTTCAGAATATTATTTTTTATCTACTTTTGAAACTAAGATCCCCCTCCTCTCTTTCTCCCTCAACTGGGATAAAGAACCATATCATTTGCTTTCACTTGGCCACCTCCTTATCTAAATGTACACTATAGTTTACAAGCTCTGTAGCTCAGAGAACTACAGATCACAAGTCTGCCAAACTTACCATCACTGTGTAACAAGAAGCCCTTGTTTCCAATTTGAATAGCATACCCCATTGCCTTCTGAGCCATAAAGACCATTTCAACAGTTTATGTACCTATAAACTCAGGATTTTTTCGCTGACTTGATGCATGGGCCCCCGCAATACTCCTCTACTCCAGTGAGTCCCACCATTAGAGTTCTTAGTATCCACACTTAGATATCATAGCCATTTCAGACAATCTAGGCTTTTTCTGCCAAGTTCCTTAAAATCCTGGCCTCTATTCACTCCCTGAAGGCAACTACATTTCCAGCTGCCAAAACTGAGTTAATTTTCTACTGTATTGTAACAAAGGGCCAAAAACTTTAATGATTGATTTATAACAATACAATTTTTAGCCTACAATTCTGGTGAGTGGGCATCTGAAAGGTTGTCAGAGCCTGACATTGGTAGTGGCAGGTTGGTATTCTACCCATAATGACATTCCATGGTGTAGGGCTCTTGTCTGACACCTGTCCTTCTGTCACTTTTCTCTGAGTCTGCCCCATTACTTCCTTAAATGACCTCTATGTTTAGGTTAAACATACCTCAAGACCCTAGATCCCAAAGTCCATTTGCTATACATGATAAGATACCTACAATTCCTATGAATTATGTGTACATTTAGGGGCCATTATTCAGTCTGTGATAGATTGTAAGGAGATTAAACAATGAAAATTCTGTGAAGGAGGGCCTGTTCTCGTTTTCAAACCGTTTCCATAGCTGATAACTACTGTTTCTCACAGCTACCAGGGATGAGTATTTTTTTGTTCTTCAGTGTCTCCAGGATCTACACAGATGCACACACCAGGCCCCTGTCCTAGCTGATCTTCATGCATGTGTGCACTTGAAATCCCCAGTGATGGTCAATCTTACCAGTGTTCTCTTCACCTTTACCAGAGCATATCTTCAGAAGTCCTTGCCTGAACATTCTGGAAGAGCTTCCTTTTGGATCAAGAGCAATCTGGGTGTGACATGTCACCCCATTGATTGCCAGTATTGATTTTGGCATGTGCAAAACCCCACAAGCTTCCTGCTTTTTAGAAAAGGACTTACCCCAAACAGAAAAATGATCTTTGTTCAAGGGTATCAGAGTAATTTCTCTCCACTGCTAGAACCCCCAAACAATCTGTCAATCAACAGAAATTGAGTAATTATCTTCTTGATTCTAGGGTACTACTGCACATATTCAGGTGTATCTCAAAAGACAAAACTCGGGTTTTCCTTCTGAGCATAGCTGTGAGGAACTGAGGTGCAGATACGAAGAAACATTCCATGTACTGGGAACTAGTGATGGAGCTCCCAGGGGAACAATGAACATTATGATGACTGTAAGATAATATACTTACAAATGTCTAACAGATGTGCAGTTTGATATTCATGTGGGACCCCTAACAATTGGAGCAGGGGCTGTCTCTTACTCTGTTGCTTGTCTTTGGACACTTTTCCCCCTAACTGGGCTGCCTTCTCTAGCCTCAATAGGAGACCATGCTCCCACTCCTACTGCAACTTGATACAGGAAGGTGGATTGATATATATTCATGGGAGACCTCCTCTTCTCTGAGAGGAGGAAGGGGATAAGGAGGGGAGGGAAGAGTGGGGGACTGGGAAGAGGGAAGGGAGAAGAAACTGTTATGCGATGTGAAATGAATTAATCAATAAAACAAACAATAAGCAGATCTTAATTTTCTAACAAAAGTGAATTTCAGACTGACATCATGCCTTCTGCATAAAAGCAAATGTTAGCAGTTTCCCTGCAGATGTGAGTGAGTGTATGACATGTTTCCCAGGACGTGACCAGGAACATTTCATCCATGGCATTTTCCTTCCTTCCTTGTCCATGTCAGTGCTATTTTCTGATGACTGCTCTCCTCAGGAAATCCATTTGGGTAACAAATTATGTGCGGTTGATTTGGGGTTTGAATAAATACGCCTGGAAATTGCTACTGTCTTGCTGAGGTTCACGCACATTGTATGCTGCCTAGAATAATACAGGGCTTATTTATGGAGATGTTAACAGCAGATTCTTTTAAATGCTTTAAATTTATGTCTGTGTCTATAAAAATGATATAGATAATCCACATTTATGGATAGACTTTGTGCTGCTTAACACAAAACTAAAAGCACTAGAAGATTTCAACAGCCTACTTTCTCCAATATATAGGTCATTTGGAGAAAAATTAAAGAAAACTGAAAATAAAATAGCATCTTATATACAAGAACGGTGGCTTACATCTTTACTCCTAGCATTTGGGAGGTAGAGCTAAGTGGATACCTGTGAGTTCAGGGCTAGCTTGGGCTACATAGTGAGCTGATCTCCATTTAGGATGATTCTGGCAATTGATTTGTCATACAGCCTTTATTATGTAGGACTATGTCTCCTCCAGTTTTACATGTTGGATTTTGTCACAGGCTTTTCCTGAATCTGTTGAAATGATTATATGATTTTTTCAACTTTTTTATTAGATATTTTCTTTATTTACATTTCAAATGCTATCCCAAAGTCCCCTATATCCTCCCCCTCCCCCACCCTGCTTCCCTACCCACCCACTCCCACTTCTTGGTCTTGGCATTCCCCTCTACTGGGGCATATAAAGTTTGCAAGACCAAGGGGCCTCTTTTCCCAATGATAGCCAACTAGGCCATCTTCTGCTACATATGCAGCTAGAGACACGTGCTCTGGAGGTACTGGTTAGTTCATATTGTTGTTCCACGTATAGAGTTGCAGACCCCTTCAGCTCCTTGGGTACTTTTTCTAGCTCCTCCATTGGAGGCCCTGGGTTCCATCCAATAACTGACTGTGATCATCCACTTCTGTATTTGCCAGGCGCTAGCATAGCCTCACATGAGACAGCTATATCAGGGTCCTTTCAGCAAAATCTTGCTGTCATGTGCAATAATGTCTGCGTTTGGTGGCTGATCATGGATACCCAGATGTCCTTCAACAGAGGAATGGATACAGAAAATGTGGTACATTTACACAATAGAGTACTACTCAGCTATTAAAAACAATGAATTTATGAAATTCTTGGGCAAAAGGATGTATCTGAAGGATATCATCCTGAGTGAGGTAACCCAATCCCAAAAGAAGTCACTTGATATGCACTCACTGATAAGTGGATATTAGCCCAGAAACTTAGAATGCCCAAGATACAATTTGCAAAACACAAGAAAATCAAGAAGAAGGAAGTCCAACGTGTGGATACTTCATTCCTCCTTAGAAGAAGGAACAAAATACGCATGGAAGGAGTTACAGAGATAAAGTTTGGAGCTAAGACAAAAGGATGGATTGTGTGATTTTTGTCTTGAAGTCTATATATGATTTATTATATTTATTAACTGAAGTATGTTGAACTATCCCTGAATTTTGGGACTAACTGGATCATGGTGGATGATCCCCTCGATATGTGCCTATATGCTAATATTTTATTGAGGATTTTTTTTTCTTTTTTGCACCTATGTTCACCTATATTTGTCTATAATTTTGTTTTATCTTTATGTAGTTTGGGCGTTAGAGTAATTCTGACTAGTGACCTAAGCAGAAAGCTTAGAGGTAGACAGATTTCTAGTCGATTCTAGTCGATTCTGTTACAGAGGCTTTTCCACTGAGCTTTAATTATAGTTACTACGATTTTCATTTCCAGCATCATTTAAGTTTGGCTTTCTTTAATATTTCTATTTGTTGAATTTTATTTCATATCATTTTATTCAACTGTTTATGGTTTCTTGGACTTCAACTGGGAGTTTATTTGACACCATAATGTCAATCCTGATAGCATCAAAAGTATTTCTCTACCTACACTGACTAAGATGAAGCCATATTTGAAAGATAAGAACCAGAGGCATTATGCAAAAGGCCTTGTCTAGCCACTGTGTCTGCAGCCTCTATAGAAAGGATAAGTGCTGCCCTTGGACTTTCCCAGTAGTCTGATTCAACAAGCTTCATCTCTCTCACATTACTTCTGGCTATTTATTTCACCTTTTCAGCAGATCATCCTCTGTCTGAATATAGCTGCTCTATGGACCTGGCTGTGGGGCATGTGGGGTGTGTGTGTGTGTGTGTGTGTGTGTGTGTGTGTGTGTGTGTCCTTATTTGCTCTTCTTATATGGACACCAGTCCTCTGAATCAGGATTAACATTCAAGATTTCATTTAACCTGAATTACTCCCTTAAAGTCCCCACCTCCAAGTTCAACAATCTCTTGAAGCACAGAGATTGGGAGTTCATCAGAGAAACCTGCATTGGTTTGATGACTCTGCGTATGCCATCAGAAAATCCCACTTTGAGTGACCTCCTCTTGATATGCCTCAGTCAATTTCCCAGACTTGTGTATATTCTCACATATGCAGATTTTCACAGCAAGTTTTCTCTTGCTCAGGTGGCCCATTTTTCAAGCACCCACTCTGTAATGGTTTGTATATGGATTGTCCCAGGGAGTGGCACTATTAAAAGGTGTTGCCCTTTTGGAGTAGTCATGGCATTGTGGGTGTGGGCTTTAAGACCTTATTTCTAGCTGCCTAGAAAGAAGCCAGTATTCTGCTGAGGGTCTTCAGATGAAGATCTAGAACTCTCAGCTCCTCCTGTACCATCCCTGCCTGGATGCTAGCATGTTCCAGCCTTGATAATGGAATGAACCTTTGAACCTGTAAGCCAGTCCCAATTAAATGTTGTCCTTATAAGATTTGCCTTGGTCATGATGTCTGTTCACAGCACTAAAACCCTAAGTAAGTCACACTCCCTCACTCTCTCTGTGCATTGCTCATCTTTCCAGGGCTAGACTTATAGAGAGTGTGTCTGTTTTGTTGTAGTCACTACAAAGTGGTTTTGGTGAGTCATTATCATATGAAGGAAAGTTGCTCTGACTGAGCACTCACTGAGGAACCTAAGAATTGAAGCAAGGTTTCTGCCTGGTTCATCAGCAGTGAATCTCTCAAGTCTCAAAGCCATTCCTTGCCAGGCTATTATGTGGTATGCTTGGGGTGAAAATGTATGTAGAGGAGCTTTTCTGAACTTGTTCTTGCTCTACATACCTCACCCTTATGGTATGATACCTCTTCCTTTGATCTCTTTTACAAAGGCACCATGGACCACACACTATACTATGTTCTCTGTGTGACTTTCCAAGCTCATGATGGTATAGCACATCCCTTAAGCGAGGTTTTGTTGCTCATTACTTCAGTTACCTGCATAACAAACATGTCTCTTATTTATTCAATCCAAGGTTCTAATGCTCAGTCCTGAGCTACTGATAACAAACACTCTTCTGGCTTTAAGATGGCCCCCATTTATAGCTGTCTCGTGTGAGGCTATGCCAGTGCCTGGCAAATACAGAAGTGGATGCTCACAGTCATCTATACGATGGAACACAGGGCCCCCAATGGAGGAGCTAGAGAAAGTACCCAAAGAGCTGAAGGGGTCTGCAACTCTATAGGTGGAGCAACAATATGAACTAACCAGTACCCCCAGAGCACGTGTCTCTGGCTGCATATGTAGCAGAAGATGGCCTAGTCAGCCATCACTGGGAAGAGAGGTCCCTTGGTTTTGCAAACTTTATATGCCCCAGTAGAATGCCAGTGCCAAGAAGTGGGAGTGGGTGGGTAGGAGAGCAGGGCGCAGGGGAGGGATATAGGGGATTTTGGGATAGCATTTGAAATGTAAATGAAGAAAATATCTAATAAAAATTGGAAAAAATCAGGCACTGCAGTTTACTGGGGGGAAAAACAAGATGGCCCTCGTTGTACCCTATGTGGACATGGCTAATTCTTCCCTAGAATTCACTGGCTCAGAAGGTGCAAAAAAGGAAGAGATTTCGTGGTTAGTTACCCTAGTGTTCTTGGAACACCCTGAGTTCAATTTGTTCTCCATATAGTCGTGGAGTATCATTTCTTTTGGCTTTAAAGACAATTCATCTAGAAACTGTTCTGTCAGAAATGCCAGGAGAGGAAAAGAGACATGGTTTATCAATATGCTCATCCCACAAGTGTGCATTGTGAATTGGTTTGTAGGAGAAAATGTGGAGGGATAGAATAGGACTCTTTTAGGATTGCATAGAGAGAGAAAAGTCATTGTCACCATCTTTGTTTTCCTTGTTGTATCCTGAGGATAACAAAGAAATGTTGGCCAAGTGGCCAACAGTGGTCAACACATTAACACAAGAAACACATAAGGTTATCAGTCCCAAAAAAATGGCACTGTAAAAATGTTCTGGAGTGTTTCATCCCTTTGAAATAGAAGCTGCAAGAATATTTCAGACTTCGTGCAAAGGGAAGTCTAAACTCAACACAGCAGTGACTTCTAAGCACCTGTTTTCCGTGTTCCTCTGTGTCACGATTTTAAAACAAAAATACCATGACCATTTTCACTTGAGTTTCTAAAGTGAGATTTGGGGGAGTAAAGGGTGTTGTGATTTGAGTTGAAACAGGAGGGAGAAAATGTGACATGAATCAATTTAAGAGTTTGTTTTCTTTTCTGAAGACTAGAATGAGCAAATTTCATGACCTCACTATGATGAAGCTACTGTTTACTGCTCTGCTAGTCCTATACTGTCATTTAACTTCTCTTTCATCATGGTGTTTAGTAATGGAATAATTAATCAGATGGTTAAAGGCTGGTCTTAATGGCACTCCATTTAAGTTCTTTTAATGAGAATGTCTAGCTTACACATTCTATGGTTTGTTTTACTGTAGCATTGATCTAACCATGGAAAGAGCCCATCTGCATGGATTCTGCTTGAGGAATTGGCATGATGGGCAAGATATCTGCTTGACCTGTGTACCATAGGGAAAGCCCTACACCAACATTGGTTGGCAATGTAACACATAGAACTATATTGAGCTGTTAATTCATAGCAAAGAGAAACGATCCAATGATACTTTTAATGCTCCTGAAGGAGGTGAATACATTCCCAAATAGACAGTGTACTTTTAGATAAACATCTGCAGGGAATTGTGGAGTTGGAAGGCAGGAATAGTTGCCCAGTGCCTAGAGAAAAAAGGTATACTAATGTTAACCTCAAATACACAAATCTCAGAGTGCAAGCTAATATTTCTTATGTAAAAACAGATTCCATGAATGAAAGATGCTCTAGATCAATAGAATCTGTCATGACTAATTTGTTTCCATTTATATGTTGGGAGGCTTTATGATTTATTTAAGTAAAACATGACATTGATGTATTAGGAAAGCCTAGAAAAAGATCTTGAAATTGTTAGGGATGAAGAAACAGGAGGCTTACACAACCTGGTCTGAAGCCTGCACTGTACAAATGCTATAGGTGGGGCTTAGATTATAACAGAATGGAAAGAGGGAGAAAGTTTTGTCACGAGGCTAACAATGTGGGGCCATGCACATGAGCCACATACACATAGTTTATATACAGAGTGGTTCTTAAACATGTCATATTACCCAATTAGGTGAAGATAGTGATATGAGAATGTAAGAAGGTGAGAATCATGGAAAACATAGGATCTGGTTATACCCTAAGAGTATACTGGTGCAGGGCATGCCTAAAGGATAGGCTCATCTTAACTAGAAACTTCTAGTTTCTTTGAAAAGTTAGTTATGTCAAATGATATTTGGCTGAGGCACACAGATGAAAGGATGTCTTGCTAAAGCAGGCAGATGAAAGAATAATTTCCTGAAGCAGACACAAGTGAAAGGATGTTTTGATATAGCAATATGACCCCACAAACTGTGGGAGATGAGAACTGAGCATTGATTTGGTTTGCTCCACCTGACTAATTTTCACTAAAGATGCATGTATTGGTTCACCTTACATACCAATGTTGAGCTCAACTTGTGATAATGCCATGATAACACTGCTATTGAGAGAAATTCACCCAAGAACTGCTGCCTCTATATCCTCACCTCAGGCCTGGTAAGGTTGGCAAGCCTGGCACTTCCTTCAGGATTGAACTACAGTTGCTGGTTCATGCCTCATGTCTCCCTGCCTAGAAGACTTATCTGCAGCTGCTGCATCATATGTGTTGTTTACTATAAGACTGAACTTCTGAGAAAGAAAAGCAAGCTCACCCCCCAAAGAACTATGGCTGGACAGGTCCACTTCCCCCCACTTCCTAACAACTTTTCTCTTCTATTACCTCTGCTGGATGGTGGACTAGAGGAGAGGTTGAACCCTTACTAAAAGTAGGTCAGCAAAAATTTATGTCTACACGTGGCAACCAATGTGTCTTAGGCATAATAGGTAACTCTGCTTCTCATATTGTAGAGGAAACCATAAATTATGAGGGGCTTGAAATGTTGCATAAGGAGATTTGCAAAATGGCAACTACTGCTACTAGGTGGTCTCCTGCTATGTTTCCAGAGGGGGTGTTCTGGGTTGGGTTTGTAGTTTTCATATATACTATTTTGAAAAAAGTTGGAGGGAAAACTGAAAACTCAGAAGGTTCACCCAATTCTCTTCTAGGACAAGAGATTACAGAGTTAGCTATTCACATAGAAAGTTTGCAACCAGAGATCAAAATGCTTGAAAAGAGCCAGGGGGAGTTCAGGCTTGGTGAATAAGACCAGGAATGTACTCAATGGTGAAAATGGAAAGAAAATAGGCTGGAAGGTAAAGTGCCGCCCCGCCCTGCTCCACATACTTTCACTGCCAGGTGCCCAAAGCACCCCAGTGAGACAAGGGGTTGGGAAGAGCAGGAGGGAGCCCAGGGACAAAGGGTTAATGTACAACTGAGTGCATGACCAGAGGATTTGCTTGGGCCTACATAGGCACCTTCATCCTTCTCATTCTTTGTGTAGTATGTGCCTGCTAATGATGTGCTATAATGATGTGCTATAATGAACTGATGTGGTGTCCCATAGAAATGCTAGATTTAAAGCATTTTAAAGAGTCTACTCTTTTGTATCACTTACATTCCTCTTTTTTCAGAGAAATGTCAAGTAACTAGGCTATACATCGTAGAGTGATCCCATAAAATTGGAAGGGATTGGTGTCAGCTGTTGTAAAAGCTGGTCAAAATCACAATGGTTGTCCTGGTGGAAGCAAGAATCCACAAAGCTAGTACAACATAATTTAGGAAGGGGAATAAATGTTTCTAAAGACCACCTGCTTGGTGAAGGGTGTTATGCTGACTTTATAAGAACAAATCAGATGTGATGGTGGCATAATTGAACAATGTTGTGTTGCTGCTTTAAGAGCTTGGGATTTACCTTTAGGTGGAACAACAATATGAACTAACTAGTATCCCCAGAGCTCGTGTCTCTAGATGCATATGTAGCAGAAGATACATATCAACCATCATTGGGAAGAGAGGCCCCTTGGTCTTACAAACTTTATATGTCTCAGTACAGGGGAATGCCAGGGCCAAGAAGTGGGAGTGGGCGGGTAGGGGAGCAGGGTGGGGGAGGGTATAGGGAACTTTCAGGATAGCATTTGCAATGTAAATAAAGAAAATGTCTAATAAAAAACATTTATCCACAATTATAGATAAATATAGAAGTAGTATTGGCTATGCTCCAATAAAATGTTATTAATAAAAACATAAAAAAAAAAGAGAGCTTGGGATTTAGTTGAAGAACCTGGGAAGAAATCCACCTCCTTTACTAAAATAATACAGAATTCTGGGGACACCCTTACAGAAATTTTATACAGGTTGAGTTCAACTGTGAATACAGCCATATCAGACCTTGAAACCAGACAGTCATTGATAGAGGTATTGGCCTTTGAGAATGCAAACACTAACTCTAAGAGATCAATTAGGCCATTGAAAGGATGTGGAGGCCCTATAGATGAATGGATAAGAGAAACAATTGATATTGGTTCTCAGGAGTACAAAGCAAATATCATATGGAAAACTGTACACTGTACGTAGAAATATCAGAAATCAAAATGTTTGATGTTAAGCTGGGCATAGTGGCGCAAGCCTTTAATCCCAGCACTCAAGAGGCAGAGGCAGGCAGATTTCTGAGTTCGAGGCCAGCCTGGTCTACAAAGTGAGTTCCAGGACAGCCAGGGCTATACAGAGAAACCCTGTCTCGAAAAAAAATATGTTCAATGTTTTAATTGTGGTAAATTTGGTCATTTCCAAAGAAATTGAAAGCCTTAAAGATTCATAGCTCAAAATCACAGATACATTGACTTTAGAGAATATAGTAATCATAGACAAGAATGACCAGGTTCTGGTTACTATGAGCCACAAAGGATTTCAGGGTATTGAAACCACTGTGGAAAAGGCAAACATTAATCAAAAAATTGCTGGTCCAAGAGAGATGTATGAGGTAACCTTTCCCAATCAGGAAATGAACCAAGGGCACTGTCAACTTAAGTCCCAACAGCAAACAATATGACCCATTTTCCTTTGGTCAGTCAGGAGGTACAAAGCAGGCAAGAAAATTGGGTATTTCTCATCTTATCCATGTTATAGAAGGAAGTGAAGCTTTGAATCTGGACACAGATATCTCTTTTACATTATCCCCAAAAGTCAAATGCTATACGTTAACTACTGGTGTGTATGGGCCCTTAAATTCAAGGACAGTGTGAATGATCTTGAGAAGTGGATTAACTTCTCAAGGATTTATTGTATATCCAGGTGTAGTTAGATGGAGATAGCAAAGAAATAATCATGTCAAATGTAAAAAAGGAGATGCAAATTGAAACATGGGAATTTGCTATTCCTTTATATTAAGGGCAATGTCACTCCAATCAAAAGAATAGGGGCAAAAAAAAAAAATAGTGGCTTTGGAACTACTGGGAAGCAAAGTGTGTTCTGGCAAACAATTGTCAATAATCAGAGACCCAAATTAATGGTACAAATGAATGGTGTGGACATAGTAGGGTTAGTAGATACAGGAGCTGATGTTAGTATACTTTCCCAAAAGTCTTGAGATCCAGATTTGCCACTTCAGAAGATTTACACACAATTTATAGCAATTGGTAAATTATCATGAATAAGACAAAGTGTCTAATGGATTACCTATATGGGACCAGAAGGGCAAATAGGGAAGTGGAGATTCTATGTGGCTGACATATCCATAAACTCATGGAGAAGGGATCTTTTCCAATAAGAAGTATTCAAAATAATATTCCTGCACTCATGGGGACAGCAAATAAGAAAATTAGAGGTGATATGGTAGATACTCTTGGGTAAGGTATTGATACAGGTGATAAAGGATAATTACAAGCTGTACCCATGGTCAAAATAGGACACACAGGAATTGAATTTCCAAATTTATAAAAAGGGCTATTGCTGACATACCAACAGCTTTGTCCTAAAATCATTATCAAGCCAATCGTTTTTGTCAAGAACAATGGCCCTTAACAAAAGAAAAATTGCAAGTGCTTGAACAACTGGTACAAGAACAGCTGGAGGCTCAATATATAAAAGAATCTACCAACCCATGGAATTCCCCTGTCTTTTTTGAGAAAGAAAGAAAGAAAGAAAGAAAGAAAGAAAGAAAGAAAGAAAGAAAGAAAGAGAAATTAATTAAATGGAGAATAATAATGGGTTTAAGAGCAGTTAACAAGGTATTTCAACCAATGGGTCCTTTATAATCTGACTTCCTTTACCATCTTTGTTACCAAAATCATGGCCGATAATAATAATTGACTTAAAAATTATTTTTTCTCAATACCAGTGCAGGAGAAAGATAGTGAAGCTTTACTTTCTCAGTACCTACTTTGAATAATAGTCATCCAAAAAAAGAGATAAAACTGGGAGATACATCCACAGGGAATGCTAAATAATTCAACTTTATGTCAGTATTTTGTGCAACAACCATTAGAAATTATTCATAAGCAATTCCCTTGATCTATTGTTTATCATTATATGGATGACATTTTGTTGGCTAATTCTAATAAAGCTGTTTTAGAGAATATGTTTATGGTAACACAAAGAATTCTGCTATGGTGGGTGTTATGGATTGCTCCAGGGAAAAAAATACAAAGAGGAGATTCACTTAATTATCTGGGCTATAAAAATCAATCAACAATTTTAGAACAAAAGGTACAGATCTGTAGGGACCAATTGTAGACACTAAATGACTTTCAAAAATTGATAGGAGTTATTAACTGGCTGAGGCCTACAATTGGATTAACTATATATGAGTTAGGTAATTTGTTTCAAATATTTCAAGGAGATTCCAATTTAAACAGTTCAAGATTTCTAACAGCCAAAGCAGAAAGAGTTAACTTTTATAGAACAAAGACTACAGGAGGCATATGTAGATAGAATTGATTCTAAACTTGATTGTTTTACCCTCAACTCATTCTCCTACTGGCTTCATTATGCAAAGAGAAGATAGTGCTATGGAACGGACTTTCTTAGCTCATGAAAAAAAACAAAAAGAAAAAGATGAAGAGGTATATAGAACAGATTTCTGAGTTAGCAAAGGTAGAATTAATTAATTTCTGAAATTTTACTATTTCTGCTGCTCAATATGACATATTCATGAAAGGTAAAGGTCTCAGCACTGATGATTATAAAATCAAGTTATTAATGAACTCTGAAAATCACTGAAAATGGTTTATGTTCTGCAGTATTTAATATCAGCCAAAATTAAACGCCTCAGTACAAATGAGGAAGCACACCCATCTCATTACTATGCAAATCTGTGCTTTCGCACTACCTTTAGTGCTAAAATTACATGTCTAATTAAGAATTATTTTAAATTAGTTTATAATTTTATTCCAGTAAATGTCTGATCTATGTACCTTCTTTATACATTAGCATACTTGAGTTTGCATAAAAAGTTCTCAGACAAAAAGTGGAAAGGTTAAGAAGTAGATTGAGCTTACAGTAAAACACTCAAAATGAGTCAGATAAGATCTCCATTTTGGATTTACTAGCTATAGAATCATGAATTACTTCATTTAGACTATACAGCTATTCACACAGGTCACTGTCCACCTCATATTATAAAGTGCAAAAGGATGATCAGATGTGTGCCAGCTGAGAATGGACTCTCCACCTGGTATACTTTAAATGTCCCTTTTGCTCTGTACTTAAATTCCACCTGGTATAATTTAAATGTCTCTTTTGCTCTGTAATTAAATTCTACTGAAACTTAAAGGAGAACTTATGTCTTATTTATTTAACTCCATTAGTATATTTTTATGAAATTGTGAAACCAGAGTTTGCTGCATGCATGTTTAGTGTTGTGCTGTTTTCTTCATTAATTATTGCCTTGTTTAGAATCATGTGCCCATTTTGGTATCTTCTGATTAATTTTAGTTGGAAGTCTATTTGTCAGTATTAACATACCATACATACTTCCTTCCAGATCCTATTTGCTTGGAATATTTTTTTCCCAAGCTAAAATAGGTTTTGTTCTATTTATTCATGTCTATTTCTTTTGATTGGGAAGTTGAGAGCATTAATACTTATTGTTATTATTGAAAGGTGTGTATACATTGTCTTCCTTTTGTTGTTCCTTTGCTAATTTACATTCTTAGTCATGCTTTGTATTTCATTAAATATAGCTTCATTTATTTTCTTCAAGACTTTTTGTTATGCCCATTCTTCTCTCAGTTCAAAATATTGCTTCCAATATTCTGTCTAGCAGTGGGCTTATTTTTTGTTGCTATAATTTTTGTTGGTTTTAGATTTTAAATGTTTTAGGCTGTTTTAGACCATGGATTATCTTTCAACTACGAGCAATAATTTTGTTTGGTACAGGAGTCTAGTTTTTTATCCCTGGTTTCTTAAAACTTGGGGAGCATTGCTCTAGGCTCTTGTGGATTTCAAAGTTTCCGTGGAGAAATCAGCTGTTATTTTGATGGGTTTCCCTTTATATGTGACTTGTGTTTTTTTCTCTTTCAGTTTACAATATATTTCCTTTGTTCTGTACATTTGCTCTTTTAACTATGATATTGCATGGGAGCATCTTTTCTTTTTTTAATTGGTTATTTTATTTATTTACATTTCAAATGTATGAAGAAAAATGGCTACACTAGTTATAAGGTTAAGATCATTTATATGAAAGCCTCATACCTTCCCAAAAGCTGAGACCTCACTTCTCAAAGTTATGAATTTATGAAGATGAAAATTAACTAGACAGAACCAGAACTATGAGTGGCCTCAAAGAGAATCCCTCCTGGAAAACAATAGCTTAGGAACACTTTTCTCAGGTGTAGCCACTGTATTATTAGTCAGTGTTCTCTAGAGGAATCACTATTGTAATTGTGTTCAAAGCTCCATGAAAGAAACACAACACTGGAGGACACTGCTGGGATATAGTTCCTTTAGAAGCTTTGGTGCACTTTTCCAGGACCTTAAACTCTTGCATTTTGCATGCATGTAACATTAAGAGCACAATACACAATTAAGAGCAATTGTAATATGAGTGTATATGGAACATGGAACTGTAAAGTTTGATGTCCACTTTCCTTGATGGACTTTTGTCTTACTTTGGCCTGATTTCCTTCTTGATAGTCCTCTATGATATGCTCAAGAAGGGAAATTGTCTCTGCCATTGCATATCATAAGTACGCAACTTGACTTTATGGTTTTTATTTCTTAGGAACCACAATTAAAATGATTCCATATGTCTCAAGTGAAATTTCACACTTACTTGTAATAAAAAATTAATAAAGTAGTTAGTCATGGCAATTTAAAAAATAACTCAAACAATAAGGAAATTTGTCTTAAATTATTCAGTAATGAAAAGCTGTGCAAACTCTTATGTATTTATGAAAGGATTAAGAAATAAAACCCTAGAAATATTAAAGCACAATAGGGTAAAATCACCACTAAAGATGCACTGAAATTATGAGAATCAGGAAGGAAGGAAGGAAGGAAGGAAGGAAGGAAGGAAGGAAGGAAGGAAGGGAGGGAGGGAGGGAGGGAGGAAGGAAGGAAGGAAGGAAGGAAGGAAGGAAGGAAGGAAGGAAGGGAGGGAGGGAGGGAGGGAGGAAGGAAGGAAGGAAGGAAGGAGGGGGGGAAGGAGGGAGGGAGGGAGAGAGAGAGAGAGAGAGAGAAAGAAAGAAAGAAAGAAGGAAAGAAAGAAAGAAAGAAAGAAAGAAAGAAAGAAAGAAAGAAAGAAAGTTAGTTGAAAATAAAGGGCTGAAGTGTTTTACTGGAGTATGCCAGGTTCGTTTGGAGGAGTGACAATGGCCAGTGGTATTTTTGTGCTCTTATATTTTTATATGATTTATGGAGTTACTGAGCCTGTATTGGGCAAATATCCAATGTCCATTTAGCTGTTTCCTTTCCGGTAGTTCCCCTTTGTGTGTACTAGTCACTGTTAGTTTTACAGTCTATGGATTGGATTGCATATATTTCCTCACTGTCCCAAGACTCCCCAAGTCCTACCCCTCTGTGCTGCCAGTTTTAGATGGGTAGGAAGTGTCTTTAGAATGCATTGGGAGTATGGGAAGAGACCACAACACTGAAATATATTTGCATGGAGGACCTGCCCTCAAGGTTTCAGTACCTCCTGAGTATCAGTCAGCCTGATGGAGGGTTACAGTTGTGGTTCTAAGGACATCACTAAAACTTAGGGGGTGTTGAGTTCTATATCTTCAGACCTGAGCTCTGGTGCTTGAACACATTTTGCTCACACTTAGAGTTATCAGAATCTACTTATCCTGGGTTGAGATCTGAGCCTGGCCACCAACAGTATAATTGTTTCCTGTGAATTTCCTTGTCTGATCCAATGGCCTGCCACATCCTTAGTTTCCCAGTGTCCCTTACTCTCTTTTTTCACATCGTCTTCCGTGTGCCTTCCCATTACCTGGGGCTATGGAAAGCCAACTTAAAGCACCTTGACTATTGACTGTTACTTGTTGTTATTTTTTGAATGGGTTCCCTCTCTTGCCCTCTGAGTCATACAGATTGACACAGAGATCTCAATGCTTCTGACCTGTCCATGGGAGAAATCACTGTCTCCACAGTTCATAGCTAGGTTTGAGATGTGGGCTTGTGCTGGCAAATAGGATCCCCATTCTCACTTGACCCACTTGAACTTCCTTTTGGAAGCTGCTTGCCCTCACCTTGCCCCACCAGAGAGTTTCCTCCACACTTTCCAGGCATGCTTTCACTTCCTTTGTACATTTCCAAAGTGTTTCTCTCTGTCTCTGTCTGTCTCTATCTCTCTCCTTCTCTGTCTCTCTCCCTCTCCCGCTCCCTCCCTCTCTCCCTCCCTTCTTCCCTCTCTCTCTCTCCCTCTCTCCTCCTCCCTCTTTCCTTCTCTCCCTCCCACCCTCCTCTCTGTCTCTGTAATGCAGTTCAGTTTTAACTGACTCATTCTTTCCCCAAGCCACACAGAAGCAGCTCCAGTTCCATCATCTTTTCCAGAGGACTCATAGGACATTTCAATTAACACCGTTGTATCTTTCTTCTCCCTTTATCTTCTTGCAGTCTTTTAAGTACATCCTCTATTCTGTATGTCCCTCTTCTATTATCTCTGTCCTTACAAAGTAGCTTGTATTATTTTAGAAGTTTTGAATTACTACATTTTCACTGGCTTATCATTGCTCTGCTTTCATTATTTTCAGAAAATAGGCCACAGAAACACTAACTAACTTCATTTATTTTCATTATTTATGCACTTTTGCAGTCATGCATTTTGATGTTATGTGCTCCTAACTCTCCAGCTGTACTTTGGTGATTGACACAGTCAGTATTGATTGTGGTCTCCAGTGACACCTTTGTACTTCCCTGCATCTCTGTGCTGCTCTCTAAGAGCATTCCCTCTACTCTGCCAAAGTCATTTAGTTTAGATGCACAGATGAGACATCTCCCTACTTGTTTACCTGAAGGTATTATCTTTGCCTAATTCGGTAGATTCATTTCATGGGTAAAGTTCCCAGCAGAACTTTCTACATCACATTGAAGCCTTTAGACAAAATCTAAGGAAGCTGGCTGATTCGATCAGAGCACCAATCTCTATTCAGCAGAGGGACTTCTCTTTAGTTAGAAGCCAGCAGGTGTCACGGGCACAGTTGGCTTAATAATAGGCATTGACTGTGCACCTGTCACTGCTGCTGAGTAGACTGCTCCCCTGTAGGGGCTGGACCTAGGGCAGCAGAATCAGCATTAATCCACTGCCTTTCTGAGAGAGCTGAGCAATCACTCACTGGAAAGTTGGGGAATATTGTAGGTTGGTTGTTCCGGGGGAAATAACTAGCTGACATAGAACGATTCAGTTCTTTACAAGTATAGCCATACAAGCATAGTCTTGGCAAATACCAGCCTTGCAATGAGGGAAGGGAGAAGTTCCAGGGCCAGTTCTTTTGCCATGTCTGTTGTGTTCTACCCATTAAATCTCCCAAGTGTCACTTTTTAGCTTTCATGCTTGATGGACAATCTCTCTTTGTTTCATCTTTAAAGGTGTGTGTTTTGGCACAGTGACATTTCCCTGTAAGAAACACTTAAAAGAAATTAATTGGTACTCAGCTGAAACCTGTCCAGAAAAAAAAAAAAAATGACAGTGAGAAAATAGAAAATGCCACAGACAAGTAAGTGTCTGGGGATACAGAGAGAATACATAGACTTTTTCATCTTGCCACAGAATACAGGGAGATACTGTAACAGCAGTGCTAAATTGGGAGACCATCATTGTAGGGTACAAACTCACCCCTACACTTTGTCTTCTACCCTGCTCACCTGCTCCTCACACCCAGTCTTCCTAGAATTAGTGCATCTCCCCTTATGCTCCCCTTCTCCTGAACTGACTGTTACCTATATACTGGGAATATGACTCTTGCTAGTTCCTGGTTTCCTGGACTGAACAGCTGTGGTCAGGGCAAATGAAGATGGGAAGTGTGGATGAAGGGATTCATGATTTGATATACATCCTAAAGCCACACCGAGTGCAATATCATCCTGTGCCAGGTCATGTTCAGAGAACAGCTATAGTGAATCCTTTAGAGAGGAGTATGGGGAACATGAAGAGTATCAACAGATCAAGACAGTAGAGAAATGCTGGTCTGAGTGCCGGCTGAAGCTTTCAGCCATTCTTCATCATCACCATCTTTCTCTCATGGTGGTGGCTTACTTGTTTGTATTATTTGTTCTGAAACCTCAGGATTGAACTTGGGTCTTTACTCATGCTATGCTAGACCCCAGTCAATGAAAGTAGATTGTAAGATGTTAGGATTCGATATATCTTTATGTTGTGTGTGGTATGCAGTGTATTTTTGTATGTACTGGACAGTGCTTGGTTACTTGTTTTCATTCTCACAGATGAAGCCTTGCTTTTTTATCAGCTGCCAATGCAATGCACTATACCTCCATTCCTAACATGATGATTAATTGGGTCCAATATCTCTTAGTTGGAATAAGGAGCAGTGATAGAGTGCATGTCAGTCACCGGTTCTCTGCTAGGGCCAAGGAAAGAGCAGGCGGCTGAGACCATGAGGATGCCTCACTGCTGACTGCTTTGCCAATGCTACCATTGTGCTGCTGCCATCATTGGGGCAGAGAAAAGGAGGAAAATTCTCTGTCCCCTGGACTGAGGAATAGCAACAAGTGTCTCCTACTAATAAACAAAAATGTGTCCCAACCACTGTAACCACTGTGTCTCTAGGCACTGTGTAAGAGAGCCCTGCCTGGTGGACATCTATCCATCCTCGGGCATGGAGTTCACATCTTGGGATTCCTGAGTCAATTGAAGCTGAAGCAGACCAAATTAAACGTTTTTGTCAGGTAGCAAACCCATGCTTTAGAATAATTTATTGCCGAATTCTTCATCTTTTATGGCCTTAGGGGGAGTAATGCTTAAAATATTCCATCAAAATGCATTTGAGTTGTGGTTCTGATTACTACTAATTATAGACCAGAAAATGGAAGCATAATCAGGACTAAGGCTAATGAGGCTGGGGTGGCCTCCCCCTAACATGTGGGCCTTTATATGACCAGAATCCAGAGACCATATGGGGTCTTAATCAGAAAAAAACCTCTGATTGTCACAAGAGAGGAACTTTGAAGAATTCAAGTAGAGAGAATGCATAATCACAAAGATCAATTAGGAGATACTACAAGGTCTGCAGGAGAGTTGAGGAGGGCCTGGACTAAGGTAGGAAGGAAGATGCTGAGCAAGTTTGGTTCATCCAACATTGAACCATTCGGACCATTCTGATGAACAAATAAGACAGCAAATGAAACATCAACTTCATGTCAGGGGGGTGTGTGATAACTTGTTTATCAAAGAAAGGGGAAATGAAAATAAACAAGTTTCCTTTATAAAAGACAATAGATTTAGTTTTAAACACTTTGCAATATGTGTCCGTAAATTGGATCTGAAATTAGGTAATGGGGGAAGAACATAGATCAAAAAAGCATTTTGCATGGATATGGGTGACAGCAGCATAAAATAATACATAGAATAATTGCTTGTAAATTCAAGTCATTTTCATCTGAATACCAGATATGACATAATTATCCACATAATTGTGCCTGAAAATATAGTTTGAGTGCACTTGCCTAGCACTAGGGTTTGATGATAGTGTATTATAGCTTCTAAAAAACTTTGATTCAAGTCAATTTGCAAGCTTTGATGAGTGCAAATTACAGAATCCCCATCAGGGAGAGCTGAACAAAAGCAAGGCAAGGATGTCTGTGAGTGCTCTGAGGTTCCCATATACACAGCCTAGCATAGTTCACATCCTCAGATGTCTTGATGGAAAGGATTGCTCTCAGAGAGTCTGCAGAAGCACAGAACTGCAAAGTTATTAAGAAAACAAAACTTCTTTAAACACATCTAGCTTAAAAGCAAAGTACAACACTTTCCCAAATTGTGTGCTTCCCAGGAAACTTTCACATATATTCAAAATAAGCTTGAGACATAAAATTTAGTGAATTTAGTCATATTTTTCAGAGCTTTAATGTAGCTATGTGTTTGATATTCTAGGAAAGTGTGTTGTCCAACATGGACATGTAACAAATGGCTTCTCTATTTATATGTGTTCATTCTTCATCTTTCCCTGATTCTCCCATGCAACTGGTACCTTGCTACACAATTAACAATAGGAAGACCACATGACCTTTGGACATTCAATCATCAAGGACAGAGCTCTGCAGATTCCTTTAATATTGCCTGACTTCTGCCAGAGCCATCCTTCCAGACAACAATGATGCAGTTAAATTCCTTTTAAGAAATACTCTTTTGGGGCAAGAAAGATAGCTCTGACGTTAAGAGCACTTCCAGAGGACCTGAGGCATCCAGCTCATACCTGTCTCTGACTCCAGTTCCAGGGAAATCCGATGCTCTCTTCTGTCCTCTATGGGTACTACACAATGTGGGACACATCTGCATATAGACAAAAACAGCCTTACACACACACACACACACACACACACACACACACACACACACACACACACTAAAATCAAGGAATAGAAAAATTTACAATCACATCATTTGGCAACTTTAAAATGGTGAATTCAAGGAAAATGTAAAACAAATCAATGGTTTTGTATTTCTTGTATATATATACACAAGCCAGGAAAGAGAGATTTGTCATTTATTTTTTTAATGTTGACTAAAGTAAGTCAAAAATCTAGTTTAAGATAAGAAAGAAATAGGAAGAAAAACAATTTATCTGGTGTGTTGGCATTACTTCCTGGGAATTGTTAGCTTATGTGATCAGAGATGGAAGAGTCCCCTATGTAATCATGACAGACTACTGAATGGACTGCTGACCTAAAGCTATTTAAAAATCCTGTGTAATGGACTATAACTGTCGACAATTTTTTTACAGTTCCTTTTGAAATGATTGAATGTTTTCAAATGGTTGCTACACTCTTTTTTTTAATTAGATATTTTCTTTATTTACATTTCAAATGCTATCCCGAAAGTTCCCTATAACCTCCCCACACCCTGCTCCCCTACCCACCCACTCCCACTGCTTGGCCTTGGCATTCCCCTGTACTGGGGCATATAAAGTTTGTAAGACCAATGGGCCTCTCTTCCAATGATGCCGACTAGGCCATCTTCTGCTACATATGCAGCTAGAGATATGAGCGCTGGGGGTACTGGTTAGTTCATATTGTTGTTACACCTAAAGAGTTCTAGACCCCTTCAGCTCCTTGGGTAATTTCTCTAGCTTCTCCATTGGGAGCCCTGTTTTCTATCCTATAGATGACTATGAGCATCTCCTTCTGTATTTGCCAGGTACTGGCATAGCCTCACAAGAGATAGCTATATCTGGGTCCTTTCAGCAGAATCTTGCTGGCATATGCAATAGTGTCTGGGGTTTGTGGCTTATTATAGGATGGATCCCCAGGTGGGGTAGTCTCTGGATGGTCCATCCTTTCATCTTAGCTCCAATCTCTGTAACTCCTTTCATGGGTGTTTTGTTCTCTATTCTAAGAAGGAAAGAAGTATCCATACTTTGGTCTTTGTTTTTCTTGATTTTCTTGTGTTTTGCAAGTTGTATCTTGAGTATTCAAAGTTTCTGAGCTAATATCCACTTATCAGTGAGTGCATATCAAGAGACTTTTGTGATTGGGTTACCTCACTAAGGATGATATCCTCCAGATACATCCATTTACCCAAGAATTTCATAAATTCGTTGTTTTTAATAGCAGAGTAGTACTCCATTGTGTAAATGTACCACATTTTCTGTATCCATTCCTCTGTTGAGGGACATCTGGGTTCTTTCCAGCTTCTGGCTATTATAAATAAGGCTGCTATGAACATATGCATCTAGTGTCCACAGGGAGCAGAAGAGGGCGTTAGAGTCTCCTAGGCCTGTATTTTAGACAGCTGTTATCTGCCATATAGCTGTTAGAAATTGAACCCAGGTCCTCTGGAAGAGCAGCCAGTGTTCTTAACCACTGAACCATCTCTTCACCTCCTATAGTTCATTGTAAAAACTTTTATCTGCTGTTTCTTTCTCTAAACTTAACACACAACATTTTCTCTACTGCTTTTCACCTTTATTCCACAGTTTCCTCCTTATTCCTATTTCTTCCTGTTTCTCCTCCTGTATTCCCCCTCTACTTCACTAATTAAAAGTAATATACCTGATGCTAAAACATTAAAAACCATAAGCTACAACTTCTACAATGAATTCACTATTTCCAAACCTTACAGGAGACACAGTGTTGTCTATTGCAATTAACACTGGAGCTGCTGTCAATCCATATATTTGTTACTGGAGTTAGCTTCTCCCTAGAGCACAATCCTAGTGAAAGATAGCTTACCAGAATTAATCACATAAGGTAGAATGAACAGAACCAAATGGAAAAGAAGGAGAAAAAAATGGATGACACATCCATGAAAAAAAATGCAGAAAGGATGTGTTGAATCTGCTTTAGTTGTTTGTATGTATATGATATTAGGGCTCATCACTTGGTGATGAGAACCAATCAAAGGCTTATCCTTGGGAGAGACAAATTTCTCCTCTCTCAGCAGTCATTAATTGCTCATAGCTCTTTTTCTAGAGCTAGGACCCCCCCACACACACACACACACAGACACACTCCTGTGCTGAGTAATTTTACACTAGCTAGGATCATTTGGAAGAGGGAATGTTATTTGGGAAAAATGGCTTGACGAGATTGGCTTATAGACAGCCCTATGATACATTTTCTTGACTGATTGATTGTTATGGGAAGGACAAGCTCATGGAGAGGGTGGCATGCCAGCCCTGGGCTGATGGTTCTGGTTTTTATAGGAAAGCAGGCTGAGCAAGCTCTGAGGAGCATACCAATAAACAGCATTTCTCCATGGCCTCTACATCAACTCCTTTGTTCAGGTTCCTGTCCTGAATTCCTGCCCTAACTCCTTTATAAAGAAATGAGATCAGGTCATATAAACAGAAATAAACACTTTGTTCCCCAAGTTTCTTTTGGTCATGGTGTTTCATCAAGCAATAGAACACTAAGACAACTAAGATCACAATCCGGTATGACACCTCTGAATTTCACAATTTCTCAAAATCAGAAAAGACAGATAGCTGAAATGTTAAATGTGATTTCTATAGAGAGGACTCAAAGAAGCAGATAAATGAAATAAGAAAAATCAATTCTATACCAAACAGAGTCTAAAGGGTCAGCCAAAATCTCTTAAAGCTGATAAACACTTTTAGTAAAGTGGACAGATGCAAAATTAGTAGCCTTTTTATATACAGATGACAGGCACTGTGAAAAATAAATGAAAAATTGCATATAAGTTCCCTGGAAGATGAGCCCTTAGTTCTCTTTCCCGTCTTGCAAGATGGCAAGTGAAAAAACGTGGAAAAGCCTGCTGATACAAAGGAGAAGAAACTTGCCTGCAGCCAAGAAGGCTGGTGGTGATGCTGCTTCCACTGATGCCCTGGCCACTAGAGCAATGAAAAAGGGTGACCCTACAGTTAAAAGGCCCAGGAAGGGGAAGTCCCTTTGCAGCCAAAACCCTATTCTGGATAGAGGAACTGGCAGCTAATCTCTATCCTGCTATGTGTTCAATAAAGGACTTATACAAAAGGAACTACCCAGCGGTCAAGTCCAAGGATGAAAAGAAGAAAAAGGAGAAGGCCGTTGCTACTGTCATAAAGACAATTTATGGAGACAAGGATGGTGGTACTGGGGGAGTGAAGCTTCAGTAAGTGAAGATGTGCCTCCGAAGCTGCTATGTCATGGCAGAAAGCCCTTCATTCAACACGTGAGACAGCTGTGTGCAACAGCACTTCTGAGACTGTCCTGATCAATGTCACTGGATGACACATGAAGCAGCTGGGCAGAGGTTTGCTACTTGTGACTGGACCTTTTGCCCGCAACCGAGTTCCTCTGTGCAGAACACACCAAATGTCTGTCATTATCAATTCTATAAAAATTAATATCAGCAAGGTTTAAATCCCCAAACACCTGACTGATGCTTACTTCAAGATGAAGCAGCTGTGCAAGCCCGGGCACCAGGAGGGCAAGATATTTGACATGGAGACGGAGAAATATGAGATTATAGAACAGTGCAAGACTAATCACAGAACTTTAGACTCGCAGATTTTGCCAAAGATCAGAACTGTTCCTCAGCTCCAGCACTATCTGTGATCTCAGTTCTTCCCAACAGATGGGATGTATCCTCACAAACTGGTATGTTCCAAATTGCTAACAACCTAATTAAACAGCATGGGAAAAAACCAAACCCAAGGAAACAATCCCATTCACAAAAGCCAGAAAAATAAAATAAAATACTAAGAAATAAGCCTGATCAAGTATGGGAAAGAGCTCTACAAGGAAAAGTTCCTAACACTGAAGAATGAAGTTGAGAAAGACACTAGCATGTAGGAAGATCTACAGTGCTTTTGGATTGGAAAAATTAAGGTTGTGAAACAATGGCCAGTCTACTAAAAGGAATCCACAAATTTAATACAATCCTGATCGAAATTCTGGGACAATTATTGAGAGGAATAGAATAATCTTAAAATGTACAGGGGAGCACAAACGATGAAGGGAAATCAAAGCAATCTTGAACAAAAAGGGCTAGTGTGGGCTAGTCACCAGACCTGAATTCAAGTTGCTCCACAGAGCCAAATCAATAGAACTAGCCTGCATCTACTTTTGTGTCTGTGGCACAGTGTTCACTTCTGCATCCATGATTTTTCTCTGTCTGTGGCTGGGAAGGGGCCTAAAATGGGTTCATCTGTCAAGGTACCTGTGCGATATGCCCCAGGCACAATTAAAAACCTTTAGTTTCCAGCTGAATGGTTCTTCTAGCTTGTCAAGTCTCATGGCATTTAGGGTCTTTCTTTGTCCGTTACTGCTTCAACCTGGAAGAGCAGGCAGAGTGGAGTAGAACCTATAAGCATCTGCTTGCTTCTTTATTATGAACTATTGACCATGCAGAAACACTGCTCAGCTCCTACCTCAGAGCTTCTTGATTCTCATCCAGCCTCAGTCCCCACTCTGTCCTTGTTGTGGGTGAGCCATATGGTCCAGAGTCTGTGCTGGTACACAGCCATGCGGCATGACAATAGTACCAGCAGTAATGGACACACTAGCAGCAGCTTTTAAAAGAAGTGTTTTTCTCCTCCTTCATATGTCATTGTTCCAGCCTCGGTAATCCAACTCTGTTCCTGTGGCTTATCTTCACTATGGCTCCATGTCATTTAATAACGCTGCTTGCGGTGCTTGTGATGGGTGATATGTTTTTGCCCAGCCACTTCCCACACTGAGTGAAAGAGCCACAGTGGTGTAATTTGATCCAGCCCTCAATGTAGGAATGGAATCATCTTTCCTGAAACTGCTTCTTCCTTATATCTATCATATCTACAGAGGAATTCTAGAGCTGACTCACAATTTGGGGAGATGTGTGCTTAGCCTTCTTTTTAGGTTGTGTGGATCGGTGGCTCCCTGGATCAGAGATTGCTCTGTAGTAAAATGTGCCTCTTAGAGAAGTCTCTGGGATGAGCAGCCAAGAGGGAAAACAACAACAACAACAACAAAAACAACAAAAAGTCTTTCTCCTGCTTCTGACTGCAAAGACCACATGCAAAACAACCTAAGATTATTCTCCAAAGATGATTGCTATAGGAACTAAACAAATGAAAAGACCCATAACAGGATGCTCTGAGGATGATCTCTGCCCAATGTCCTTCAGGTTAGCCCTTGTTCCCTGTGGCACTGAGTTCAGAAAGACTTGTGACTCTCCTGCTCAGCATCCCTCTGAACGTTCCTCTCTAAATTTAGTCCTACAATTCATATGTTATAATGAATGTTTTTTTTTTAAAGAAATGTAAGTCATTTTTAATAGTCAACAATATAAAATGATATTGTGTCTAAAGAACACTTCTGTATAAAATTGCATTCATGGTATGGTTATAAAAAGCATAAATAAATTTTGGATTGAGACTTGGGTTGCATTCTAATGAAAATTCATTAAATATGAAAATATTCCTCAAACACAGAGAACCAAAATATAAATTATTAATGGTCCCCAAAATTGTGGATGTGAAATACTCAGCCTGTAATAGAAAATCATGAAGTAAAATCTGGCATGATTTATGAAAGAAGTAGTCGTTTATGTACACTGACTCGTGAGTTATATGTTTGTGTATGTTGATTTGTGAGTTGTATGTTTGTGAATGATGACTCAGGAGTTACAGATTTATGTATGCTGACTCATGAGTTATATAGTAGAGTTAGTATTGCATGAGAAGTAATGAAGAAACAGCAAATGCACACGTGAATGCTTTGTCATGTTGGTTTTTAAAAATTATTTCTTTTATTATTTTTTAAGTTTAATAATGAGATTACACTATTTTCTTCTACCCTTTCCTCTCTTCAAAGCCTCCTATTGAACATAGAAAGGTCCATGGCATAAACACACACACACACACACACACACACACACACACACACACACACACGAATACACTCTCATTTAAAAGAAGAGTACCTGTAACAGGTGGCCTCTGCTTATTGTTATCATTATTATTATTGTTATTGTTATTATTATTGTTGTTATTATTATTGTTGTTGTTATTATCATCATCTAGGGAAAAGGTTTTCTCAGTTTAGCAAGCAAAGAACTCACAGGCCACTGGAACTGTCATAGACCAGGGCAGGCTATATTGCCAGCAGCCATTTAGGAGAGATGAAAGGCTAGTAGGTGATCTTCCTGAGATTCTTCTACCATGGACTGTGAACTATTATAAATGAGCCCTTGTAGGCAAGGTTGAAGGACTAATGTATTCAAGTATTGATTCCTGTCATTGATATGCCTTTCTTATTTTTATAAAATTAATATTATATAATCCCTGGGCATGAGCCACCCTATTGGGCAGATTTTCTTCAGATCAAATGTACTGCCTTGTACTGATGTTATATAGAGAAACATATTTCTTAATTCCTAATATGATTCTATATGAATTCCTAAAATTGTACTGTAATTATTAAGCGTTTTAAAATAGGGCTGCTATTAAAGCCCTCTCTGAAATGAAAACTGCAATTAAAACTCTGTCAGTCTTCATGTGTTATGAGTTAATTGCTTCTGAGATAGAAAGCAGGCATTCTGGCTAATATCCACTTATCAGTGAGTGCATGCGATGTGTGTTCTTTTGTGAATGGGCTTTCTCACTCAGGATGATATTTTCTAACTCCATCCATTTGCCTAAGAATTTTATGAATTCATTGTTTTTAATAGCTTAATAGTACTCCGATGTGTAAATGCATCACATTTTCTATATCCATTCCTCAGAAGAAGTACATCTGGGTACTTTCCAGCTTCTGACTATTATAAATAAGGATGGTATGAACATAGTATATGAGCATCTTTTGGGTATATTCCCAGGAGAGATCCTCAGGTAATACTATGTCCAATTTTCTGAGGAACTTCCAGACTGATTTCTAGAGTGGTTGTCCCAGCTTGCAATCCCACCAACAATGCAGGAGTGTTCCTCTTTCTCCACATCCTTGCCAGCATCTGCTGTCACCTGAGTTTTTGATCTTAGCCATTCTGAATTGTGTCAGGTGGAATCTCAGGGTTGTTTTGATTTGCATTTTCCTGATGACTAAGGATGTTGAACATTTCTTTAGGTACTTCTCAACCATTTGGTATTCCTCAGTTGAGAATTCTTTGTTTAGATCTGTACCCCATTTTTAATAGGGTTATTTGGTTTCCTAGAGTCTAACTTCGTGAGTTCTTTGTATATATTGGATATTAGTCCTCTATCAGATGTAGGGTTGGTAAACATCTTTTCCTAATTTGTTGGTTGTGCTTTTGTCCTATTGACAGTGTTCTTTGCCTTACAGAAGCTTTGCAATTTTATGAGAACCCATTTGTCTATTGTTGATCTTGGAGCATAAACCATTGGTATTCTGTTCAGGAAATTTTCCTGTATGCCCATGTGTTTGAGGTACTTCCCGACTTTCTCTTCTATTTGTTTCAGTGTATCTGGTTTTATGTGGAGGTCATTGATCCACATGGACTTCAGCTTTGAACAGGGATATAAGAATGGATCAATTTGCATTCTTCATAAATGTTCATTCTTCTGACCTCCCAAAAGCTCAGAATGCCCAAGATAAAATTCACAGACCACATGAAGCTCAAGAAGAAGGAAGACCAAAGTGTGGATGCTTCAGTCCTTCTTAGAAGGAGGAACAAAACACTCAAGGGAAGAAATATGGAGACAAAGTTAGGAGCAGAGAGTTAAGGAAAAGCCATCCAGAGACTGCCCCACATGGGGGATCCATTCCATATACAGACACAAGACCCACACAGTATTGTGGATGCCAAGAAATGCTTGCTGACAGAAGTCTGAAATAACTGCCTCTTGAAAGGCTCTGCCAGAGCCTGACCAATACAGAAGTGGATGCTCACGGACGACCATTGGACTGAGCATGGAGTCTCCAATGGAGAAGTTACAGAGAGAATCGAATGAGCTGAAGGGGTTTACAACCCATAGGAAGAACAACAACATCAACCAACTAGACCCCCCAAAACTCCCAGGGACTCAACCACCAACCAAAGTGTACACATTGAGGGACCCATGGCTCCAGCCACATATGTAGTAGAGGCTGGCCTTGTCAGACATCAATAGGAAGAGAGGCCCTTGGTCCTAGGAAGGTTCAATGCCCCAGTGTAGGGGAATGTCAGGGAGGGAAGTTGGAGATGGGTGGGTGGGTGCATGAGCACCCTCATAGCAGCAGGGGGAGAGAGGATGGGATATAGGGTGTCTGAAGGGGAAACCTGGTAAGGGTTAGCATTTGAAATGTAAATAAAATATCCAATAAAAAATGTACCAAAAATGACAAAACAAGGCAATATAAGATTTAAAAAAATAAAATCACCCCCCAAAAATTAAAAAATTAAAAAGAAAGAAAGAAAGCAGGCATTTATAACTTAGAATAAATTCTGAAGAGCTGTAAAACAATTAACCAAAGGTCATAATAGGTAATGAATGATTTATTGTAGGTGCAAGAACAGAAGATAAAATATTGATTTGGTTTATCTATATAAAACTTCAATGCAAACTTAGACACAAAAATATAGTTTTAGCCTTTCAATGAACATATGGAGCTAGTAACAGATAAAAAGTGCCTACCTAGATAACTAGTCTTAATGGAAATCTCTCTTGTAAACTTCTTATTCATTTTATGATATGAATTTATGTTGCAACTTTTAGTAAATTTTTGTAAAACTATGTGGTCTATTCTCCTTAAAAAGCCACAAAGACCTAGGAATGATGACATTAGGCAGGACAGAAGGAGAGAGCATAACACAGAATGAAGAAAAAGAATTTGAAACTATGGCAGAAGGTAGAGAGACTGCAGAACATAGCAAAATATAATAGAGATGAGTAGAGACATAGAAGCTGCAGAGAAACCGGAAAGAGCAGGTCAGCTTCTTCTTAAGAAAGGAGGGATCAGGTCTTTCCTTAATAGCAAGGCAGGCTTAGTCTTACTAAAGAAGATGAAGCTGTTTTGCTTACAGACTTGGGTTTACTTCATTTATTAATAAAAGGGTAGAAGCATTTTCTTTCTTTATATAATAAAGATTAGAACTCATTTTTCATCCAGAATAAGTGAATTCTTTCTGCACTAGTGCTTGGCCTTTTGCTCCATATGCATATATAAACATGAATGTGTGTGTGTGTGAGTATATAAATATGAGATAAGTAGCTGAACCCAACATGAGTTCATGAAAGTGTATGAATATTGTGTACATGAATGTGTGTATGTTTATGAATATTTGGTTCTGTAAAAGTTTTTTTTTCTTTTGCAAGCATGACTCTCTTAGATGAAATGCCCTACAGTAGGGAGTGGGAACTTATAGAGCCCACCTCCAACAGGAAGACAGGACATCAAATGAGGGAGGAGGTTGCCATCCCACAGTCAAGACTCTTACCAATAATTGTTCCTTTCTGAAAGATCTTCAGCGATGGAAATGGAGAGAAACTTGAGGAAAAGAAGGTCCTGCAACAGGCCCAAAGTGGAATCCAGCTCAAGAGGAGGTCCCAAGGCCTGACACTATTACTGAGGCTATGGAATACTCACAAAAGTGGACCTAGCATGACTGTACTCCAGAAGATCCAACAAGCAGTTGAAAGAGTCAGATGCAGCTATCTGCACCCAACCAATGGACAAAAGCTGCTGACCCCTCTGATTGAATTAGGGAAAGGCTGAAAGAAGCTAAGGAGGAGGGTGGCTCTGTAGGAAGTCTAGCAGTCTCAATTAACCTCGATCCCAAGACCTCTCAAACACTGGAGCACCAACCAGGCAGCATACACCAGCTCATATGAGGCCCCCAACACATATACAGCAGAGGACTGCCCAGACTGGGTTCAATCAAGGATGATGCACCTAACCCTCAAGAGACTGAAGGCCCCAGAGGGTTTAGAGGTTTAGAGTTTATTGCTTCAGACCTCCCTCCTTTTTGGCAATACAGGCAATGCTTCTGAGCAAGCAAGAAAGGAACCCTTGCAATTAATCCTTTACTTAGTCCCTTGCTGCTAAGCAACAAGTGTTAATTCACCTAGGGGTCTACAGCTTCTGTCTTCAGAGTAACTCAGAATCAAGACAGGTAAACCTTATTATAGAAAGCAACCTTAATCTCTCCCAAGACAAAGTGTCCCCCCACCCCCTATGTTCTTTCCACTCAGCTACCTTCAAGAGAGAACCAGAGGTCTGGAGCTGGTCTCCAGCACTATATCTTGGATACAAAAAATTTGGTATATTTACACAATGGAGTACTACTCAGCTATTAAAAACAATAAATATATGAAATTCCTAGGCAAATGGATGGATCTGGAGGCCATCAAACTGAGTGAAGTAACCCATTCACAAAAGAACTCACATAACATGTACTCACTGATATGTGGATATCAGAAACCTAGACTACCCAAGATACAATTTACTAAACACATGAAACTCAAGAAGAAGGAAGATCAAAATGTGGACACGTTACCCCTTCCTAGAATTAAGAACAAAGCACACATTGAAAGAGTTACAGAGATCATGTGTGAAGCTGAATCCAAAGAATGGACCCAATGACTGCGGCTGCCAGGGATCCATCCCACAATCAGCCACCAAACATAGACACTATAGCATATGCCAGCAAGATAGTGCTGAAAGGGCCCGGATATAGCTGTCTCGTGGGAGACTATACCAATGCCTGGCAAACATGGAGGTGGAAGCTCACAGTCAGCTATGAGATGGAAAACAGGGTTCCCAAGGAAGGAGCTAGAGAAAGTACCCAAGGAGCTGAAGGGGTCTTCAACCCTATAGGTGGAAGAATAACCATGAACTAACTAGTACCCCCTGAGCTCATGTCTCTAGCTGCATATATAGAAGAGGATGGCCTAGTTGGCCATTGTTGGGAAAAGAGGCCCCTTGGTCATGCAGACTTTATATGCCCCAATACAGGGGAACGCCAGGGCCAAGATGTGGGAGCGGGTGGGTAGGGGAGCAGGGCCGGGAGGGGGGAGGGTATAGGGAACTTTCTGGATAACACTTGAAATGTAAATGAAGAAAATATCTAATAAAAGTTGGAAAAAAAAAAAAAGAGAGAGAACCAGAGGTCTGGAGCTGGTCTCCAGCACAATATCTCAAACTGACAGCAAAACTTGCCAATATCCACATGATACTAGTTTTGCAGTTATGCAGCTAAGAAAGGAATCCATAGAGGCTTTATCCAACATTTCCAAAAAGCCCATAGAGGACAGACAATGTGGAGTAGAGTTCAATTCCATGCAAAGGTCTGTGGTCAATTCATAAAGGTATGGAAAAGAGGCAAAGCCACAGTAGAGACCTCAGGGTGCCTTAGATGCCAGCAGCATGAACTGTTTACTAGAGGGAGCAATAGTGGAGCTGGCTTGCAAGAAAGAGCACATATACTACAGGACACAGACCTAGAGGAGTGGAGCTACTCAAACTTGAGGGGTCCTGGATGCTGCACTTGGAGCTACAAGGTTTGGTGTTTGTCCTGTTGGGCCCTCACCTTTCTTTGGTCTGCTCATTCCTTGCTATATCCAGCTATTTCCTTTTGAAGTAAGAAAGTTTAACTCTATGCTACTATATGGTGGAAATGCTCAAATTACTATTTATTTATTTATTTATTTATTTATTTACTTATTTACTTATTTATTTATTTTTAATGGGATCACAGTAAAGAGATTGTCTTGCATAGAGGACTTAGGAAGGAACACCTGCTTCCAAGCAGAGAATATGCTTGAGCTCTCAGCGAGTGCTGTGATGGGATCTATAAATGAAGCATCTTCCTGGCCCTGCATACCTTCACCAAGGCTATTTTGTTTCTGTGTCAATAATCAGTAATCAAGTCTGGGAATTGCTAAAGAGAGGAAGGTATAATCGCCTCCAAGCCTGTGTTTCCACAAGAACTGTGGTACCCTGGAAAGTAAAGCAAAAAGGGACACAAAAGTCTCCTGTTGAGTGTTACTTCATTACTAACCTAGATGCCATTCCTGTGGGGCACAATTTGAAAACCTTCATTTTGTGATAATTGGTGTCCCACAGTGCAATATTTCCCCATAGACAGTCTTTTTAAAGCCTTTTATATACCAGTTTTTAATATATCTGCCTGTTATAAAATATTAAATGACTTGATTTGGTAACTCTGGGCATGTCATTATAGAGTAGACACTGCTTTAGAGAAGGCTGTGTCTCTAATCTCTGCTGCCCTGAACTTGGGCTCATACACAACCTCTCATTTGTCCCTCTTATTCTTGGAAGTGCTGAATTTGCAAACTCATTTCTGGATGAGAACTTTTAAAAAATCTTCATGCTGAGTTATGCTGTTTCCATTTTAGAAAAAGAAAAGGCACATGTATCTATGCATCCACTGAAAAGATCACAAAATATGTGCTTATACTGTATACAATGCCTCCTGATATGTTTCTCTGATTATCTATTATACTTCATTTTAAATGATGTATCCGATCCATTAATCCTACTCCAAAGATTTTGTCTACAAAGTACTGTTCAAGTCTACTACCTCATCATGTTTCACTTAAATTTTATTTTTTATTAAAATATTTTTACACAAAACATTTGATAATATCTTTTAGCCTCCCACCAAATCTTCCCAGATCCTACATATAATGGTTTGAATATGCTTGACCCATGGTAAGTGGCACTATTAAGAGGTGTGGCCTTATTGAAATGGGTATAGCTTTGTTGGAGGAAGTGTGTCACTGTGCAGGTGGACTTTGAGGTCTCCTAGTGATCGAGCTCCACCCAGAGCAGAAGAGACACCCCTTAGCTGCCTTTGGATCAAGATGTAGAACTCTACACCATGTCAGCCTCCATGCTTCCACACTTCCCACCATGATGATAATGTATGGAACCTGTGAAACTGTAAGGCAGCACCAGTTAAATGTTTTCCTTTATAAGAGTTGCCTTGGTCATGGTGTCTCTTCACAGAAAAAAAAACAAAAACAAAAACAAAACACCAAAAAAACAACAAGAACAACAACAACAAAAAACCTACAAACTAAGATATTTCCTAATGACCTTATATAACTCTCCTCTCTCTCTCTCTCTCTCTCTCTTTCTCTCTCTCTCTCTCTCTTTCTCTCTCTCTCTCTCTCTCTCTCTCTCTCTCTCTGTGTGTGTGTGTGTGTGTGTGTGTGTGTGTCCCTCCATCTCCCCTCCCTCACTCATCAAAAACAAAGCAAAAATCAAAGCTAAAGCTAAGCCCCATAAGACCAAAAAGGAAGGAAGGAAGGAAGGAAGGAAGGAAGGAAGGAAGGAAGGAAGGAAGGAAGGAAGGAAGGAAGGAAGGAAGGAAGGAAATACAAAGAAATCACAAAAGTCCATTTTTGTGTTAGTCGACTACCCCTGGGCATGGACCCTGCCCTGGCATGCGGCTGATTTACTACCCCTGGGCATGGACCCTGCCCTGGCATGTGGCTGATTTACTCAATTACTCTGCATCTGACAAACAGACAAACAAAACACCAAAACCAAACAAAATTATTTCCCCTTTTCTAGCCATACATCAATTAGAAATAGTTTTTGGCTGGTGTTGGGACTTTACCTCCCATTCACAGTGCTAGGATTTTGTCTGGTTTGAGTCTGTGCCAGTTTCCATGTGTGCTGTCACACTTTCTCTGATTTCCTATGTATATAAGTCCTGTTGTTTCAGGGATGGGTGACATCTCATGGAGTGGGTTTTAAACCTAATCAAAAAGTAGTTGATTACTTCCATAACATTGTGCAACTATTGCATAAATATATCAGGAAGGCAAGTCACTGTTATAGATCCCAGGGTGTTTACCTTGGTGATACTTATGATTCCTTTTCTCCTCAGGTAATGTATAGAGTACCTTCCAGTACCATGAATTCCACTCAGCAGAGGTAAAGGCATTGACTCCATTTTTCTGTGTTTGAGGCTATAAGTGTTTTCAGGAGTAGGATATTGTAACCAATAGACTTGGCAATGGCCAGTGATGTTTTAGAGGAAATTACAGCTTTTCAAAAAGGCTTTTGTGTTAGTTGTCCCTCTGTGTCCCTCCTTACCTTCTGTCCCCACCTCCCTCTCAATTTAATCCTCCTGTTCTAGTTTCCCCTTTATCTTTTATAGTACCATATTCTATTTTCTCTTTCTTAGAAGGTCCCTTCCTCTTTCTGGTTCAGTACTATATACTTAACATTTGTAGTTATTCAGAATGAAGCATTCATGTTGAAAACTGAACAGTTAATATCCACATATAAGAGAAAACATGCAGTATTTGTCTTCTGGGGTCTGTCTGGTTTACATTTCTTAGGGAGATTGTTTCTAGCTACATTGATTTTGGCCATTCTGACTGGTAAGATGAAATCCCAAAGTAGATTGACTTTGCGTTTGCCTACTGGTGAAGGATGTTGAACATTTTTAAAAGTGTTTCTCAGCCATTTGTTTCATCTTTGGAGAACACTGCTTAGTTCTGTATCCCAATTTTAATTGAGTTAGCTTGTTTTATTTTATTTCTGTTTTTGAAAGTTCTTTTTTATTCTAGATACTAACCATTATTAAATATGTAATTGGTGAAGATTTTTTTCCCCTTACTGTAGACTGAGACTTTTATAATACCGGGGTCCTTTGCTGTACAGAAGCTTTTGAGCTTTATGAGGTTCCATTTATTGTTCTTCTTAGTGTCTGTTATTGGTGTCCTTTTGCTATGTTGATAATCATGGGACATACTGCAACCAGGGGCCATGTTGCTGTCCATGACCTGTGCTGCCACCAAGGGCCATGAGGGTGTCCATAATCTGTGCTGTGGCCAAAGCAGTGGGTCAGCAGTTGCCCGCAGGGGCAAGTACCGAGGAACTCCGCCCCACCGGAGGCTGGGCCTCTCCCAGCCAGAGCACCCTCCACCCTGCCATCTTTCCTCTAAGCCCAGCAACTCCCAGGACTTTAAGATCACATCAGGAGCTCAGGGCTCGGGCCACAGGCGCTGTGCACTCTCCTAGGCTCTTTCGAGACTCCCCAAGCTATCTCGGGACATGAGGTGAGCAGGGGAACACAGCCTCTGTTCCAGCCCAATCTCATGGAACTTGAGACATCAGCCAGGAGACTGATAAAGGCCCAGGGCAGAACAGTGGGTCCTTTCGGTCTGCACCAATGCCAGGTCTCCTCAGGCAGAGATGGCAGGAGGCAAGTGTAAGAACAGAAGCAACAGAATCCAAGGGTACTTGGCATCACCAGACCCAAACTCACCCACCACATCAAGTCCTAGATACAACAGCACACCAGAAAAGCAGGACATGGATATAAAGTCACTCTTCATGATGATGATGGAGGACTATAAAAAGGAAATGCAGGAAATTACAGATAAACAACTTAGAGAAATACATGAAAATAATACCAAACAGGCGATCGAATTCAACAAAGCCATCCAGGACCTAAAAATGGAAGTTGAAACAATTAAGAAAAACCAAAAGGAGATAACCCTGGCGATAGAAACCATAGGAAAAAAATCAGGAACCATAGATATGAGCATAAACAACAGAATACAAGAGATAGAAGAGAGAATCTCAGGCACAGAAGATTCG
>LR753311.1:2267076-2298316 GCA_902729485.2 Mus minutoides
CAAACTAAAGGGCCAGCAAATATCTTCAACAAAATTATAGAAGAAAACTTTCCATACCTAAAGAATGAGATGCCCATAAACATACAAGAAGCCTACAGAACTCCAAATAGGCTGGACCAGAAAAGAAATTCCTCCCGACACATAATAATCAGAACAACAAACGCACTAAATAAAGACAGAATATTAAAGGCAGCAAGGGAAAAAGGTCAAGTTACATATAAGGACAGGCCTATCAGAATTACTCCAGACTTTTCACCAGAGACTATGAAAGCCAGAAGATCATGGACAGAGATTATACAGACACTAAGAGAACACAAATGCCAGCCCAGACTACTATACCCAGCAAAACTCTCATTTACCATAGATGGAGAAACCAAAGTATTCCACGACAAATTCAAATTCACACAATATCTTTCCACGAATCCAGTCCTTCAAAGGATAATAACAGAAAAACACCAAGACAAGGATGGAAACTCTGCCCTAGAGAAAGCAAGAAAGTAATCCTTCAACAAACCTAAAAGAAGACAGCCAAAGAACAGAATCCCAACTCTAAAAACAAAAATGACAGGAAGCAACAATTACTGTGTGTTAATTTATTTTCTTGATACTTTAATGAAAGTTTATCAGTTGTAGAAGTTCTTTAGTGGAAGTTTTAGTATCTTTTATATATAAAATCATATCATCTGTAAACAAAGACACTGTGACTATTTCCTTTCCTGTTTCTATCCCCTTGATCTCCTTCAGTTCTCCTATTCCTATAGCTAAGACTTCAAGTACTATATTGAATAGATGTCAAGAGAGTGAAAAACCTTGCTTTGTTCCTGATTTTAGTAGAAATACTTTGAGTTCCTTTCTATTTTTACTGACTGTAACTTGCCTTTATTATGTTGTTTATTATTATGTTGAGTTATGTCCCTTGTGTCCTGAGTTTCTCTAGAACTTTTCTCATGAAGGGATGTTGGATTTTGTCAAAGGCCTTTTCTAAATCAAATAAGATGATCATCATATTGCTTTTGCCTTTCAGTCTGTTATGTGGTGGATTATGTTTATTAATTTACATATGGTGAATACTCCCTTCATCTATGTGATGAAGTCTATTTGATCATGATGGATAATCAATTTGATGAGTGTGTTCTTAGTTTCCTTTGGCAAATATTTTATTGAGAATTTTTGTATCTATGTCCATAGTGGATATTGTTCTATAATTTTCATTTTTTATTATTTGGTCTTTATATATTTTTGGCATGAAGGCAAAAGTGAATTCACAAAGCAATCAAGAAATAATTCTTTCAGTTTCTTTTGAGGAGTATTGACTTTAGTTCTTTTAAGATTTAGTAGATTTTTAAATCTATCTTTCCAAGAACATTTGGGGGGAGAAAATGGGAGATTTTTTAATTATTTCTACTTCAGTAGGGGTTATGGGTCTGTTGAAATTACTTATTTCATTTTCATTTAACTTTAGTAAGCCATATGTCAAGAAATTCATCCATTTCTCTTATGTGTTCCAGTTTGATGAAATACGTACTTTTTTGAACACTATGTCCTTATGATTGTCTGAATTTGGTTGGTGTCTGTTGTAATGTCCCCCATTCACCTCTAATTTATTAATTTGGGATAGTTTTTCCCTCTATATTTTGGCTAGTTTGGCTAAGGGTTGTCAATTTCATTGATTTTTTTTCCTCAAAGAATTAATTTGTTGTTTCATTGATTCTTAGTACTTATTTTTTGTAAAAACTGAATGTGTTTACTCAATGCTTTGAACTTGCCTGTGAACCACTCTCACTGTGTCCTACTTAGTTTGAGTGTGTTGTGGGTTTTTCTTCTTGTTGTTGCTTTTTGTTTTGTTTTCATTCAGTTTTAAAATATTTTTTATCTTCTTCCTTGATTTCTGTCTAGACCCAATTTTCATTCAGTAATGAGTTTTTCCATTTCATGAGTTTATAAGATTTCTGCTTTTTGTTGTTGTTGTTGGTGGTGGTGATGATAATGATGTCATCATCTAGCTTTGATCCATGGTGATCAGACAGAATATAGGAATTATTTCAATTTTCTTAAAGCTGTTTAAACTTGCATTGTCCCCTACTCTGTGCTCACATTTGGAGAACTATGCTACTTGGAAGATCACATGAGCTACATAAACAAAAACATTTTCTTTAGTGTTTTGGTGGAATGTCCAGAAGGTGTCTCTTAGGTCCCTTTGATTTATGATATTACTCAACTCTAGCATTTCTATCTTTAGTTCTTGTCTAGATGACCTGTACTTTTGTGAGAGTGGTGTTTTGAAGTCACTTGCTATCATTGTGTGAAGGATAATATTGATTTTTAGCTATTATAGTATTTCTTTTATGAACTTGGGCCTCCTTGTAATCAATACATAAATATTTAACACTGTAATATCCTCTTGATATTATTTTTCCTTTGATGAGTAGTTAGCATCTTTTCTATCTCCTCTGATTAATTTGGTTTGAAGCCTGCTTTGTCACACATTTGCTGGTAACACCAGCTTGCTATCAGGTCCATTTGCTTGGAATTGCTTTTTCAGTCCCTTGATCCTAAGGTGATGTCTGTTCTTGCTGATAAAGCAAGTGTCTTGGATGTGTCAGAAGGGTCTTGCTTTCTGATCTGATCTGATCTGATCTGTTAGTCTGTTCTGTGTCTTTTTAATTGTGGGACTGAGACCACTAAGATTGAGAGTCATTAGTGTATTGTGTAATAATTTCTGTTATTTTGTTGTGGTGTGGTCTTTGTTGTTCCTTTTTATGTGGGAATTATTTATCCTTTATGTTCATATGAGCGTAGTTAGCCTCTTCAGACTGTTGTTTTCACTCTAGTGCCTTCTATAACACTGAATTAGTAGATATAAGTTGTTTAAATTTGCTTTTATCATGGATTATTTTTCTTTATCTTTTGATTTTAATTAATATCTTTGCTAGTTGTAGGAGTCTTGGGTGTCATGTGGTCTTTTGATGCTTGTAGGACATCTGATTAGGCCCCTCCTGTCTTTCAGAGTCTCCATTGAAAAGTCAGGTGTTATTATAATGGGTCTGACTTTGTATATGACTTGCTTTTTTTCCTTGAAGATTTTAATATTCTTTCTTTGCTTTGTTCATTTAGTGTTTCATGCCTTGAATGATGCTCCTTGTTTTATTCAACTATTTATTTATGTTTAAGGACTTTATTAAGGCACTTATTTATAGTCTCCTTAAGATTCTTGAACATATTCATAATATCTATTTTGAAGTCCTGGTCATGTGTTTCAGCTAAATTGCTTTGCTCTGGGTCTATTGAAGTAGGGTTACTGGCTTCTGGGGGAGGCATATTGTTTTGGTTGTTTATGTTTTTGTTTTTAGCTGTATGTAGACATGGAATTGTAAATATTCCTTAGTACAGGTATCTGGTCTTCACTTTGTTGCATGGGTATCCCATTCTTTGATTGGTGTTGCCCACTCTGGGTTCTAGCCAAGTGCAGTAGCTGTGGGTTCCTTGACAGAGTGGTTCTGTGTATCTGCAAAGGAATGGAGAAGGGCTACAGAGAAAAGCTGAATCCCAGCCTTACTGTGGTCATTGTGGGTCCCCTAGTGTGGGTAGGGAATAGTTCTGTAGGCTGGCATAAATTGAAAAGTAATGGAACTAGGCTAGAAGGAAAGTTTGAAATTGCCCCATAGTTTTTGAAAAGATAAAGCCTTGAAAGATGTATGGCTTGTATAGTATCTTTAAAGCAATTCTCTATTAGCCTAAAGTTAAACAGCAGTCCCCATTCAAAGGCCTTTCTTCAGAAATAAAGAGAGGCCCCTTGATCATGCAAACCTTATATGCCCCAGTACAGGGAAAGCCAGGGCCAAGATGTGGGAGTGGGTGGGTAGGGGAGCAGGGCAGGGGATGGGGGAGGGTATAGGGGACTTTCGGGATAGCATTTGAAATGTAAATGAAGAAAATATCTAATAAAAATTGGAAAAAAAACAAAAGAATGAAAGAAAGAAAGAAAGAAAGAAAGAAAGAAAGAAAGAAAGAAAGAAAGGAAGGAAGGAAGGAAGGAAGGAAGGAAGGAAGGAAGAAAGAAAGGAAGGAAGGAAGGAAGAAAGAAAGAAAGAAAGAAAGAAAGAAAGAAAGAAAGAAAGAAAGCATATAAGGCACTGTACCAAGTTGAGAATCTCTGTATTGAGAACTCTTTTTTATCTTTTTTTTATTAAATTATTTTATTTATTTACATTCTGAATGTTGCTCCCATTCCTGGTCCCCCCTCCCTGAGTTCCTCACTCCATCCCTCCTCCCCTTTGTTTCTATCCCACAGACCTACACCCACCTTAGTCTCCACCCTCACAGCAGCATTCTCCTTCCCTGGAGCATCAGGTTTCTACAGGATTAATTCCATTCTCCCCCACTGAGGCCAGACAAGGCAGTCCTCTGCTACATATGTGCCAGTGGCCAAGGACCAGCCCATGTCTGCTCTTTGGGTAGTGGCTTGGTCTCTGGGAACTCTGAGAGGTTCAAGTTAGTTGATGCTGTTGTTCTTCCTATGAGATTGTAATCCCCTTCAGCTCCTTCAATTCTTCCCCTAACTTTTCCATGAGGGTCCCTGACCTCTGTCCAGTAATTGGGTGTAAGTATCTGCATCTGTCTCAGTCAGCTGCTGGTAGAATCTCTGAGGGGACAGACATGCTAGGCTCCTGTCTGCAAGCACAATATGGCATCATTAATAGTGTCAAGATTTAGTGCCTGCACATGGATAGATCCCAAGTTGGGCCAGTGTCTGGATGGCCTTTCATTCAGTCTCTGCTCCATTTTTGTCTCTGCATTTTTTTTTTTTTTTTAGACAAGCACAATTCTGGGCAAAAATTTAGAAAACAGGTGGGTGGTTCTATGTCTCAATTGGTGGCCATTTCTATCTACTGGAGGTGGTCTCTTCAGGTTCCACCTCCCTACTGTTGGGCATTTCAGATAAGGTCATCCAGTCCTGGGAGCCTCTCACATCCCAAGGTCTCTGGGATTTTCCAGAGGCTCCCTTCAACCCTTACCCCGAGAAGCTGGATATTTCCATTTATTGTCCTGGCTGTCTAGTCTTCTCTCATGTGTCCCCCATATCCGATCCTGCCCCCTCTTTCCCCTCCACTTCCATTCTCCCACCCAGATCCCTCCCACCCTCTACCTCCTGTGGTTATTTTGTTCCCTCTTCTAAGTAGCATTGAAGTATCTACACCTGGGCCTTTTTTCTTGTTAAGCTTCATATGGTCTGAGTTGTATGGTGGGTATTCTGAACTTTTTGGCTAACATCCACTTATCAGTGGATAATATCACTTATCAGTGAGTACATACCATGCATGTAGGTCTGGATTACCTTACTCAAGATGATATTTGCTAGTTCCATCTATTTGGCTGCAAAGTTCATGATGTCCTCATTTTAATAGCTCTAATTGTGTGAATGAACCACATTTTCTGTATCCACTCCTCAGTGGAGGGACATCTGGGTTGTTTCTAGCTTCTGGCTATTACAAATAAGGCTGCTATGAACATAGTGGAGCATATGTCCTTTGTGGTGTGCTAGAATATCTTTTGGGTATGTGCCCAAAAGTGGTATAGCTGTGTCTGCAGGAAGAAGTATTTCCCCATAAGTTTTTGAAAAGATAAAACCTTGAAAGATGTATGGCTTTTATAATATCTTAAAGCCAGTTATTTAGCAGCTTAAAGGTAGACAGCAGTCCCCATTCAAAGGTCTTTCTTTAGCGATAAAGACACAATACACTGCACTGTATGAAGCTGAGAATCTCTGCATCAAGAATTTTAAGGAAGTGCTTAAAACAGTTTCCAAGTGCTGGCTGCAGTGTTTGTGGCCAACAATAGATTCCACCGTATCCAGCATACTACACTATGTCTTCACAACTAGGCTCTTACCACAACAGTGAGAAGTTTATGGTTGATGGTTTTCTTACTTCTGATATATGTGTGCAATGTTTGCATTGGGAAAATTACATTTTTCATGGCATCAGAACAATTACTATGCATGAGTACACTGACAACTCCAAACAAGAAACTGATCACAATTCCCAAGAAGAATTACTTTTCTTCCAAAAAAAAAAAAAAAGCAGATGGGGAACAATCACCCAGTAACTTTTTCAACCTACACTGCCCCCTCCTTCTTCTACATACTTTTCAAAGTAGGTCAAGTGTAACAGACTAGGATGGTACTTAACTCTCATTAGACAAAGAAAATTTGACTTTTCACCTCACAAAAGCTGTGTGAAGTATAATTCCTTACTCTTACTCTCAATCTCTTGTATCCAGGTTTGAAATCATAAGAAGACAAGAGTCTAGAGGGAAGTGGTGGGGCCCTGACCTCAGAGATTCTTGTCACCTGAGCCAGTACTAATTGATCCAAAAGTGATGATATCAGTTCATTTCAACAAAATTCCATACACCAATCAGCTTAAACAACATTCACTTCCTCTGTTTGGCAGACAAGGAATTCTACCATCTGGGGTGAACAGATTGAGTGCCTGCTGAGGACTCTTTAGTATGTCAAAAGGGCTACTTCTGCTTGATGGTGTGTGCTTATATACTGCGGGTAGTGGGGATCAAGTGCATGTTTTATTAAGTCATTTATTCCATTGTAAGTAGGGACCTCCTAATGTGAAGCCACTCAGGACTATGACTTCAACATATAAATCTACAGATTTGGGAGGAACAGTCATTACATCAGTGAAATGTATTTCTATGCTTTCTTCAATACCAAAGCACTATTACAATGTAGGAATCCTATCTATATTCTCCACAAAAAGAAGACACAAACTTGGAAAAAAAAAAGCTTCAAATATTTAATAGGATTATGACCCTGTGGTGGCAAGATCTGAACCCATTGTGTAGTAGTTTGAATAAAAATGGCCCTCATGGATTCATAGGGAGTAGCACTATTCAGACGTATGGCCTTGTTAGAGTGGTATGACCTTGTTAGAGGAAGTGGGTCACTGTGGAGGTGAACTTTGGGGTTTCAGAAGCCCATGCTAGGCCCAGTAGCACTCTCTTTCCTGCTGCCTGCTGATCTAGATATAGAACTCTCCAGTAACTCTCCAAGACTATCTTCCTGTAAGCATGCATCCTGCCATGACAATAATGGAATAAACCTCTGCACTATAAGCCAGCCCCCAAAAACTAATGAAGTGTTCCTTTATAAGAGTTGCTATGATCATGGTGTTTCTTCACAGTAATAAAACCCTAACTAAAACACAGTGGTAAGACTTCTTTTCTTATTTTATTTTTGAGCCTTTGACCTGAGTGGCTTCACATTAGGAGGTCCCTATTTACAATGGAATACATTTGGGCTAATATGAAAATTGCAGTTTTCTAATCACAGATATTTAAGAAAAAAAACATTGCCAACAAAATGCAAAGAGAGAAAAACGTAAGCATTAACAAGCAGTATTTCTGAATATCATGCACGGGGGTCTGTCAAAAGAAAGGCCTTGACCAAAACAATCTCAGAAGGAATAACAAATTAAAGAGAGAAATAAGGAGAGCCCAGCAGGGTGGTGTCCTTCTCTGAAGAGATAAGGTCAGTCTCTTAACAAAACAGCAAGGTCTACCTTAAGAAAAGCCAAAAATCAAACTAAAACAGCCATCCAAATGACATCAGTCATGAGGGAAGTGAGTGTGGCCATCTGGGATCATACAATAGGACTCATAATCTAGTTCTCAAAGAGAAGAGAGTTCTAGGCACCGGAACACAAGGCAAGGAGGACGTGACAATGCTCAGGCTTTCTGAAGCCAACCTCTCAGCCATGGCAGTGAACCCTGATGGCCATGACTACATGGAACAGAAAGCCTGGGACTCAGAGCCCTTGGCCCAGTGGTTGAACTCATAAACTTTGGAGCCCAGAGCAGAACAGTCTTACTCAGAGGGGTGGCTCTGTGTAAGATAAATGAAAAGCAAGGCAGGCTTGTTCAGTCCTTAAATTTAAGTGTGTGTTGAGGTGGGATTGCGGGACCCACAAACAAACTGTAATCAGAATTTGTCTTATTTAAGCAAACAAAAATAAATGTAGATATCATTGGTGAGTTTTACATAAAATTTTCAATTCAGTGTCTCATACATAAAATGTCAAGAGGGAGAAAGCTATATAGCTGGGAAGTCTCCATAAAGGTTCTGTTCTCTCAGTGTGGTGACAGACTGTACCAGGGCTATGGAAAATGTTTCTGGCTCCAGCTTCTAGTGGTTTCCAGTCTATTGACAGGTTCCAAAGCTTGAATGGCTTTATTTTAGAGGCTTATCACTGGCTATAAAGCCTATTTCACAGGAAGTGGTATCTTATAAAATGTTGTACCAGAAAGAGTAAGATCTTAAGAATTGTATCGCTGACAGACTGATGGGTAAAGCTCAAGAAACTCTTGCTAATGCTTGTTGAAAAGCTGAGAACATCTGCATTTCTACAAAGATCAGGAAAGCAAAGTCTTTGGAAGGTGTTCAGTGCTCATGGAACTAGGTTTGGCCACTGTGCTCTGTGATATGAATGTAGGTATGAGCACACTTTTAAGTTGGAGAACTTGAATCTAGGGATCAAGGGACTTGAATCTAGGGATCAAGGGAGACCAGGGAGGGCAGTAGTGAGTGCAGGTCCTGAGCCAAGCACCTGGAGGCTCTGTGCTCTGCATCACCTCAGAAGAAAGGGTGGAAACCACACCCCACAACCATGATTTTTTTAGAAGTAAAACCTTTACTCAGTGGGTTATAAAAAAACTAATAGTAAAAGAGGACATAAAGTTGGGAGGTTAGGTCTAGATAGAGGAAAGCATCAAAGTGAATATGATCAAAATATATTGGATACTGGTATGAAAATTTAAAACAATTAGTAAAAATACGATATTCTAAATGTCTAGTTTCTGAAATTGTTATGGAACCTGTAAAGAAATAGAAAAACGTACCTACCTTAAAAAAATAAAATAAAACATTGGAATAGAAATTATTGTTGAAGGGGCTAGGGAACTAGCTTAGCTAGTAAAGTGCTTAATGTGCAAGCCCAAAATTGTGCCTGAAATAGATGTTTCTCTGGGACAATGGAGACCAGTGAGTTTCTGGTTTCTAGGGAATAAAAAACCTGAGACTGTCCACTGGTCTCTTAGTGCACAAGCACATATAAACAAATACACCTTCGTATGTGCACACATACACACTCACACATCACTAAAGATTCCAAGATGTTAGTTATACTAGTAAAAAAAAAAAATTAAGTCTGCTCTATTTAGCACTTTGAAAACTGTATAGGAAATCATATCTAAATAATTAAATGAAAATATGCTAATCAGATCTCATAAAAGTAGTTAAAAGATAGAACCTATCTTAAAAGAACCCAATTGAAGTCTTAGCCTTGAAAAGTACAATGTCTACAATTAAAAATTTCATCAGTGAGAGTGAATGAGTTTGAGCAGATAGAACAAAGTGGAGATCTCCCAGTGATCAGCACTTAGTTCACACTGATGGAGACAAGCACGAGGAAGGAACCAATAAAGGCATCAGTGGTTTCCAGATGAACTGTGGGGTGAATAGAAAGAAGACAGATTATATGCCAGGCCATGGAACTATGTATACAGCACCAATGACAAACACATGCCATATGTGTTCGCCCAATCCATAGACTATATTACAATCTATAATGTGAAGTTTGTAATATAAACTGTGAGTTCTGACTGATAATGATATGTCTATTTGTGCAAGTGATCAATTGTAACAAATATACCAACAAATGTGGTTGCTGTTAGTGGGATATGGAATATATGTGTAGAAAACAGTGGTATATAAGTCCCCCTTCCAGTTGTTTATAAAATAACAACTTCTCTAAATAACATAAAATAAATTTTAAAAAGATATTTCTGGAGGTACCTGTATTCTATGGTGTGGATGATAGATGATAGATAGATAGATAGATAGATAGATAGATAGATAGATAGATAGATTACATACTTATCTATAGGTGTGATAATAAATGTTTATAGGCTATTGTTAGGGATTATGTTGGTTTAGCAAGTTAATGGTTGAGATTCTCCTCTCATAATTATGACTTTACTAGCATAACTGTTAGCTGGGATCCTAGTACCAAGCACACATAGCTTCTCTCTTGGTGAGTGGATCTAAAGATCAATTAGAAAATAATTCATTACCTCCAAGTTATATGTGCCACTACTGCACTTTTAGGGTTATCATGCCATGCTGATAATTGAATTGGTTATCATAGTTGGCTAAAACTGTTGGTTACCTTCCTTCTTTAGAAGCTTCCATGATGCCTTCTGATATCATGAAAGCTAGAACTCAAGGAGGGGGCATTCAGGTCAGTTCCAGCTATAGGGTTTCTAGACTTTGCTTCTGAACTGTGTATTATCTTCAGCAATAGAGTCTTATCTTCCACTTCTGGGGGGGGGGATTAATCAAGGGCAGAAACAACAGGCTATATTTTAGAATCAGACAGACAGTATTGACCAACAATTCAAACAAGGACTTCTCATGGCTGGTATTGGGATTTTTGTTATGTGGTCTTTGGCTCTTGGAGAAAGTATCAGCCTATGTGAGAAAAGTTCATTAAAATCTATATATGTATAGGCATACATAAAATTATATAATATATATATATATATATATATATATATATATATATAGCCATCTCCACAGTGCAAATAAAGCAGTCTTGGTTAATGAATGTCAGGTATTGGACTTAGGCCAGGATGACAAAACTGATGCTTATGCTAACACTGGAAAATACCTCCTCTCTTGAAAGGTCAACTCACCATCATGGTTCAGGTTAAAGAAATATGTCCTACTTACTGCACCCATAGAAACATGGCCAGGCTTCTAGCTAAGCAATTCTTTGTCCATCGTTAAGACAAGTGCCAAGACTCACTTGTCCTTTGACTTTTGGAGTTTCTATGTCTCTAAAAAACAGGACTTAAAATTGTAACTACTACAAGGTGATCAGAAACAAATTTTGACGTAATGTTTTATGAATCTAACTTTGCAGGTGCTAATATCTGCTCTGCTTTTAGATGGCTACCCCAAAGAAGAAATGATTTATCGTTGGAGGAAAAATTCAGTTGAGGCAGCTGATCAGAAATCATGGCGGCTCTATCAGTTTGACTTCATGGGCCTCAGAAACACTACAGAAATCGTGACGACATCTGCAGGTAGGAGCATATAATTAAGCCAGCTTCTAGGCCAACAGGGAAAATTGACCTTGATCCTCTGTGTCCCAACCTCCAGGAAAACCCTGGTAGACTTCCATTTGTATGTTTATGATGAGTCTTAGCAAGGAGCACCCAGGACCATATTTTAGGCAAAACAGCTGATTCAAAGATGGAAATATGTTCAAGGTTTAAATTTGGGTAGGATAGAACTGACTTATGTCTTTGAATAGAGTCTGTGGAGACATTATATCTGTGCACCTAACTACATTGCTCAAGACTGGTTGGTATGTAACCCTAACTGCAATGCTTAGGGCTGGGAGACTTATGAATCATTTTTATACCAATAGTGCAGATTCTTCTTCATTGACTTCCCTGAGACTCAGGTGACACTCAGAATTCACAAATAAAAGGATCTGATGAAACATGCCCTTTAATAATACATTCTAGTTTTTCCTTTATTACTGTAAAATAAGAAATTTTTGATCTTTTGATACATTGAGAGCAAATATCATTTTGATCATTTATATATAAAATATATCAGCAATTATATGACAACTAGTCTGTATAAATTAACACATTTTATGTCTGTGTCCTTCTTTTTACTTGGTATTTAGTAGTTGTAATCAGTTATCTTTTCATTGACTTTCTTCTGGAAGGTGTAAAGTGGAATTGGAATATTTCCTAAAGATCTTGCTATTTGCTAATGTGAAAATAATTTGCTCTCAAAATCCCATAATAAATAACTTTATTGATGCCTAGAACAATATATCAGCTTTTTAATTGATTAAACAATTAAGTATATATAATTGAAAAATTACATAGAAGACATATATGTATTCAGAAGGGCTCTGAAGAACTAGCTGATAAAAGATGAAGGGGAAAGATTTCTTACAGGTGTCCCCTTGCTACAGTTGAGAGGTAGACTTGTATAAATGATAAAGGTTAGAAGGATAAAGGGTCATACCTTCTTTAAGTCAACTGTGGTGGCAGCAAGAAGGGAGATGCCTAAAGCAATGCCTTCCCACCTCTTACACACAAATAATTGCATAATAATGCATAAATATATGGCTTGCTGATCAAGCCCAAAGGAAAAACAAATAAGGACAGAAAGAGACCAAGAGATGACTAAAACATTCAAGTTACTCAACAATAGCTTTAGGATAGAAATAAACTCTTTTTATGCGAACAGAAGATAACTTGGGTGGGGGGGGGGGGCATGCCTTTAATCCTCGTACTTGAGATCAGGGTGAATCTCTATGAGTTCAAGGCCAGTCTAGTCTACATAAAGAAAGTATGGATAATTTCCCAAGAGAACACTATTTTATATTAAAAAAAAAAACAAGAAGAAATACAACCATTTAGAAATTTTAAAAACTCCAGAATTTTTAAATTTAAGATGCAAAAATATCATACAACAAAATCATAAGTAAAAATTATAGTTATGAACAGTGAAACTGATCAGTAGGAGACATTAAATCTAAACAAGAATAATTTATAGGTAAGCAGTCAATGAGTGGGTGTGATAATATATGACGTTTTCCTGTGTCTTTGGTTTTAAAACAATGTAAATCTAAAGATAGAGCTCCAGGAGTGGGGTTCACACACATTATGTTAAAAGAGGGGAAGAATTGTCCTAAATAAATAGAAAACGTGAATTTGCATGTTCAGCAATACTGTCCAGTCCAAAGAGTGAGTGCAAAGAAAGTGAGTAGACTGTCAAATAGCAGGCTGGAAATGTGTATTTAAGTACTTAGAGGAAAAGACACAAGCAAAACTAACAGAGATGTCTGACTTTATACCAGGATGTATGACAACATGCACATACTGAAATTGCAAGCATGAAGGAATCAGAGAATCTTACTTATAGCAAACTTGCCAATACAAATAAAGGAAAACTAATGTTTTCAGACTAAAAGAAGACGGGAATGAAGGGTTTGGTACTGAGAGCCTCATAATAAGCTACCACCCCTTCAAAGACATTTGCAAGCTAACCCATTCCCTGGCTGCATCAAAATTTCTAAAATTGTCCAGGACTGCTACTTAACTTTTCTAAACAATATAGTCAGGACACCTGATATTTTTTTCACCGTGGTGTATGGCTGCAGAAAGCTAGGCAGAACAGGTTCAGGCTTGCAGTGACACATCCTGCAGGGAGCTAGAATGAGAGCCATCTTCTGAAGCTCAGAAGGAGTTTTGTTATAGAAGCCAGGCTTTCAAACACACACTCACCTCAAATGATGAGATCAAGCAGAAGCCTAGGGCCCGAAATTAATTGCTTTAACATCTTTTCTTTTGTCGTAGATTTTACTGGCAGGCTCGGGTGGGGTCCCAGGGAGAGGCCAGTTGTCAGTCAAAGGGAAGGCAGTGCTTCCAGCACTGTGACTAAAGCATCACAGCTTAATGTGCACAGCTGATGTTTCTGAAGTTTATTCATGCTTTAAGTTTAGGAGCAACTCACAGTAATTCTCCAAAGTCCACAAACATCACTGTGTGTATGAAGTTTAGATATTGCCAGTGCTGAAGATAAAGCTTTAAAATGCTTTCCTGGCCATCTGCTCTAAGCAGAGAGGACAGGTGCTGAACCCTAGGGCCAGATGGCCATGCGTTGTTTGAACTGCACTGTGCTACTTATATGGTATTTGGCCCTGGGCAGTTCCTGTGATCATCACAAATGAGCTTACCTGGTATTGATGCAGGAGAAAAATTGAGGTAATAAAATTGATACAATAAAGAATTTACTAATAACCTTGTTTATGGATTAGTTACATGAAGTTGAATTTATCTAAGGAGCACTGCCTCCAATATGACTGGGAGATAAGTAATACACTGACCGTGTTTGTTAGCTGAAGGAACCCTCACTCCAATCTGACTAGAGATAAATAGTCCACTGACCAGGGACTGTTAGAAACCATAGGAAGAAAAAATTGTACCATAGTTGAAATTTAGGCCTGCTGAGAAAGTTTCTGCTTCTGTTTGGTCACCAAGTTTGACCTCCAACTAGGTTCTGTTTCTATAACAGAAGGAGACAAGGCTGACATATAACAGGCCATTAGGCCCATCTCCTTATCAAAACCATGCCTTTAAGGGGCAGCTCAGGGGGAGAGGGCAGCATAGGATGACAGACATTATAATGTCCTGCTCTACTAAAAAGTCTCCAGTTCTCTTAACAAAGGCATAATTTGGCCAGGTGAGCAAGAGAATACTGGTGTACTTAAGAAGCAATTCTGGCCATATCTTTGCTGTAAGAATCTCCCATCTGCCCAGGTAGACAGACTTGAAATTTCCTGTGTCTATTTAAATTATTGAAAGTGTAACCTGGGTCAGAATGAGAAAAAGATTTAAGGGTGACAACATATATGGAGTATACAAGCCTAAGTTGTATACAATTTAGTAAAATCTGTTTGTGGCTACCTATTCTTGGAGCACTAACCAGAAATGGACATGAGCTATCATTAAAGAGTTTTGCCTGATTTTCTTTTCCTGAGTGTGTAGAGTAAATTCTCACTGGGGTTGAGGTGGGGATTTCAGCCTCAGAGTGCAGTCTCTGACAGTTCCTGTGACCATAACAATGAAAAGGAAATTGTTTTCTCTTTTTGTAGCTATTGTGAATTTAAGTGAACTAACATATGTCAAGTGCATAGTTATCATCCATAAATAGAAATAATGACTATTATTATTATTGCCTGAAGGCATTTGCTGCGAGGGAGAGTCAAGGTATTTATGCATTAGCTTTTTTTACTAAATAGTCCATTAATTTACCTGCTAGCATTTAATTCAGTAAGGTATATTTTAACAGGGATATATGGTGAGATTTATAACTTGAATGAGAATAGAAATATGTGTTTAAACACCTCTCATAGAACAAAGTGAAACTTCAATCTCTTCACATTTACATCAATGCAGTCTGGAAAATAAATCACTCCAGGTTCATAGTCATTATTCTAAAAATAGTGACAGTCTCTTTGACTATAAGATTGAGTGAAAAAAAAAAAAAAACCCTCAAAATCTACCAAGTCATCCTTCCTCTATAATTGACAGAGGGAAGTGGGAAATCTCTGCTTGGTATAATGATCCTTTCCACTAAAGGATGAAAATTCATTATTGAATTCATAAATGAACATATGTATCCCTTTAAAAATCATATTTAATTAAGTATTCTTACCACCAGACCTAAGTTAATTTTTACATTTAATACAGAGATAAGAATATTTGCTTGTAACATTATATACCTTTTGTTTGGTCCTTGCTGAACCCTCTGACCAGCACAGTGTGTATCAGTGTCTTTATTCATAGAGGAAGGTAGGCCTGGCAGGCTGCAGGCATAGCCTCCAGCAGCACACACACTATGAGGCTTGCCTGAGTTTAGGCTCTCACTGTGATGTCAATCATTTTTACCATAGCAATACTGCGAGAAAGATTTCATTTTATTAACAGGACCCGGCCCTCAGTTTTCAGGGAACCTAGCAAAATAATTAAGCCAGCAAAAGCACTTGGATGTGAAACCACAAGGACAGGGAGATTTCCCACTGCTGCAAGCTCCTACCTCCAATGCGTGGGCAGAAGCTGCTGGGCCTGGGCCTGAAGCTTTTCTTACCATTCTGACAAGCCCAAACCAGTCGTTTTCTTCTTTAATTTTTTTCCCACTGATATAAGGTTTGTGTGATTTTGCTTTTTCAAAGGCTTGCTATCAAACTGTGTTGGTCTTATCTATTGTTCCTTGGTACTCAAAGCCTTTTAAAATCAGTGCATGAAGCTCTTAAGGTATGAGCTTTATCCAGAGCTGCACGGTGTTGTGATCAGCCCTTTTATCAAGACTAATTATGCTGAACTTAGAACAAAACTTCTTTTATGAAAAGTAGCTAGCAGTTTTAATGAGACCTGAAGATTTAGCTGGGAGTGTCGCACATCTCCCTCCATGTGTCTTAAGCAGAAGGATCTGGCTTTTTCTTTCTTTTGCAATAAATTTGCAGATAAAGAGAGTTAATAAAATGATACACTCTAGTCTTGGCTTCATTCTCAGAAAAATCTGAGAATGGTGTGAAATTAATACCACTGGCCCCTAGAACAATGGAATATGGTTAATCCTGGTGACTGCCCACCAACCCATTAGCATTGTTGTGGAAAGTCTATGGGAGGCAGAATACTTGCATATGATTATTTGATCGTGGTCCCTTTCTAGATCAGATCTCTTACAATTTTGGTAAATGTATTGGCCTGTTGGTGTCAGTGTTTATGTGCACATATGTGAGTATGTACATGTTATAGTGTGCTATATCGGAACACAACTTCCACCATGTAGGTTTCAGGGATCCAACCCACCTTGCCAAGTTTGGTGACAAACACCCTTATTGGCTAGGCCACCTTATCAATCTACAGATATCTTCTTTTTTATTAGTTATTTTCTTTATTTATATTTCCAATGTTATCCCCTTTCCTGGTTTCCCTCCCCTCCCAGAAACCCTCTATCCCATCCTCCCTCCCCCTGCTTCTATGAGGGTGTTCCTCCACCCACCCACCCAAGCCTACCTCCCCACCTACGATTCCCCTACACTGGGGCATCTTTCTTAATGTCTTTTTGTTGTTGTTGTTGTTTTACTGAAGCCAAAATGTACTTTAGAGAAGGGGTTACAGAGCTCTATGTAGATTCCAAGGAATGCTGCTTTTATTTTTTTTTTTTCTTGATGTAGAACAGACTATGTTCCCAGCCTATGTTTATTGCCTCTTATATTGATAAAGGAGACAGTGACAACAATATATCTGAATTCACCTTGTCCCTGTACACCAAGTGCCCTGACATTGCTTTTACCCATGAGATTCTGTGTCTTCAATCCAGACACTGTACAACAGACTGAAGAAAAAGATGCAGCATTATTTAATAAAGACAAATAAGTTAATCACTTTGAACCAATGAAAAATGCTTACACTCGTCTATAAGGTGGAAGAGGCTCATAATTTTACCAGTTCTGTGTTGGCCATGAATTTGCTGAAACTACACAAATTCCAATGATCTTCTCCTGGCATCTCTGGAGAATGATCACCTTCTAACATCAATGGGCGTGGTGGTGCACGCCTTTAATCCCAGCACTCAGGAGGCAGAGACAGGTGGATTTCTGAGTTCGAGGCCAGCCTGGTCTACAAAGTGAGTTCCAGGACAGCCAGGGCTATACAGAGAAACCCTGTCTCAAAAAACCAAAATAAAATAAAATAAAATAAAATAAAATAAAATAAAATAAAATAAAAAAAATAAAATAATAAACTTTCTAGTCTTTACAATCACAGAAAATATTTTTAAACCTATGTATATATAATTTTGTTTCCTTCAAGTATGCTATATTTACATAAAAATTTGATGTTATATTTTCACAAACTCGAAAGTGGAAAAGAAGTGTAATGATGAGAGTTTTTAAAACAAGATTTAACGTCCATTAATACTTCTTCATAGTAAAAACCACAATAATGTTAGGCAGATGAGTTCTAAAACAATGTTTGAATAGCTCATGCAGTTTAGTATATCAGTGTATAAGTGGAAGGCTTTCATAAAACTTTATATAATGGATTATACTTGAAAAAATTATATAGGCTGTTTTCCTCAAATGTTTTAGAATAAAGGAGAAAAAAAGAAAATAGGATTAAAACAACCTTTCAGGAAATTCTAAACATTTTCTAAGCTGACATTCTCAAGTTTGAAAAATGTATTTTGAAGACTCAGATGTTTTTAGCAATGTCCTTGAATTTAATCAGGGCCTATCAATATACACAGGAGTGATCTGACATCAGTCCCCTCCAGATGGAGCTGGGGCATAATAGTAGCTGAGTGTTGGGACATCTTAATTTTCCCAGTTATAAAGAACAGTTGGCACTGGTGTCTCAGGGAGAGGGATAGAAAGGGTTTGTTTATGGCCGGTATGATAAGAAGTCTGAGACGGGGAGGCCTTGATTCTAGTTACCAGGCACAGTGACTTTTCAAGTAATGGGAATTAACAATATTCAATTTTCTCAAATTCTTTGTCTGGATCAAATGTTATGACCATGTGACTTTATTTTTCTTTTTTAAACTTTAACCTGGTGGATTTTCAAATACCAAACAAACCTCACGTCCCTGAAATAAATTCCAATTACTCATCATATGTAATTACTTTGTGTGTGAGTTAGTATGTATCACTGATTTCACATGTATATATATATGAAATCATATATATATGAATATGAATACATGAATTCATATATACATGAAAATATGTATATATTCATATATATATATGTGTGTGTTATGTTGTTTATATAACAAATATCTGCTGTTTTTTTAAAAGGTATACAGTAATAGTCATGAATAGATATTTATCTCTAGTCTTCTGTTTTCCCTGGTTTTGAAGTAAGGATAATGCTGACTTTGTAGAGTAAAAAGAAAACTGGTTTTGCCTGACATTTTCTAGAAGAGATCAAGTAGAATTGGTGTTAATTTTCCTTTTTTTGAGCTTATAATTTAATTATGAGATCTCTCTCTCTCTCTCTCTCTCTCTCTCTCTCTCTCTCTCTCTCTCTCTCTCTCTCTCTCTTTCCTTCCTCTAAAACCTCCCATATACATTTCCGTGCACTCCTTCATGGCCTGGTTTTTTTTTTTCATTTATCTTTAATTACATATGGGTATGTGTAAACATATATATCCTAAACATAACCTGCTCAGAACACATACTGCTACTTGTATGTATGCTTTCAGGGCTGGCAGACGCTTTGGCACTGAGCAGCCAGTTGGTATGCTTTCTTCCAGGGCAGATTACCTCTCCCACCCCCAGCTTTCTTCAGCTGCCTGTAGTTCTTTTTGTGAGGTCGCTGCCTCCTGGGATTTTTCACTTGCACTTGGACATACCCACTGGTGTCATCCTTATTAAGCTCATGTGTAGGCAGCCATGTTGATGAGACTTCATGAGTGTAGCTTCTGACATTATTAGGAAACAGTCTCACAGCAAACTCCCTGATCATCTGCTTCTTACAATCTTTCAACCTTGTCTTCTGCAGCATTCCCTGAACCCTAGATGTAGGAGTGTTTTGTCTGTTATCTATTGGGTTGGAGCTTCAGGATTGTGCATTTTTTAATTGAAAATTGAATTAACTACTCAACGCTAATGGAGTCATGGAAGAAAACCTACAACCACTAATTTAATAAGCCAGCATAATCCCTAACAATAGTATATCAACATTTATTATTATACCAACAAATAAATGTAGTTCTCACCCCTCATCAAGGAAACTTCTTTTTGCAATAGATAATGACCAGTAGAGAAATCGTACATGTACAACCAATCCAACCAATCAAGATGGAATATTAATTACTCTTTGAAGATTGAGCAGGTTCATCTGTGAAATAAGCTAACACTAAATTTGTCTTTGTGGATTTTTTTAAGTTATAAACTTGATTTAATTCTTATAGGGCTATTCCAATGATATATCTCAGATTGATCATTTGTTCATGGTTAATTTAATTAAAATAGTCACATCTTGTTTGAAACGATGTGCATCAAATTAATTATACCCTTGAGTCCTAAAATCCACCTTTCATAATACAGATAATTTTAATTAAATTAATGCTTAATTGAAAATAGATTCTTCACTCATATAATACACCCTGACCACAGTTTCCCCTGCCTCCACCCCTCCCAGTTCCCATCACATCCCCTATGCTTCAGAGCCACCACCCCCCTCCATTTTCTCTGGAAAAAAGAGCAAGCCTTCTTCCCAGGGAGGTCATGCACCATCTACCCCAGAACTCTCCTCTTTACCTAGCCTCTCTAGGTCTGTGTATTATATAGCTTGATTATCATTTTCTTAACAGCTTATCCATTTATAAGTGGGTACCAACCATATTCTTCTTTCTAGGTCTGGATAATCTCACTTGGGATGATTATTTTTCTAGTTGCATCCATTTGCGTGCAAATTTCAGGGTGTCATTTTTTTAAAATGAGCTAAGTAATTCCCCACTGTATAAATGTACCACATTTTCATTATCCATTCTTCAGTGGAGGGACAGCCAGGTTGTTTCCACTTTCACGCTTCTTATGAGTAAGGCTGTTATGAACATAGTTTAGCAAGTGTCATCGTGATACGATGGAGCATTCCTTGGGTATATACTCCATTTCTTGTGACACTGAAAACTTGTACAGCCACTATGGAATCAATATGGCAGTTTCTCAGAAAGCATGGTATTGATCTTCCTTAAGAACAAGCCATATCACTCTTGGGCATACACCCAATGGATGCAGGCAATGTGCTTCTCACTCTCATCCATCTTCCCACTTTCCAAAGAGTCCTTGCTCTGCTTCTTTGATCCTGGAACAAACCATTTCTTTGTCAATACCACTGATTTCTGTTCTTTATTTCCTACATTCTACTACATTCAGCTTTTTTTTTTTTTTTTTTTTTTTTGGTGTGTGTGGGGGGGTGAAGAAGCTTGGTTTATTCATTCCAAGCCGCTTTCTAACTCTCAGATTCTTCTTTGATTTAATATCTCTTGTTTTCATTTACTTTGGTGTCTTTTTCATGTCATTTGAGTCATTCATATGGACATTGACAAAGTATTTGGAAAATTCTCAGTAACTTTTCTGAACTGATGTCTAAGGAGATTCCATTGTGACCGGAGACTGCTGTGCAGACTGATCTCCTTTTTCTCTCTTTTTTTCCCCAGTCTCTCTGGACAGAATGTTTTACACTCTGGTTAAACAGCTTTCCAAAGGCTGAGAAGGCCTGAAATTGGATAGCACTCCCAGGCTCTTTCCTCGCTTTTTTTTTTTTTTTTTCTATCAGTTGTTGGCAGAGAAATGTTGAGCTCTCCAACTCAAACAGTACCTTCTTTGTTTTCTTGTCCCATCAGATTTCCTTCAGAGACTCTGTTGTTCTTGTGTCTGGCATATACACTGAAATGGCTAGTTTGGAGATTTTACTTTTGACCATGATTTCATCTTGATCCGTTATTCAATCTAACTTATTTACAGTTTTAATATAAAGTTTTTATTAAGGTGTAATCTGGAAATCAGAAATTTTTTCTTTGAATTAGATTGCTTGATTCATTTCCATTTACTGTTACCAGTACAGTGTTGTCCGTGCCTTCCACTTTCCTCTCTGGTGCCCATAAGTCACATGTCTTTCTTTTTTCTTCTTCCTACTTTATCATGTTCTCCCTTCAACCTTTCACTATCTTTCATCATTCTCTCACAATCTTCTAGAGATGTTTTTAAGGTTTATTTTTATTAAGGTATCTGCATGAATGTTTTGAGTGTACACATCCCCATAGAGACCAGAAGAGGGTGGAACTGCCCCTTGAGCTAGGGCTACAAGCTGTTGTGAACCACCAGTTGTGGTAACTAAACCTGGGTCCTGTAGGAGAAAAACAAGTGATCTTAAGCACGGAGCAGACAGTCCAACACTTTACATTACTTTGTCAGTAGTAGCTGGAGAAGATTCCCAGATAAACATCAATTTGTCCATATTAGTTTTATAACAAACTACATCCACAATGATGGGAGACCTGATCTTGTATATCTTTATTTCCTTTAACAGTTTTAGGACCACTGTGATCATTTGTATTATATCTATTTAAGCTACAAACGGAAAAATATAGCATTATCACTTTATATGGTTTATTTCCTTTAAAGAGGTTCAAAGTAGATAGACAAATAAATATGTATTGGACATTTTGGGTCAGTACAATGACTCTAGATTCTGATTCTTACTGTCATGCCCAGGTTTTGTTATGCTATCATTTGCATATTTGTGTGTATTAACTTAGTTACTTTCCTTGTCTCTGTGACAAACTGACTTATTTGAGTAATTTAATAGACAAAGGCTTGCTTTGGCCCACAATTCCTGGGTATGCTCTATTAGCGCAAGAAAGTCAAGGTAGCAAGAGTTTGAAGCAATTGCACTTACTGTAGCTATAATTAAGAAGATGGGGGTGCTTGTATACAGCTTACTTAATTTTTATGCAGTACAGAGTCCTAACCCAGGATCCTGACAAAGTAACTTAAAGGGTTGGACAGGCTACTCAGTGCCTAAGAACACTTGTTACTCTTCCATAGGACCCAGGTTCAATTCCTACAACTGATAGTTCACAACAGTTTGTACTCCCAGCTTGTACAGAATCCTGGGTTAGGATTGATTCCTAGTTTGGTTCTGGTCAAATTTGTTAGGTCTTCTCTTCTCAGTTGACACAATTATAATAATCCTCCATAGGTATGCCCAAAGCTCTGTTCCCCTAGAGGATTACAGACATCATCAAGTGGAAATGGCTATTAAAAATCACAAGTCCACATCTTGTCAACTTGATACCCAGACACATACATCACTTTAAATTATAACTCTTCAGAGTTATTGTCCTTGTCCTGAGAGACTCATATTCATCTTATAATGCAAAATATAATCTAACTTCAAAATATTTGGTCTTCTCTTTCTGTTTGGGCTTTCTCTTTCCTTTTGTTTCCAGGAACTTTGTGATCCCTTGAGGATGTCTTAAAAGTCTTCGTGTCAAGCCTTCATATTGGTGTCTCATTAACATTAGTATTTGGTATTAATTATCTTTCTTCACTCAAGTTCAAACCTTTCTAGTTCTTATTTTAATTAAAATGGAATGCAGATGGTTTTAGACTATGTACCCATTTTTAGGTAATTTATAAGTACAAATAATACCTAACGTTTTTGCGTGTCAAAGAAGAGTTAGTAACTGTATCACTTGGTGCCATGGTCATTTTTTTTTCCTTTTTTTTTTTAATTAGGTATTTTCTTTATTTACATTTCAAATGTTATTCCCTTTCCTAGTTTCCCCTCTGAAAATCACCATCCCCTTCTCCCTCCCCCTGCTCCCCAACCCACCCACTTCCATTCCCAGTCCTGGCATTCCCCTATACTGGGCATAGAAACTTCACAGGATCTAGGGCCTCTCCTCCCATTGATGACCGACTAGGCCATCCTCTGCTACATACACATCTAGATCCACATGTCCCACCATGTGTTTTTTTTAATCGGTGGCTTAGTCCCAGGGAGCTCTGGGGGTACTGGTTAGTTCATATTGATGTTCCTCCTATGGGGCTTCAGACCCCTTCAGCTCCTTGGGTACTTTCTCTAGCTCCTTCATTTTGCCAGTGCCTGGCAAATACAGGAGTAGATGCTCATAAGGTTGCCATAGTCATTTTTATCTCAGGATCCTAGACTGAGGTTAAAGCCACTATTAGGGACTAGACAAAAACAAACAAACAAACAAACAAACAAACAAAACCCCACTATCTCATATGGGACAGAACAGGAGTGATCTTGTGGTATAGTCATTGTTTATGCTTTGTCTGCCTTTCTGTTTCTGTATTGTTCTGTGGTAGTCACTGAATGTCCTTGTATAGTGATGATGCAGTGTAGAGCATTTATGTTCGGGAGGGACATGACAAGCCCAGCCATTTGCCTAGACCAGCTCCCAGGAGAGTCAGTCCCTCCGGTCATACCAGCCAGCTCTCAGAGACAAGAGCTTCCGGACTTCCTCATTCATAATGTGCCTCATGTAAAATTGCTGTTTACACTGTTCTTTTTGTGAGTTTTAAATTCTGGGAATGCCAGATTAACTTTGCAAAAGTCTATTTTCTAAATTGACTTTGGCTGTTATTTTTTAGAGTAATTCAATGGCTCTGTGCTCTTCCTAAGTTTTTCACTTGTTCCAATAGTTAACTATCTACTTTTACTGTTTCATGAAGAGCCTTGGGACTTGTATCCCATTATTTTCTCCTGGCTTGAGAATGTCACCATCAATCTGTATTCTTTTACTGTATCATGACTGAACTATATATAGTTCTCTCCCTTAGAACTTAGCAGGTGTCTAAGTGGTGTTCAAAAGACAGGAAACTCTAATATGGAAAAGATAATACATGCAAAAATATAGTACTATAACATTTACCTCACAGACTATGTGATCTGCCAGTTAAAGTGCTGTCTACTTCCCTAAGCCCCTTGGCATTGGCTCATGGATGTTGTTAAACTTGGCCTGTAAATTTATTCATAAATGAGGCAAGCGTACATCTTACTGTACTGTGTGTATATTTTATTCACATTATTATAAAACTTCATCCTACTTTTATGATGATGTGTACATTTTTGCTTTTGTAAAGGAAGGTGGCATCCTCATCTTTTTATAACCATTTAATAGGCATTTTTTTTCTAAAGAATGAGACAGCAAACTGTACTCTAGATGTAATTTACAGACTGAGTGACTGGCTTATACTTTTAATAATGTTTTTATTAATGATTTGAGAATGTTGTAGAACATACTTTGATATGTACCCTTTCATATTTGTCCTTCAACTCCTCCAAGATCTGCCCTCACCTCCCTACATATATAACTTCATGAGTTCTTTTTATTTTTGAAAAGAACAAATAAGGAAATGTTTTAGAATTCAGAAAATCATGCACTATTTTAACCATAAAAGAGGTAGGTAGTCTTTGTTTAAGGTAAAATTCTTTTTTTTTTCCAGTTTTTATTAGATATTTTCTTCATTTACATTTCAACTGTTATCCCGAAAGTCCCCTATACCCTCCCCGTCCTCCGCCCTGCTCCCCTACCCACCTATTCCCACTTCTTGGCCCTGGTGTTCCCCTGTACTGGGGCATATAAAGTTTGTATGACCAAAATTCTTATCTTTTAACTTGATCATCATTATCTATTTCACATCCTTATGCCCTGCCTCTTGAACCCATTAAATGTGTATCAGGCTGCCTTGGCTGCCATGTCTTTGTCTTGGTCCTGGGTACTTTGGTTCCTTTTGTCTGTATTTAATCCTTTGCTGTGATCATCTAGGGATGGTGTTGAAACTTTTCTGTTGTCTGCTGAGCTCATTGTTGTTCTGAGTGAATGTTGCAATTCTGTAGTAGTGTCTGCATCAATACCCTTGGCTCTGTTACCTCATTGTGCTGTCCAATCTCTGCACGTTTTCTTATTATTATTATAAACTAATTTTCATATGAACTCAAGGAAGGCTTCTGTGTTGAGCTGTGTTCCTCTTGGCTTACTGTCTTTTCCCCTTTTATTTGTTTTTCCCATCCTCTGTTGTCTTCCTTATTTCCTTATTCCTTCATCTCTGATGAACAGTCTTTTAAACTGTGTCCCTCTAGACCCGATATTTAGTAGTTATTAATTAGCACTATATAGCATAACTTAACATGATGTCATCTTCACTCACACTCACATGGCTTGTCTATAACTACTCTGGCTTCTAAAGAAAAGCTGGACAATTCTTCTTTGAACTCCAAAGTTTCCTGTTTCTTTCCAGTTTTAAAACTTGTTGCCAGGTATGGTGACTCACACCTGTAATATCCACACTCAGAAGATGGAGGTAGGAAAATCAGTAAGAGTTCAAGGTCATCCTGGGCTTCATATCCAGCCTAAACTGCAGAGTAAAACCCTATCTCAAAACAAACAAACAACAAAGAATAAACAAAACTTTGTTGTTGTTTGGTCATCTGTGCCACTTCCAATTCTGGTTTCTTTTACTCAGTTAGTTGACAGTTGGCCTTTGACATCTACTGTCATAACCAGAATCACACACATTACACATGTGGCAGCTGTTGTCTCTATGGCTTATCTCTCAATTTCTGATGCTCCCTCAATTTAATTTTCTAAAAACACATCAATTCTGTGTAATATGCCTGGGCCTTTTACTATAACTAAGGAACATTACTTTTTACCCAACAAAACTGTTCTGTTACAATGAGGCCAACTCAGTGTTCCCAAATGATTCCACCATGCATTGCAAGATAACCAATATCATGACTTGAGATATACTTCTCATATACATAAACATGTGTTAATATACTACTTAGCCTTTATGAGATTCAGTTTGTTACAAAGAAGTGAACGTAATTCCAGGATGCTGCAAACCTGGGTTTAATGAAAAGCTTTCTTGTCCCGTTCTAAATGGTAGTTAAGGTAAGAGAGAAAATCCCCCAAAGGAGACCAAGACAAGCCACAATGCACAGGGAATTCTATTTCCTGATGCCAGCTTGACCATTCCAGGCTCACAGTATCAAAATAGTAGCTCCATACCAAGAAACAAACCACTGACTATAAACAATGAGGTTGCTAGTACCAATTAAATTTAAATAATCAATTCCTTCTGGAAGATTGAGCTCCCATCTGTTTTCAAAAGTCAACTTCCTTTTGACAATTGGTAATATTTTAATCAGCCCTTTCATTTCTGAGTAAGAAGCTGCATGGTTTTGAGAATATACAATGTGCAAACCACACATTCCATTCCCTCCTCATTCTGAAAAACTGTAACAGAGACACAGACGCTAATAGGTGCTGACAGTGTCCTTTGACCAGGTCCTCTACTGATGGCACTTCACACATTGATTCATAGCAATGCTACTATGCTCACTTGAGATGAGAAAAATAAGCCACAGCATTCAGTTGCTTTGCTGAAACGCAGGTAGCACAATCCTCCTGGCTCTGCCTTATGTCCACACACTACTCCATGAAATAAGACCTCACAGAAATGAATACACACAGTCATTTCTTCTCCTGCACAGGAATCCAGGCCTTGGCTATGCATTAGGAAACAAAGATCTACCAAGAGCTCTGGCCACTGGTGGTAATGGTGAGCACTGCCCTTCACCACATTACAGTGCTCTCGAATGTCTTATGAAAGACTGTTTATATTCATAATTGTACCTTAAAACAGTCTTGGAATCTCTAAGAGTTAATTTAATATAAGAGATTAATTTTAGAATGCTGAAAACCCAAAAAAAGAACCTGCAAGGTACATCAGAATGTTAACTGGTACTGAAAAAAACCCAAAGTATAAGGGGGACACACAGGGAGGGTCTGGATATACACACACACACACACACACACACACACACACACACACACACACACATCCATACAACCCATGACTTGACTATAGTCTAAAAGAATAATCCTGTTTTTCTCATCCACTAGCCAGCAGATGAAGCTCTGGCATGAACAATGTCTCTTGCTGCACACTGGAGACAGAATAGCGAATAAGTGAATACAGACATATAGACCTGGCTTTCATGGAGGATGCTCCAGAATTGACTGGTGCTGCACATAAGTTAGAAATCATGGCAGTGCTATCTGGAGGTCAGGGCATGGCGTGGTTCTCTGTAAGTTAATAATGAATCTTGGAGCCTGGTCTTACCCTTCACTGGGATCTGGTCAGTAATGGGCAATTCACTTAACATAGGGCTTCACTGAACCTATGTAGAAACAACTCTGGTCATATGCCTGCCTCTAATCCATTTGGGCTATCACCCAGAGCAGTGGTTCTCAAGCTGTGGGTCACAGACCCTTTGGCAAGCCTCCAGTTCAAAAATGAGGTTCATAACACATTGAGGTTCATAACACTAGCAAAATTACAGTTATAAAGTAGCAGCAGAAATAATTTTACAGTTGGGGATCACCAAAAGATGAGGAACTGTATGAAAGGGTCACAACATTAGGAAGCTTGAGAACCTCTGACATGAGGGAGGGCTCACTTCTGTTAGGTACTAAGTCAGGGAGGAGACAATTGGGTCTCCAGGCAGAGTGAGGACCAGCCAGACATAGTGCAAACTAAAGAGTCGGGTCCTGCACTGGAGAGATGACTTAGAGGTTAAGAGCACTGGCTGCTATTCCAGAAGACTGGGGTTCAATTCCCAGAGTGAGTCAGATCTTGAGATTCCATTTTCAGAAGACAATTTCTCAGCAATGCCCACTGTGTTAATTGCTACCTGCCAGTGTGAAATCCTCAAAACTATACCTAGTTTGAACTTGTTTTTGTTTTAAGATTCATTCCCTTTTATCAAGCACATCGCAGAACTTTAAAGTTCAGATTCACAGTCTGATCATCTGGATTTGTAAGGTCGGCAAGTGTTTAATATTTGAGTTATCAGTATTCATAACTGCCATAAAAGTAACCCAGAAATTTGATTTAAAAAAAAAGTTTGAAAATTTTGCCTTAAATTTAGCTTGAGGGGCTCATAAAAAGAATAAATGCACATGTCTACCTGTCCAAAGGTTTAAAAATAAGTTAGTGTTTTTTGGTCCTGAAAGTTGCAAGCATCCATCATGATGGGAACTGATGTTCTTTTAAAGGCAGGGCCCACAGATCATCCAGTCTTGTTCCCTGCAGACAGCTGCACAATGATTATCAGGCTAATCCTGAGGCTGCTTCTTCAAGTCAGTACCAGTCACTTCAAAGACATTTTAAGCCCCTGCCTTAGATACAGTGATCTCTAGCCCCAAAGACACTCATCTATCCTTCTTCAGTGTATTTAAATTGAGTGTCTTGACAGGCATGCCTGACAGTGAAGTTGAGCACATTCTGTAGTCTATGAAAAATCTCAGTGTTATGACTCAGACATTGTTATTCTTTGGCTTGTTTCTGGGATTGACTCTAGGACCCTTTCCATATTATGCTTGTACTCTACCTCTGTGTTACAGTCCAGCTTGGACAGATTCTTCAACCCTGCTCTCTACATCTTCATCTTCATCTCCTGGCATTTGTACCTTTGCACAAGACCCATAGATTGGGTATATGAAGTACTTCAGGATACTTTGGATAGTTGAGTTCTAGTTCATTTTGTAGTTGAGGCATATTGGTAACAACTTCCAGCAGAAGAGTGTGGTACTGTGTTGAGAAAATGCCAAGTCTGGAGTAGTGATGATACCTGTTTTCTTGAACACTCCTTGAAGCATGTGAAGGCTTTATTTCAATGATCTGGCTCCACAGAAGTCAAGTAACGAGGAAGACAGTGCCAGTGAGGCCATTGCCAACCATCAGTACCAAGCTCTCTAAGCCAGAGCAAATTCAAGGTAGGAGAGCTTAAAAATTCATGTTCTAAAAAGTAGAGGATTTGGATCAAAGAAGCTAACCTAATTTGCCAGAAACTCTGAATTGCAACCATTGATAATACTGTGTTCATTTTCATTGAGTATTTACATTCAAGGGAATTACATCCAGTTAACCATATTTTAAACTTACATCATGATTTGATTCATATGGTATTTTTCAAAAGAATGTTTTATGTAAAAAGGATTATCCCTTGAAACATAGTCTTAAGCAAGAATGAATAAACAAATAATGCTGAAGTGAATATGAGGAAGGGGGAACCTCTTAGTGGGAGAGCAAACTGTGCCAGCCACTGTTGAAGTCAGTGTGGAGGTTCCTGGAAAAACAAAAGACAGATCCTCCATGAGGTCCAGTTAATCCACTCCTGAGAATACCAAATGACTCTATATCCTGCTACAGAAATATCTGCTTATATGCCTTCACTGCTCCTCTCTTCACAATAGCCAGGAAATGGAAACAACATGTCCATCAGCCAATAAATTGATAATGACAGTGTGGTGCATGTATGATGAAAATTTGAAGGTAAGTAGTTGAACTGCAAATTAGGCAGTGTGGAGTGGTCAGCTCTAAGTGGGAAATTAATATTATATCCCCAATTCTAAGGCCCAGGAATCATCAGGACCATGGCGGAATTGAATTCAAAGTGACCAAGACTATATGTACAAATCTGCACAAGATCGAGCCAGGCACAAACGCAGTGCAGATGGAAGGAGCTCACAAAGTCCCACTCCTTTCTGAAGAGCTATTGGTGATTGGTGGCTGCTGGGAGAGGGAAGCCTGTTTTCTTTAGGGATATAAGGTTACTGTATCTTGTATGGGTGTACCTGACTTAGAAGCTACCTATTCTTAAGTAGAGGCTCCTACATCGATGCTAATACAGGGAGCAATAAGTATTGTATTTTAAGAGCCTAGGAATCTAAGAGGAAAAATTTGTGCAGAGGGCAGGGAGAAATAGGGAAGAAACTGGGGGGTGGGGGGGGAGGGTGAGAACACATTGTATACATGCATTAAAACCTCAAAAAAGACAGACAGGCAAGCAATAAATAAATAAATAAATAAATAAATAAATAAATGAACAAACGAACAAACAAACAAACAAACAAACAAATAAATAAATAAATAGATCTAATAAATCTTTCTGGAGAGTGACAGGGAAGGGAAGAAGGGGTGTCACAGTCTGATAGCATATACCCAGACAACATACAAAACAATTCTATCATCAGAGCTCCACCGGTGCTTCTGTCTCACACCTCCTGACCATCTGTTGGCTCAGCAGCCATCATTATGCTTCCATTTCTAACTGTCATTCAAAGAATGCTTTATAGCTTTCCTCTGAGCCCAGCGGACACAGCTAGGGACACCCCAGGACTTTAAGATCGCATCGGGGTTACGCGTAAGTGCAGTGCAGAGGTGGTTTTGGGAGCAGCGGGTCAGCAGTTGCCCCCACGGGCAGGATCCGAGAACTCCGCCCCACCGGACACTGGGCCTCTCCCAGCCAGAGCACCCGCCACCCCGCCATCTTTCATCTGAGCCCAGCAGACACAGCTAGGGACACCCCAGGACTTTAAGATCGCATCGGGGTTACGCGTGAGTGCAGTGCAGAGGTGGTTTTGGGAGCAGTGGGTCAGCAGTTGCCCCCACGGGCAGGATCCGAGAACTCCGCCCCACCGGAGGCTGGGCCTCTCCCAGCCAGAGCACTCGCCACCCCACCATCTTTCCTCTGAGCCCAGCAACTCCAGGACTTTAAGACCACATCAGGAGCTCAGGGCCCGGGCCTCAGGCTCTGTGCACTCTCTTAGGCTCTTTCGGGACTCCCAAAGATATCTCTGGAAGTGAGGTGAGCAGGGGAACACAGCCTCTGTTATGGCCCAATCTCGTGGAACTTGAGACATCAGCCAGGAGATTGATAAAGGCCCAGGACAGAACAGCAGGTCCTTTCTGGTCTGCACCAACGCCAGGTCTGCTCGGGCAGAGATGGCAGAAGGAAAGCACAAGAACAGAAGCAACCGAATCCAAGGGTACTTGGCATCACCAGACCCAAACTCACCCACCACATCAAGTCCTAGATACAACAGCACACCAGAAAAGCAAGACATGGATATAAAATCACTGGTCATGATGATGATGGAGGACTATAAGAAGGAAATACAGGAAAACAAAGATAAACAACTAGAAGCATATAAAGAAGAAAAACTTAGAGAGTTACA
>LR753311.1:2307937-2352245 GCA_902729485.2 Mus minutoides
TTAAGTATAAGACCTGAAGTAACTAGAAAGCTGGGAAAGTAGAAAAGAGCCATGTAGATAGGGAGAGACTAGGAGTTCTAGACAGATACAACATAGGAGACAGGAGCTATAAAGGGGATGGAGGGGAAATTTGGGGAGTACTTTAACAGAGGGGAGAAAAGATAATATAACAGGAGAGGGGTTAATGAGATGTAGATAGCACTAAAGGCCATTATATATAGGGTCTATAGCATTATAGCCCATTGTTTAAGTAGAGGGTTTATTTTCTTGATATTTATTTTATTGATCTCTTCGTCTATATTATATATCTGTCAAATGTATAGCTTGAGAAAATTCTCTCTTGTTCTTTGGGTTTCCTCTTCACATGCTTGAACTTTTTGTTTTCTATACAGGTTTTTAATTTCTTGAGAGCCCATTTATCAGTTGCAGGTCTTAATTCTTTTACTACTAAAGTTCTATGCAGAAAGTCTGTACCTGTGCCTAAAAGTTAAAGCTAACTCCCTATTTTTCCTCTAATATTTTAAGGATATAAGGTGTTAAGACGAAGTTGTTGATCTATTTGAAGTTGAATGCTGTGCACAGTGACAGGTGGTCTATTTTCATTTTTTCTGTATGATGAAATCCATGTTTCCTAGCACCATTTATTGAAGACAAAAGTCTTTCCTTCAATACGTCTTAGGGTTTTATTGCTGTGAAGAGACACCATGACCAAGGCAACCCTTATAAAGGACAACATTTAACGGAGGCTAGCTGACATTTTCAGAGGTTTAGTCCATTATCATCATGGCAGGAAGCACTGCAGGTTGCAGACTGCCATGATGCTGGTGGAGCAGAGAGTTCTACATCTTGGTACAAAGGCAGCCGGGAGGAGACTGTCTTTTGCAGCCAACCAGGAAGAGGCATAGGACCTCAGAGTGCACTCCCCACAATGACACACTTCCTCCATCAGGGCCACACCTAATCATGCCATTTCCTGGGCTGAGCATCTTCAAACCACCATGGTGTGTTTTTGACATCTTTGTCAAAATCCATGTAACTTTAGTTGCACTGACTCATGTCTAGGTCTTCAAATCTTTCCCACCAATCTATGTGACTGTTTTTGTGCCAGTGTCACGTGGATTCTACTATTCTGTCTCTATACTATAATTTGGAATCAGATATGATGATGACTCTTATAGTATTAATTTTGTACAAGATTGTTCTTGTTATCCTTGGTGTTTTGTACTTCTGTTGGAAGAATGACTGTCTTACCAAGACTTGAAATTGGATCTGACACTTGCATAGGCTGTGAGCTAATGTTTTCTGCCAATCTGTTTACACCAGGGCTCATGGCTTCCTTTCTGAGTGAGCCATTTCTTTCTTCTTCCCACAGTAAGTTGTACCACTGGAGTTGTGTTCCTTTTCACTCACTTCTTTTAACTTCATTTGCCCAGATCATTCTCCAAATTTCAAACTTTTCAGTCATTATTTTTGTGAATTTCAGGAGTTATTAATCTAAGTTAAATTTTCACTATTTTCCTTTACTGGGTCACACAGAACATGATTAAAGTCTATCATTTTCCTAGAAGTTCCTGATTTATAATCTTAAATGCTGTTAAATTGTATTTACTAACTCTCATATCATCCAGACAGTGTCATATTTACAATGATTTATTCTTCTAACAACTTACACTTGCTAAATTTTCTCACTACACTTATATATAAAAATATCTAAGTATATATTTTTATTTTATATTATGCATCATATATTAAAATATAGTATATATTAATATATTATATTACATATAATATAAATAGATTTATCTTATAAATTATTTATATACATATATAATTTAATTTAATGTGTATATATTTAAAATATATTTTAATGTATAATATATATTATATACCACATATGATATATAATAAAATATATAATATTATATGTATTATATATTTTATAAACATATAGAGAGAAATATATAATATATATTATATAATAAAATAGATGTTTATTATATATAAAATATAATATATAGTATTATTATATATTATATAAATATATAGAGAGAAATAAACTTACATATTACTATATTATTCTGACTTATATGTTTTGGATCTTCATGGATCAGAATTGTGGAGTATTGTGTTTTCCTGGGGCAGGAATCTTCACCATTATCATCAAGTAGCACTTTCGTTTATTCCTGTAATAGTGCATGTTCTGAAGCTTGCTGTTTTCAGAACAATGGCACTAGCTTTTAATTGGCATTGTATCTACTCCCTATTTTCTAAACCTTTAACTGAATTATGACCTTTTATCTGAAGTGGGTTTCAGATCTCATAGAGTTCAGTCTTGAGTTGCTAACTCTGTGTTTTGACCATTAGTATATAGTCCAAATATTGATGGATTGGAATAAAGCGTACTGTCCTAGCTTTTATGTACTCCATTAGGTCTGGTTTCTTTTTGTATTTTCCTACTTTAAAATTCAATGAAGCATCTTTGTGATTCCATTGTATGTTTTACATTGACTTACTCCTTATAATGATTCTAAAATAGCTTAGCAATTTTTCTAGGACTTGATACACATTGACCTTCTGAGTTTGTTTCCAGATTGCATTTTGCTAATGTGAAACTTCTATAAAGGCCTCTAAATAGCATACCTTCAATATCTTCCCTGAAGCTCTTACATAGTTACTGTTTCTTGTACTCTTTCTTGTGTTGTCAGCTATAATATAAAACCTTAATTTTGCCTTCAAGCAGTTATATTTTAAATCAGTAAATTAAAAGCCTAGCCCATTTATTGGATTACTAATACTTTTTCCCCATGGATGGAAGTGTCTGAATAAATCTGATCCTTTATCTTTGAATTTCTTCTTTTGTCAATTGGCCAAGAATCAATGATGTTATCCATTAATCCACTTCACCACCATTATTGCAGTGGCTGCTGTATTCATATAGAGGAAAGCATGAAAGGATTGGCTTCAGCCACACTGAAATTTTTTGTAAAATCTTAAAAATTTAAAAAAACCTTTAATAAAGAGATTATAACTATTGGCTATGGTTTTCAAAAGAAAATGAGTATTTTGGTGTAGAAGTTTTCAGATTTACAGAAAAATTGTGCTGAGCTGATAGCAAAGAATTTTTCAGCACTTCAGCTCCAGTTTCTTCACATCTCTACATTACTGTAGCACATCTGCAAACTAAATTAGCTAATATTGATTCAGCATTATTACATAAGCACTGTAAGGACCAGGTTTTCTTCACTTATTTCAGTCTCCTTTTTACCAGTGACAGATATCATACTGCATCTAGTCATCAAATCTTCCTAGGCCTTCATAGCTAAGAATGTTTCTCTGAGTTCCTTTGATTTTAGTAAACATGATAGTTTGAAAACTACTAGGAAACTTTTATGATGGGTATACTTCTGACAAACTGGGGCATGCTGGGAGCTTCCTCATATCCTCCCTTTGAGAACCTTGGGAACTATTCACTCCTGCTATTCTTCATTAAGCTGTCACATATTTGCCTCAGTTATGAGTGTCTCTTCTGACCTCCAACCTCCAATACCTTCTGTTCCTGTGAGCAGCATCTCATCTTCTGCATCTTTTGGAATGCCCTCAATCATTAAGATTCTGGGATGTTGACTTCCTCTGTAATCTCATTTCCCTTTGGAAACCTCCAATCTGCTGATGTTCAATGTGTGTATCGCATACCTATTTCTTGATTTTAAAACAAGTATACAAGTTCCTGGTTCTTTAGACTTTGAAGTGGAAACCAGAATTCTATACTATTTTTATGTAACATCATTTCATGCTCTTGACCCTTCTCCCAGTTAGGAATCAACACAGGACTGTTGTATCTCACAGAAATGCAGTTCTAAACATAAATACCTACAATTTAAACATGCAAGTAAATGCTTGTGTCTAAAGGGAAAAAAAATCTGACTCGTATTTAAATATCAAATTTTATTTTAAAAGATGATTCAGTAATAACTACTAAGAAATCCAAGTAATTATCCTGAAGTTTTTTCTAGAGCTTAATCTGAATATATCATATTAGCTGATTAACTATATAATTTGATATACTTAAATGTTCCTATATTTTACTTATTCTAACAACTATTACTTTAAGGATAAAGGCTTTGAGCCTGAAGTAAAGCCAGATTTAGTGAACTTTATCACAGTTTTTTGTTTAAGATGTGTAATGCTTTCATGTTATTTTAAGTGACCATAAAGAGAGGATGCTGAGCTTTAGTGTATCTAGTTTTATTCCACACTTTCTCTTCCATCAGCTTTAGTGTATCTGGATTTAGGTTGAGGTCTTTGATACACTTGGAGTTGAGTTTTGTGCCGGAGGATAGATATGGATCTATTTGCTTTCTTCTACATACAGACACCAGTTAGACCAGCAACATTTGTTGATTATATAGTTTCCATTGTACAGTTTTGGCTTCTTTGTCAAAAATGGATTATAGACCTAAACAGACAATTCTCAACAGAAGAATCTCTAATGGTTGAGAAGCACTTGAAATGTTCAACATTCTTAGTCACCACGGAAATGCAAATAAAAATTACTCTGAGATTCCATCTTATACCCCTCATAATGGATAAATTAAAAAAAAAACTCAAGTTACAGCTCATGCTGGTGAGGATGTGGAGCAAGGGAAACACTTCTCCATCCATTGCTGGTGGGAGTAAAAACTTGTCTAGTCACCTTGGAAATCAATTTGGTAGTTTCTCAGAAAAATGAGAATAGAACTATCTCAAGACTCAGACATACCACAACTAGGCATATAACCAAAGGATGTCCCATCCTACCACAAGGACACTTGCTCAACTATGCTCATAGCAGCTTTATTCATAATAGTCAGAAACTAGAAATGACCTAGATGTCCCTCAACTGAAGAATGTATAAAGAAAATGTGCTAAATTTACACGGTGGAGTATTACTGAGCTATTAAAAATGACATCCGGAAATTTGCAGGCAAATGAATGTAACTAGAAAACATCCTGAGCAAGGTAACCCAGACCTAGAAAGATCAACCTATTAGTCATAACATACAAGATAATCATACTATAAACCACAGACCCAAAGAAGCTAAGTAACAAGAAAGGCCTAAGAGGGACACTTGAATCTCACTGAGAAAGGGAAATAGACTAGACATTGGGGACTAGATGGAGGGAGGGGACTGGAGGGCAGGGATGCAAAGAGGAGGAGTGAGGTGAGAAGAAGACAGGAAAGAGTACTGAAGAGACAACTGGTTTGGGGGAAGAGATCTCGACAATAAGCAAGAAACCTAGGAATTTGGAAACTCCCAGGAATCTATGAGTATGACCATAGCTATGGCTTCAAGCAATGGAGGATATAGAGCCTGAACTGGCTATCTCCTGTAACAGGGCAAGACTTCCAATGGAGGTTTTGGGATACCAACCCAACCACAAAAACTTAGACCCACAATTTGTCTTGCCTACAAGATGTGTTGGAATAAAAGATGGAGTAGGATTTGAGGAATGGACCAACCAATGACTGGCCATCCTTGAGAACCATGCCAAGAGAGGGAGCCAGTCCCTGACACTATTAATGATACTCTGTTATACTTGCAAACAGGAGCCTAGCATAGCTATCATCAGAGAGGTTTCACCTAGCAACTGATGGAAGCTGATGCAGAGACCCACAGCCAAACATGAAGTTAAGCTTGGGGAAGCCTGTAGAAGATGGGGTGAAGGATTGAAAAACCAGAAGGGTAAATGACACCACTAGAGAAGCTACAGACTAATCTGGGCCCATTAAGGCTCATAGAGACCGAACCAGAGAGCATGACTGAGATAAACCTAAGTCCTCTGTATATATGTAAAGCTTGTGCAGCTTGGTCTTCATTGGGACTCCTAAAAGGGGAGCAGGAGCTGTCTCTGACTACATTACCTGCCTTTGGATCTCTATCCCCTAACCGGGCTGCCTCATCTAGCCTCTGCAGAAGATGAACCTAGGCTTACTACAACTTGGTATGCCAAGGCTTGTTGATATCCATGGGACACCTCCCCTTTACAAGGAGAAGGGGAAGAGTAGGGGAGAGAGAAAGGGAGAGGGGAGAATTAGGAAAAGAGGTGGGAAGGGAAGTTATGGTCAGGATATAAAGTAAATAAAGAACTTAATTTATAAACAAAATAAAATAAAAAGAGGATGTAAAATAAAAAGAAGACATAGATAGAAATAGACACTCCATATACATGTGTCCTCTTGCAATGACACACTGGATCAAAACCAACAATACCATGTACCACTCTCTAAAAATAATGGAATTATTACAAATGAAAAAGAATAGGTTTAATTATAGCTATTATTGAAGAAAAAAGCCTTAGAGTGACCCTAGATCTATTTGAAAGCTGAAGTTTTTTGTGAATCTTGCTTTAACTTATGCATCATACAGATGGTCTCTGGCAAGAATTACTTATCAAATTACCTGCCATTGTGTAGATGTACATGTCTGTCCCGTTACACATTAACATGCTTTAGTGTGCCCTTTACACTGTACAGTAGAATGTTTTGAAAGGCACAGGCATGGTACACTTCTACAGCACCAGCATTTGACAATTTTTCCAGTTGATATTGTTGTTCTTGTTGTTTTCACTCAAGTAATTAAATTTGAAAATTGCATTATAAATAAATTTCCTACATTATTTTAATCAATGAATATAGTCTTGATTTGGGGAATATTTATTTTATTATAGGTGATTATGTTGTCATGACGATCTATTTTGAACTGAGTAGAAGAATGGGATACTTCACTATCCAGACTTATATCCCCTGCATACTGACCGTGGTTCTGTCCTGGGTGTCATTTTGGATCAAAAAGGATGCGACACCAGCAAGAACAACATTAGGTAAGATGCAAAAATAATTTTCATCCACTATTTTGTATAATTTTGATGCAGAAACATTCACAAAATGCCTTCGATTGAAAAGAATTCAAATATAATTGGTTTAAGAGCTATGTGAATGAGGCTATTTTTTTTTTTAGTAGCCACTTTAGGTTTTTGTTTCTGTCTCTCTTTTTTTAAAGTAAGTTGTATTTTGTAGTAGTATGTATAGAAGCACAGGCAGCTTTCTGCCAAGGAGGCTTCAAATATTTTACTTTTATAAAACTCACTTCTTGCTGGGCGTGGTGGCACACGCCTTTAATCCCAGCACTTGGGAAGCAGAGGCAGGCGAATTTCTGAGTTCGAGGCCAGCCTGGTCTACAGAGTGAGTTCCAGGACAGTCAGGGCTACACAGAGAAACCCTGTCTCAAACTGCCCCCCCCCAAAAAAAAAACTCACTTCTTAGATTGTATACATTATTCAAATCTTCATTACTGCTTCACTATTAAAGAATGAGTTGTTTCTTAGAATGGGCTCTATATAACAAACAAGATGTGGTGTATTAGCAAAGGAGCCAAGGACCACAGTAGATATAAACAGAATCTCCTAGCCCAACCAAGTTAACTTTATTTTAGGCTAATGTCATGGCGGAGTCAGGGGGTGGGGGGTGCGGTTTAAGGCCTGCCAGGTAAGTCTTCTAATCATCACAGTTTGCCTAGTCATAAGTACTCTTGGCTGCAGTGACACTGGTGCTGTGTGATAGAAGGCATCCCCACACATCCTCTAAGGGGTGCCACTGGTGCTGTGTGATAGAAGGCATCCCCACGCATCCTCTAAGGGGTGACACTGGTGCTGTGTGACAGAAGGCATCCCCACACATCCTCTAAGGGGTGACACTGGTGCTGTGTGATAGAAGGCATCCCAACACATCCTCTAAGGGTATATTGCTCTCAGCAGCCACTCATTAACACCAGTGGATTGTTGATTGACTTTAGCCACAGTCAATTTGAAGTCTTAATGTACACGCTTCCAACTGTCCCTCCTTCCTGTCTCTGAAGCAGACTCCCAAGTTCTTTCACACTGGCCTTGGTGGCACCATAAATTCTGAAGCCTACATCAGGCCTCAGACATGCTGTTCTTCATTTTTCTTTGAAAGTTTTGAAAATTTAGATGACAAGAATAAAAGTTTCACACCATGATCAAGGGTCCCTCTGGCTAAGAGTGTATCTAAAGCCAGCATGAACAGCTACCATTCCTATTTGCAAAATGTCCCACTTTAAAATGACAGGACAACATGCTTACATCTTCTTAGGATATTAAATTCATTTAGAAAATCTGCTACATGACAAATTCTGTCATGGTCTCATAGATTATTTGAAAACATAAAATTTACTAATTTCAAAGATTCTGCTAGAGAAGGAATCTGATGTCATACTCTATTTGTTTTGTTTTTTTAATACTCTAGAACATATACTTCCCTCATTTATATTTATCTATATATGGCATGTATAAAAACATCTTAAATAGATAATAGTTTTTGAGGTGAATGTTTAACTTGCTATTGCTCAAATTCAGCACTGAAATCTTATAAATAGCTGATAGATAGATAGATAGATAGATAGATAGATAGATAGATAGATAGATAGAGATAGATGATAGATATTTGTAACTTTTAAACACTAAAACCTGACCACATTTCTTATATATAATTTTGAAGGACCAAGAGGCATTTTATTTATTTATTTATTTATTTATTTATTTATTTATTTATTTATTTATTATTAGAGAGTTTCTTCATTTACATTTCAAGTGTTATCCAAAAGTCCCCTATATCCTCCCCCTGCCCTGCTCCCCTATCCTCCCTCTCCCGCTACTTGGCCCTGGTATTCCCCTGTACTGGGGCCTATAAACATTGCTAGACCAAGGGCCTTTCTTCCCAAATAATGGCCAACTAGGCCATCTTCTAATACATATACAGTTAGAGACATGAGCTCTGGGGGTTCTGATTAGTTCATATTGTTGTTCCATCTATAGGGTTGCAGACCCCTACAACTCTTGGGTACTCTCTCTAGCTCCTACATTGGGGACCCTGTGTACTGTCCTATAGATGATTGTGAGCATCCACTTCTGCGTTTGTCAGGAACTGTCAAAGATTCCCAGGAGACAGCTATATCAGGGTCCTTTCAGCAATGTCCTGCTGGTGTATGCAGTAGTGTCTACGTTTGGTGGCTGATTATGCGATGGAGCACCCAGGTGGGACACTCTCTGGATGGCCCATCCTTTCATTTTAGCTCCAAGCTTTGTCTCTGCACATCCTTCCATGTATATTTTAATCCACACGTTGGTCTTTCTTGATTTTCTTATGTTTTGGAACTTGTATCTTGGGTATTCTAGATTTCTGGGCTAATATCCGCTTATCAGTGAGTGCATATTAAGTGACTTCTTTTGTGATTGGGTTACCTCACTCAGGATGATATCCTCCAGATACATCCATTTACTCAGGAATTTCATAAATTCATTGTTTTTAATAGCTGAGTAGTACTCCATTGTGTAAATGTACCACATTTTCTGTATCCATTCCTCTGTTGAGAGACATCTGGGTTCTTTCCAGCTTCTGGATATTATAAATAAGGCTGCTATGAACATAGTGGAGCATGTGTCCTTCTTACCAGTTGAAATATCTTCTGGGTATATGCCCAGGAGAGGTATTGCTGGATCTTCTGGTAGTACTATGTCCAGTTTTCTGAGAAACCGCCAGACTGATTTCCAGAGTGGTTGTACCAGCTTGCAATCCCACCAGCAATGAAGGAGTGTTCCTCTTTCTCCACTTCCTCGCCAGCACCCGCTGTCACCTGAATTTTTGATCTTAGCCATTCTGACTGGTGTGAGGTGGAATTTCAGTGTTGTTTTGATTTGCATTTCTCTGATGATTAAGGATTTCGAACATTTTTTAAGGTGCTTCTCAGCCCTTTGGCATTCTTCAGTTGAGAATTCTTTGTTTAGCTCTGTACCCCATTTTTTAATGGGGTTATTTGAATTTCTGGCGTTCAGCTTCTTGAGCTCTTTATAAATATTGGATATTAGCCTCCTATCAGATTTAGGATTGGTAAAAATTCTTTCCCAATCCGTTGGTGGCCTTTTTGTTTTATTGACAGTATCTTTTGCTTTACAGAAGCTTTGCAATTTTATAAGGTCCCATTTGTCAATTTGTCATCTTACAGCACAGGCCATTGGTGTTCTGTTTAGGAATTTTATCCCTGTGCCCATATATTCCAGGGTTTTCCCCACTTTCTCCCCTATGAATTTCAGTGTCTCTGGTTTAATGTGGAGGTCTTTGATCCACTTGGACTTGAGCTTTGTACAAGGAGAAAGGAATGGATCAATTCGCAGTCTTCTACATGTTGACCGCCAGTTGTGCCAGCACCATTTATTGAAAATGCTGTCTTTTTTCCACTGGATAGTTTTAGCTCCCTTGTCGAAGATAAGGTGACCCAAGATGTGTGGGTTCATTTCTGGGTCTTCAATTCTATTCCATTGGTCTACCTGTCTGTTGTTATACCAGTACCATGCAGTTTTTATCACGATTGCTCTGTAGTACAGCTTAAGCTCAGGCATGGTGATTCCACCAGAGGTTCTTTTATTGTTGAGGATAGTTTTTGCTATCCTAGGTTTTTTATTATTCCAGATGAATTTGCAGATTGCCCTTTCTATCTCAGTGAAGAATTGAGTTGGAATTTTGATGGGGATTGCGTTGAATCTGTAGATTGCTTTGGGCAAGATAGCCATTTTGACTATATTAATCCTGCNGTCAAATGCTTTCTCAGCATCTAAGGAGATGATCATGTGATTTTTGTCTTTGAGTTTGTTTATATAGTGGATTACATTGATGGATTTCCGTACATTAAACCATCCCTGCATCCCTGGGATGAAGCCTACTTGGTCATGATGGATGATCGTTTTGATGTGTTCTTGGATTCGGTTTGCGAGGATTTTATTGAGTATTTTTACATCAATATTCATAAGGGATATTGTCTAAAGTACTATTTCTTTGTTGGATCTTTGTGTGGTTTAGGTATCAGAGTAATTGTGGCTTCGTAGGACGAATTGGGTAGAGTACCTTCTGTTTCTATTTTGTGGAATAGCTTGAGGAGAGTTGGAATTAGGTCTTCTTTGAAGGTCTGATAGAACTCTGCACTAAACCCATCTGGTCCTGGGCTTTTTTTTGGTTGGGAGACTATTAATGACTGCTTCTATTTCTTTAGGGGAAATGGGACTGTTAAGATTGTTAATCTGATCCTGATTTAACTTTGGTACCTGGTATCTGTCTAGGAAGTTGTCCATTTCATCCAGGTTTTTCAGTTTTGTTGAGTATAGGCTTTTATAGTAGGATCTGATGATATTTTGGATTTCTTCAGGATCAGTTGTTACATCTCCTTTTTCATTTCTGATTTTGTTAATTCGGATACTGTCCCCAAGAGGCATTTTTATGGTAAGTAACAAGTAGTATTTACTTGTAAATATTTCTAAGGCACCCACAAAGATTACTATCATGTGGATGGTAAATACTGCAAAAAATAATAGGCTATTAATGACTAAAAGTTAAATATGATTTATGATAATGTAAAATATCAGAAATCTCAGAAAAGACAACATCAGCTTCTGGTAGAGCAGAGATTGCCATAGTGCACCTAAGCAGGTCAGATTTGATTTAAGATACAGTCACTAGGCAGATGCCAACAAAAGCCTGCTGACAGGAGCCTGATATTGCTGTCTCCTGTGAGGCTCTGCCAGTGCCTGACAAATACAGTAGTGAATGTTCGAGGTCATCCATTGGACAGAACACAAGGTCTCCAATGAAGGAGCCAGAGAAATATGCAGGGAGCTGAAGGGGACTGAAGCCCCATAGGAGGAACCTCAATATGAACTAACAAGTACCCCCAGAGCTCCATGGAACTATACCACCAATCAAAGAAAATACATGGTGGAACTTGTGGCTCTAGCTATATATGTATCAGAGTATGGCCTAGTCAGTCATTACTGGGAGGAGAGGCCCTTGGTCTTGTAAAGGCTCTATGCCCCAGTTAAGGGAATGCCAGAACCAGGAATGGGAGTGGGTGGGTTGGAAAGTGTGTGGGGGATAGGTGATTTTCAGAGGGAAAACTAAGAGAGGGGATAACATTTGAAATGTAAATAAATAAAATATCTAATAATAAATAAAGGGGATAACATTTGAAATGTAAATAAATAAAATATCTAATAAATAGAAAGAAAGAAAGAAAGAAAGAAAGAAAGAAAGAAAGAAAGAAAGAAAGAAAGAAAGACATTCAAACCCATAGTAAATACACTTGCAAAATCTTCCTCTAATAAAAATACTTTGAATAAAAACAAAAGCTGAAAAACTTATTCCAGAACACTTGAACCTACAAGGAAAAAATACTCAGATTAATTAGACTAATGAAAACAGATACAAAATAGGCTCTTTAAGAAAAAATAGAAATCAGTAGAAATAGTAAAATTCTGATATAATTAATACTAAAAAGCTAGTTCCTCAGCTAAGCCTAGGTCTGTAATTCTCACAGTAGCAGGAGACTAATAAGGTCAAGGCTAATCTGGGTTACATGTGAGTTCTGGATAAATCTAAGCTATTTAGTAGGTAGACAAGAGCTTATATCCTGATCCATAAGCATAAGGCAGAGACAGCTAACAGGGACAGACATGGGCTTCTGCAACCTCAAAATCTGCCTCGAGTGACACATGTCTTACAACAAGGTCACACCTCCTAACCCTTCCCAAATAGTTCCACCAACTAGGAGGGAAGTATTCAAGCACATGTGTTATTGGCATCGTTCAAACCATCATGAGTAGTGTGCACAAATAAAAACATAAAAAAACAGCAAAAATTTAGAGTTCAAACATACATTTACACACGTGCATAAATATGTATATATATATATATATATATATATATATATATATATATATACATATACATGTACATATATATGTGTATATATCATGTATACAGACAATAATGATGTCCATGTGCTGGCACAGACTCTCCATACACACACACACACACAAAAATAGTTTTACACAGAACACATTTAGAAAAGCCAAAGCTGTGCAATTTCCAGAAGAAAATTTATGAATAAAATATTGGATATAAAAGTTTCTAAAACACAAATGGTTTTAATGAAGAAAACAGGAATATGTGCGACATAAAATATACTTGAATACATATGTAATACTCATTTTTGAACATTATACACCAATATGAAGATTGACTAGTTATACATAAGAATATCTTCTCCAGTATAAATCCTTTCCATTTAACGTTAGCAAAACAATACAGGGCTATAAGAAATTTTGACTGTACATAAGAGTATTTATATTAAAGGTTTCTGGCAAAATGTGTCATAATTATGACAACTTTTAATTACTGTAGATTATCACTTTTTATCACAGATGCTAAATCTCCAAATATCCAAAATTACAGTCAACAGCCATGGATGATTCCGTAAAATGTGCCAGTTTTGGGTGGCACAGATGTTAGCATTATCTGAGCCAGCTTCTGGTATATCAGCAAGAGTGTGCCTTGGTGAGCACCCTTGAGATAAATGAAAAGAGGAAAATGGATCAGCAAGACAACACCGATGCAAATATACAGGAAAAACTGTACTAAACGAAACAACTCACAAAGCATGCTATGGGGAAAGATGTGTGGGCCTCAGTGTAAATCAAGTGCAATTTGAGCCATGAGGAGAGAAAATAGGCTGAAAATATATGAGCACTCTGAACTTAGTACTTGGGAATTGCCAAGGAATAAAATCTAATATTTCTGTTATAGATGTTCCAGAAGAAGCCAATAAGGCTAAAAAAAACCATACATTTTCAAGGCATGAAAATGGTGGCTAAATATTACTCCATTCTTTTTCAAAAAGCAAACAAATGTGCATATTTGTGAAGCTAAATAAATTCAAAGCAAGATATAAATCTAAAGAATTTCAAGCTCAGACAAATTACAATCAAACTGAAAAATAGAAAAATCCTTGAAAGTGGTAGAGAAAAAAACCACGTGATTCTGCCCTCAAGGCATCACAGGCTGAGTGACAGTGGGTTCTCACTGAAGCCTGGGAGGCAGAAGGACACAGACTCTTGACCTGAATTCTGCAGGCACTGAGAATCTAATGTAGCCTGACAATCCTTAACTGTTTAAAGAACATGTTCAGTAAAAGTGTATTATAACCATAGAAAAGTAAACAGTACTAATGTGTCTACATTTTATTGAAAGGGAGATAAATCCTGTGTACTCACTGGTTGGGGGGCCCATTGACATGCTATACAGAGTGATGTGCACTCAAAGACAAAAGACATCATAGAGACTTCAGGTACCAACACATGGCCTTAAAGATGTGAAAAAAAAAAACTCAAGGAGGAGTTTCACAGGTTTATGTAACTCATGGAGCAGCAGGAAGGACAATAAGACACAAGAAAAAAAATGGAACAAATGAGACACAAAATGAAACATGATAATGTGTTCTAAATATTAGCAACTATGTGATGTAAAATACCAGAATATGCCAACTACACCTGATAAATTAGGGTAGAAAAATGTGAAAACTGGCATATGAATGTTTTCTAAGAGGGTATCTCAGATAGGGTGATGTCAGGGCTGGGTAGAGAAGGCAGGAGCTTACATAGTGGGCAGAAAGAAAGCATGAAGCAGAAGACAGACAAGGAGTACAGAACAGCATAGGACATACAGAAAGATCATCGGCTGTAGTTTTATCTAACAACATTTCAGGACTGGAGAGATGGCTCAGTGGTTAAGAGCACTGACTGCGCTTCCAAAGGTCCTGAGTTCATTTCCCAGCAACCATGGTGGCTCACAACCATCTATAATGGGATCTGATGCCCTCTGGTGTGTCTGAAGACAGCTACAATGTACTCATATAAATAAATCAATCTTAAAAAAAAGAAATCAAAGGTGATGAGCCAAGCAATGAATTACTAAAGTCTATTAGAATCTATCAATCGTTATATGTATTCCTTGATGTAGGATGCTATTATGTTCCTATGACCCATCAGAAGTTTGAAATGCAATTGGGAAATGTGCTGACTGTGCCTCACCTCCTGTCCTTCAACTCATTCACACACTGTGGTTGCTCCTCCCCTCACCTAGCTGTCTTCGGGCTGTTCTACCACTGCCAAGTGTCTAGGGCCAACTGGCACATATCACCTGCCTGACGCAACACTTAGAGTCAAAATCAAAATCTATTTGTTTCTAAATTTACATGGCTATTGGCTTTTCAGTCTGGTATGCTGACCTCTTACAAGTTGACAACTGTCTCTTCCGCAGGCATCACCACGGTGCTAACCATGACCACACTCAGCACCATTGCCAGGAAGTCCCTGCCTCGGGTGTCCTATGTCACTGCAATGGACCTCTTTGTGACTGTGTGCTTCTTGTTTGTCTTTGCTGCATTGATGGAGTATGCTACTCTCAACTACTATTCAAGCTGTCGAAAGCCAGCCATCAGGAAGAAAAAAACATCGGTGAGTGGTGAGAACAGCCAAGGTTTGCTCAGTGGCAGCAGGAGGGTAGTTTAAGGTAAATGTGCTCTGAAATGCTGTAATGTCCTTAAGGATCTTAGAAAGTGAGATAATCCTATGGATGGGGCAACAGGATAGGGATACCTCCTATTTCTCCAGTGTCACTGCCTGCTGCTGACAGGACTAACAGTGGGTGTGCCTTGAAGACTGCCAAGATCCATGGCCTCTTTCCAATTCTGATTTCTTTTTTTTTCAGCAGTTATTACATCCAGATTCCACAAGATGGATTCCTGATCGAATAAGCCTTCAAGCACCCTCTGTAGGTATAGCTTTACAGGTGCCAATACTTCTTAGAATATTAAGTTTTCATTGAAAGATATGTTCTTCTTAAATATGTGCATTGAATTCAAATGAGTGCCACATTTGATCTTTTAAAAAAATTTTTTAATTACTAAAACAACCAAATCAGAATAAGCACAAAGTGTGAGAAACATCCTACCCTTTCTACATGGGGACCTTGATGCAGTATGCATGCTTTTGGCTAGACTATATATATCCAAGTTCTGTGTATTCATGCATACTAAGAAACTTGTATCTGCTGAACTATCTCTCAAGCTCAAACTTCTATTAATATTTTAAGAAACAATATGCCATGTCTGTACATTAATTGTTATGCATGTTACATTTTATAGACCAACTGAAATACCTATAGTTGCATAGCGTGTATACTGTGAACATTAGCCTGCAGTTTGTACTGTGATGTTTATTCTAGCTTTCACTTCACCACCACACTCTATCAAGCTACCAGCCGCAACATGTTCCTCCTCCTCCAAATAGCATGACTCCCTCAATTTTTGAGCACTTTTAAGATAATATTTGTCTAAATATCAGCTTACTTACTTTATGCTCACTACAAGTAAAATTGAATATGGAGAAACCAACCCCTATAGATGCTAGTAAGAAGGAAACTGGAATGAAAACTTAGAAATTTCATTTTCATTTCAGACCACTGATAGGGCTACCATTTTTGTCATGTGCCACCTTTATGACTTTTATTCTTGACTTGTGTCCACATACTAATTACACTGAATGTCTCACCTGTATATGACAGGCGGCTTCTAAGCTCTTAATGAATGATGTATTATATTTTGTGCATCTTAACTAGTTTTTATAAGGAAAAATATATAATTGTTACTTTACAAATATGCATCACGAAGCTTTGGCAGAAGAGTAGTAGGCAAGCATCTTGCCAGCCCTGAGAAACCAGAAAATGCTTCCAATGACTGTTACACAAGGCCATAGAGAAGAGAGGCTTGAGGTGACAGACACCAATCTGAGCCAATAGCCCAAAGCCCCAAGAGTATGTCTTCACACACAGCCAGAGGCCTGAGTGTTGAGGGAAAATATTGATGTCTTTAGTATAGAAATTATTCTACCAAAAGAAAAGGCAGAATCCTTTAACTCAGAGAAAAAAAAATCTTCCCCCCAAAAGAAAACCGTGGACAAAAAGGAAAGGTTGATGACCTAGAAGAAATTATGGTCAATTCACAACAAAAGGTGCCACTGCAGGTAAGAAGACACAACTGAGGCTCACACAGACAAAGAGGGTGGGGTGGAGAAAGCATTTAAATGTTAAAAGTATCACTATTTCAACTCTTACTTTATTTCATTCCCAGAAAATTTGAAACCTAAATTTTAAATCTCCAGAGGAGATAAGGACAGAACCCTGAACATATGTGTGGCCGGGGCAAGATGCTCACACAGCCTTGTGGATCAATTCTTTAACTTAAATGCAAGGCTAATGCTTTTCACAGGCATCTGAAAAGCAGTGTTCCATGGAGGACGACGTGGGGCTGTGTCATACACACGATGAAAGAGGAGGGAGTCAGACACTGGCTGGGCCAAGGAAGAAACACTCATTAAATCTCTTTTAGGCACAGTTTGAAGTACTTGAATCAGTGGAGCAGGTACATGGAGAAAAGTGCTTACATGGCACAGAATACAGCCATGGATGGTTTGTCGTATCCTAAATTCTACTTCAGTCTTGTGAAATGGAACTCATTTCAGATTCCTAAGCTATCATATCCTGGAGTTCTCCTGACTATGCAGAGGGTTTCTACTGGGTTTCAGCAGCCTGTGCTTCATTTCCCTGAGTTATCACAAGAAATTGAGATGGCTCCTGTCCCAAGAACCCTCCCTGTTGCTTTTCCCATAACCCCTGAAGTCACCATCTCTTGTGATTTGTCTCTGTCCCTGGAGACTCTTCTATGCTCAGCCGGGATCAATGTCTTCCCTCAAGGCCCACAGCCCATAGTCCACATTCATACCACCCCAAGGGAATACATACATACATACATACATACATACATACATACATACATACATACATACACACACATACATACACACACACACACACACACACACACACACACACACATACATATATTACAATACATACATAGGATTGAAGAACTGAGTTGGTGTATGATGTCTGGCTTTAAAATGCCAAAGCACACATGAAAGAAAGGCTTTAGTAGAGATACTGTCTAAAAAAGATAGGTTTTGTCAAATGGAGCTTGTCAGAAAGGCATACATTCCTCAAATGCACTGGATAAGTATTGTTTTGATCCACACTTGGGTTTCAGAATCCTGAGGCTAGAGAGTACACATCCTTATCAGAGCTGAACTCGCCCAGTCTTCCACCTCTGCTTATGCCCCAGAGCTTTAAAAGCTGCTGCAGAGCGGTGCTCTGAAAGCTTCCAGTGAACACTGATGCAAAGCCTTCTGCTTATGAATGCTCTCTTCCCCACATACATGTGTACACATGCTTCCCATGTTCAAGGCTCCAGAAGTCTTCATGGAGGAGCTTAGAATACTCAACAGTTCTGTCCCCATTTATGATGCTTCACAGGCATGAATCTAGCTATATTAATTAAATTCTACAATTTACTTAAGGTAAATGTGACTGTCCCTCTAAGGGACATTTATATAGACTCTAGCGAAGCTGAGTGCATTCTATGTAGCATGGCCCAGACTAACAATTCAGAGTGACATCATTCTTGGCATTCCTCCTTCCAAGTTCTCCCATATACCCCTTCTTTTTTTTTTTTTTTCAAATTCATGGCCTCTTTTGCCATTAGTTATTGTTGTATGTATGTATGTATGTATGTATGTATGTATGTATGTATGTATGTAAACATATATACATATATTCCTGAATATGACCTGCTCAGTGTGTATAATGCTACTTGTGTGTACTCTTAAGGGCTGACCATTGGTATTGAATAACCAGTCGGTGTGCCCTTCCCTTGAAAAACTTTTTCTCCCACACGCAACATGTCTTAGTGGTTATTAGGGCTGAGACCTCCGGGGCTTTTTACCGTTCATTTTGGCATGTCTATTGGTGTTGGCCTGTTCAGCTCATGGCAGTCATGTTGCTGAGACTTTGTAGGTATAGATTCTGTTATTACTAGGAGACACAAAAACAAACTGCAAGCTTATCTTGAGTTCTTCCTGACCCTCTTTCAAAGTGATCCCTGAGCCTTAGATTTGGGGCTATAGATCCATTTTAGGCTAAGTGACTGCATTTTGATTGGTTGTGGTTTTCTGTACTAATCCATCTCTTACAAAGAGAAGTCTCCTTGATGAGGAGTGAGAACTAGACTTAACTGTGAGCCAGAAGGACAAATATTTAGAATATTGTTAGTGATTGTGCTGGTTTAGTTAGCTGGTGGCTATAGGTTCTCTTCCAAGATCCATGAATTCACTAGCCCTGGGTAATTGGCTAGACTTCCAGTAATAAACATGGTTTCTCTCTTATTGAGTAGACCTTAAGTCCACCAAAGTGTGATAATACTGTAGCATGCCATGTTGTTCATACTTGTGGTTGATAGACATTATAGATAAGTAGAACTCTTGGACGCTTTCCTCCAGAAGTTCAACTGGCACCTTCTGCTCTGATGAAACCTTGTCATGAAGGGGGCTTTCAGGCTAGTTCCAGCTCAGGAACTTCTGGGCCTTGCTTCTGAAGTACACTGTATCTTCAGCAGTGGGGACTTACTTTCCACCCATGGTGGGTAAAAAATCCAATAGTTATAGGCTGGATATTAGTTATAACCTTGGTTAAAAAGTCAAAAGAAGGCTTCTCATGTCTGATATTAGGGAGCTAGTCTATTTTTAATAAGAGTCTTTCTAAAAAAATATTAAAACCACTAAATTATATCAGACAGGTAAGTCTTTCCAGTTGCATCCCAGTATGTAGTCAGACTAAACTATGCCTTTCCCTAATGGAGCTCAGTGTAGAATATGGTTAATAGTTCTTGAGGGGTTGACAGCTGTCTGAAAACCTAAGGGTTCTACTGGAAGCTTCTCAAGATGAATGGTTCCTTCCAGTTCTGAAAAAAATAAACAGCAAGTCTTTAACTCTCCCTTCTTCTCCCACTCTGGCTTTTCCAAGACAGGAGGAGAGCTTGGAAGTGGAGAGTATTCAAACTACATACATTCAAGTTATCTTCCTGGATTACATGCAGTAACAGTGCTCTCTCTCCATTTCGGTGCATAACACCTGCTACTGTTTGCTAGTCTGAATGGGTACACATTCATTTTCCCATGCTATAACATCCATGTGGTTTAACATTGAAGGAACAAATCTACAATGTGTATATATTTGCTACCAGGTAACTGAATTGAAACTTGAAATGGCTAATACATTTTGAAAATGTGTTTCCCTCCCTCCTCCAAAATCTGGGACAGGTTTTTAAACATCAACATGCTTTTCCTTGTTCACTGAGCTGTAATGGTTCAATGAATAGGTTGTACCCAGTAATGAGTAAGTGTGGGCTAGGCATGGCCTGTGTCCATCTTATCTAGTAGCAGACAGAAGTAGTAGCTGTTGTTCTATGCAGTTCAGGCTGTTCTTATTTGGCATTTCATGACTGCTCTGCTATTCTTGTGCCTGCAGAATTATTCTCTACTGGATATGAGACCCCCACCACCTGTGATGATCACATTAAACAATTCCATGTACTGGCAGGAATTTGAGGACACCTGTGTCTATGAGTGTCTGGATGGCAAAGACTGCCAGAGCTTCTTCTGCTGCTATGAGGAGTGCAAGTCTGGTTCCTGGAGGAGAGGCCGCATCCACATTGATGTCTCTGAGCTGGACTCCTACTCTCGGGTCTTCTTCCCGACATCCTTCCTGCTGTTCAACCTGGTCTATTGGGTTGGATACCTATATCTTTAAGTGCTGCTCTGAAGGATGACTGAAGAGTACTTGATTCATGTTTTTCTTTCCACTGTCCCCAGACAAGTAGTGACCAACCAAAAAAAAAGTAGCAGGGAAGGACACAACTCCAGTTTGCTGTGCTACCTTTCAGCAGCATGGGAAGTACTGGAAAGTATTCCTTATAAATATTTCACTCACACGTGCGCACACATACACACACTCACTCAAAGAGGAATTGCATCTTCAAGTGATATTCTTGCTAATCCCTTCTTCAACCGGTAGTTTGATATATATGAATGGCCTTGGATACAGAAGCTGCCAGTTATCATGCAAGGACACCTGTGAAAGATGCAGACAAATATCTAGACGTTGTCTCAGATTCCCCCCATTATGTATCTTCCTTTTGCGTCCCTTGGCTCCAGTGCCCGTGCACACAGGATCTACCTTAGTGGAGATGCACTCATAGTGACCTCTCTGAGATCCAGCTTGAAGTGCAGTCAGCTTTGGTTCCTTCTGTGAGGCCTGTTTGCTCAGACACTGAGGTCCTAAGCTAGCCTCCCTCTAACTGGTACACTTCCTTCCTGCCTGGGAGGTGTCCCTAAGTATAAGCCACAAGTTTCCATTAGTGGGGAAAAAAATGTGATTTTTTTTTTAAATTTGTTCCTGAGACCAAGACTGCTGTTTGTCTCTAACAAAGTAGTGACTTTATTACAGACTGCCAAGCGTCAGCCATATTTGCATCCTGGGTACCAGTTGCATTTGAGTTCAACATTTCTCAACGAGCTGTGGATTATAGGACCAAGTCTCAGTCTCAGACAATGAGGGGAGCTTATATTATTGTTAGGGATTCGGTAACTGTCTTCACCCTGCAAAAACATGCAATATGGACAGGCCTTTGTTTGGAAACTGCGTTCTACAGTGTAAAATAACATAAACATCCATGTATTTAATCATGAGCATTAACTTTAAAGCCAAACCAACATTAGATGCAAAAAAAAAAATGGGTGATGGTTATTGTCAGTTACACATTTTGATGAACAAAATTTGTTTTATACATTGAAATATGAATGCATAGCAAAATCCCAAAGAGACCCCCTGAAATCAATTCTCTTTTGATATTTTTATAACACAAAACAAATTTGCTTCTTCATATTAGTTATTTGCTATGGCCAGATGCTCTTGTGTACTCCAGGTCCATGACTCTTGAAGCATCCTCTATTGGTGACACCCACACATTACCACTCATCGGCAGGGTCTTCGCACTGTTACAGTATCTGCAGTAGAATCCTTGTGTGCTTTTCTCCCACAAAGCTGAATTAATTTTATTGAAAGTCATTCATTTTTTTCCCTTTCTATTGCACATACTATATGACTACTTAGAAAAAGTAAAACATCAGACAAATAGAATATATCAAAGTGCTGACTTCACACAATTTGTTAGATGTATTTCAGAAACGATGATGGTATTGAAGAGACCGGAAAAACTGAAAGTAGATACTTTTGCTAATTCCTTCTAGTACTGTTGCACATGAAGTAGATGTGAAAACGGACACAGCTCTAGTTGTAAGGGTAATAATGGCTGTCTCTCTGTGGGTGTGTGTGATAGTCAGTCTTTTCTTTCTGAGTTTCAACTAACAAACTACTAGTTTGATAGTTACTACATAAGGCTCAAGCCAACTGGCTTCTAGTTAGAAAATTCAATTAAAAAGAGTTAAAATAATAAATACACATAAAGAATAAGCTGAAAATAATGGCTTAAATGAAATGTCTCCTCTGGTGGGAGGTTTTACATCTAGTACACTAGTGTCTCTGAAGCTCCCGCCTTGGGCAGGCTCACTCTGGAGGTGCCCACAACACTGCAGACAACACGCAAGCCACACATACAATTGCAAACACGATCGGTTCAGAATTGCTAGTCAGATAAAGAGTTTTAACCTGTTTCATTTTGAAAGTTCTGGGGAAAACTAAATTTTCTAGTCATCTTTTTGTTTTCAAAGATTAAAACCTGTAAGCATGTGTTGTAGGGCCGGACTCCCTGCTACCTTCGACAAACCCCACAGTTGCCTCTTGTCTCAAAACCTGTCATTGTCATTATCTCTTGCCCAACCTCAGCCATGCTGATCAAAACCTAGGAAGAGCCAACACGCATGTCACCAGTATGCCAATGCCCATTTCTCAGTAAAGTTAAATTGTTTATGTCAGTCTGAACTCCCAGGATAAACCATTCTGGTACATGAAACGGGAGAGATGCCTGCCCATTGCTCAGGGGCAAAACCAGGGGCTTTACAAGGTGAACTCTGAGGAGAATCAGGTACACTTGGAGGAGAGGGGGAGATGCACCCCTCCTTAGACACCAGCTCCCTTTACTTAATTAAGAGGGACATGTGTGGGGCACACAAACTCAAGCTCCTCTAATCTGCCCCATTCTGCTTTGTTTCCTTTGTGTGCAGAGCTGGGGAATGCTTGGGTAGTGTCTGAACAACCTGCATTTCAAAGGTGCTACTGTGTTCCTCACTCTTAGAAGCACTCCAGACTGAGGAGACCGTTTGAACAGATTCCCAAACCACTGTGGATTATACGGAAAACTGTGACTGTCTCTCCCTTAAACTGCATCCTGATTGATGGAGAAAAACTAAAAAAAAAAAAAAAAGGTTTTACAAAGTAGTAAAATTCAAACAAAATGCCTCTTCAAAGCCTAGACAGATTCCCTGGGGTGTCCTAGATGCTAGGTGGAGGATAGTGTTAATAAATTAACTCTGAGTCCAGCCAACACTGCCTCCAATTTGCCCAAAATATGCCTTAAAATAAACATAAAGCCCCCAAATTTTACACTTCTGGAAATTTCAACTTCCTGTAGTCACCTGTATTTCATACTAAATTTTGCTGTGTTTTTTTTTAATATACATGGATAAAAATAGGATTTTATTTCTTTCTATGACAACCAGGCATTTTGATGTTTGCGTCAGATGAGATAAAATTACAGACTTTTATGAGCTCTTCAAACATGGAAATGCTTGTCCTTAGTCACAAGCCGTTCTCATGTAGGAACCTGTGGGTTTATGTCCACAGGTCAGCATCATTCTAGACTGTTTTACCTGGTATATGTTGCTGCAGTTAAAGATGTTTAGACGTGTGTTATAGCCCTACACAATGCCACATCTGGAAACAGTGGAAGCAAGTCACCTCAATGGAATCCCATTTCCCATCAATTTGTCTTGACACAGCTGGGAAGCAGAGATCCACTCTATCCAAAGGGCTAGAAAACAAAACAGACACCACCTCTGCCTCCTTGGTCATTTTTATCTCACATGCCAAACTGAAATTTTTATTTGGAACTTGGAGAATTGTTACTGATACCCGGATGTTGCACCCCCATCCTATCACTTCAACACCCTGGAGGCATCAGGCTTATGAATCTGTGGTTTAGCAACGATTTGTTCTTGTTTTCCTTTTAGAGTTAAAAATCATGCAAGTTTTCATTTTGAAAATAGTAAAATGATGAGAGATAAACAGAGTATATAAATAAGTATACATTGAAATGTTGAATTCTATTAATACCGATAGATTATTGGTTTGGATCTTTAGAACACAATTATATGGAAAGGTCTTTGGAAGTAAGAAGGCAGGAAACAGAATACTAATTCACAGAAAATGTCTTATTCACAGTTTTCCCTGAGCACCCTTCAAATGGCTACTAGAGGCCTATATTAACCATTGGGTCTAAGACTAATTATGGCCCAAGAACTGAATGCTAATGAAGTGCTCAGTGCAGACAGGCCCATCTCTGATCTCCCTTCTATTGTAAACATGGATCAAAACATAACAGGGAGAGAAGACAACCCGTGTCTTGAGATGATAAGGTAACAGCTAACACAGACATTCCTAGAATAAGAAGTTGTTTTGTTTTTAAAATATATTACAGTTTTGGAGCCTTGAAGTTGGGATATTTCAACTTCCCCCTTTTAAAATTTCTTTAGCTTACAAGATACTAATCACATGATAAAAGCTTGATTTAACTCTGTTAAGGTTAAAAGAGAAGATGTTTCTATTCGTTTGCTTCCAAAATGTCTTTTCGTTGAGTGGTGCTTTTGTTCTAATATTCCCTGTAAGACTTCTAAACTTCTTTGTTGCTTTTCCAAGAATAAAATCCCAGTCTTAAAAGCAGCTTACATAATTCAGTGCAAAACTCTGACTTGAACTCTCGTTGGTCATTAAAAAGTTTCCCATGCTTTGAGTTAACCAGGTTAGGTTATGTGAACTAGTAGATACTTACACACACACACACACACACACACACACACACACACACACACAAACACACACACACCCCACTTCCAAATTAATGAAAGTCTGATTTTTTTTCATTTTAATTGAGGCAAATGTAAACTGCTTTGCTTAACCTGTTCAATTAAGCATCTATTTTAAGCACTTCATTTTTCACATCTATAAGCACAGTACAAGGTTGTCCCAGCCCAGGGAACAGGTTGCACAGAGTGAGTCAATAGTAGTTACTGTGGGAAAGGAAGGCTTCTCTGTCTGCAAGGTAGTTTAAACTGAAAGGGTAGGGAGGAACCATTGACTTTCAACAACCTAACCTCCCAAACTGAGCTAGTTCCTGCTTTGTTTTGTTCTTTTCTAAATATTTAAAGATACTTCTTTGTATTTCTGTGAACAAGTACAGTCTGCTTCTGGATCCATGTATTCTGTATCTGTGATTTCAACCACCATCAAGAATGTCAACCTCTTTTGTCTCTGTACCTAGCACGGGCAGGCATTTCTCCTTGTGATTACTTCCCTAAATATAAGAGAGTAACAACAGAGGCTGACATAGAATGTGCAATGCATTAAGCAGTGTAAGCTGTCCTGTGGTGGCGGAATGTATAGAGAAGAATGTGCATAGTGTCTGTGCACATAATGCCCCACTTTATTCAAAGGACCTGTGCGTCTGAGAGTTCTGTTTTCCCGAGGGATCCTGGAACCAGCCCCCCCCCCCCCCTGCAAATTTGGAGAAGTGACTGTAATGTTTACATTTCTTATAACAGACTTAGATCCTTATGTCTCCTGGCAGCCCTGCCCACTGAAGTACCATGTCAGTACGTGTGCATAACCAAGCCAATGTTCATTTCTTAAATATGCATTTCTTAGATCAGGTGCTCACAACATGGCTATTACAGTCCCCTCCATACATCTTAAAATTATGATATTATCCCTAGCTTCCATTCACAAAAGATAGTTCCCCTTCACCATTGATCACTGATCATTTTTGAATACATAGGACTTTATATAGTGGACCCTAAAATCACACTAGGGAAAAAAATGTTTGACCCTAAGCTGTAGCTTTATGAACATTGTGAGAATCAATGTGGAAGCTTAAGATGTCAGGCATGGGCTGCAATAACGGTGACATGGGTCCACCTTCTGATTTTCTCCTCAAACAGGCTGAGTTCTTAATGTATGAATGAGTCTGCTCCCTGGCACAGCGAGGCGAGTGCTTCTGGTAGGGTTGTGCTTGTACCTACTGAACAATTGCCCAGGACAGCTGGCTGGATAGGCAATCATAGATGTCCTTGTCAGTTGTCGTGGGAGTGCCCACGACTTGCCTACATCATTTTCTTAAACATCAAGTTATGCCCCGGTTCACAGGAATCTTCTGGAAAGATTCTCAAGACATATTTTAGAAGTCTTCCCATTGTGGAATTGGTATTGTTGGGGACAAGTGATGACAGCTTTGAAATAATTAGTATTTGCTGAAACGTCTTTTTATCAATAATTGTCCAGGCTTTTAACAGGAAGGATTCTTATCAATTTTAAGTTTGTGTGAGGGCCCCCAACACACAGAACCCCACACTGAGAAGACCTGACTGCCCAACCCTCTGTCTAACCTTGGCAGTCACAGGTAACCATCAGTGAACTGGACACATCATTGTATTCTTGCATTTTCAGGGTTATCTGGGAAAATAAAAATAAAGAACAAAAGAAAGCTAAGAAGCAAATCATATCTTCTTAAGTAACATTCTCTATAATTAAAAGCAGAAAATGTAAATAGCCTTGATGACTGAACTTTCCAACGTATCCATCAGATATGAAGGAAGAGTATGGCAAGACCTCCGTCATGGTTTTTGTCCATGGTCTAGTTTGTAGCCACCAAAGTAGTGCAGAGGTTTTCTGTCTTTTATAAGCTGTGACAAAACTAGGACGTGTAATTTTTTTTTAATGATGACAAACTCTTAAAAAGTTTAATTGTAATGTTAGAATAGAGTCCAACTTTTTGTTCATTCTTTGGAAGTCCATCTGCCCTGGTTCCAGAGTTTCCCAGCATTTGAGGAGTGCATGCCACCCAGTACTTATTCCCTGGTTACTTTTCTTTTCATTTTTGCCTTACTAGACATTTTTAGTCATTTTCTTCTAGATACAATTTTGATGGACTAGGCACTATTTTTTCTAATGTGGCTGCATCTTCAGAAGCTGTAAGTTTTGATGCCCAAAGAAACCATCATTCCTTTGCTCCATGTCTTTGGGTCTAGGAGTTACTGCAGATCTTGTTGGCATTTTTTTTAAACTATAGTCTCTCTACCTATATAGAAGTGAAATGTTTGCTATTGTTTTCCTTTTTTCAGCTTAGAGTAATGATGGAAACACCCCCAAAGGCACAATGGCCAATTGTGCTAGTGAGCCACGTTTACATGCTGACATATTTGTGTACAGATACATGTTTGTTTTTTTTTTTTAAGTAGCTCCTGGACTCAGCAAAGCTTTGCTTGTTTGTGTTTTCCATGAAAGGCTCTAGGAGAGTGACAATTTTCAGGGACTGACCTGTATCTCATTTGAAGTGATGGGGTATCTTGTGTTTACATGCAGTGATGTGTGTTTTTGTGTTTGTATGTATAGCGGTAAAACTGAACAATCTATTAATGTGTGCGTTACTCTATCGACTGCCCAAAATTTAGTTGAAACACTTAGGAGCACAGCTTCCTAGTGATAGCATGCTAGCTTAGTAAGCCTCTGGTTTAGGCAAACAGGAAACAGGGGGAAGAAGGGAAAAGGAAGAGAAGGGCCCAGATAGAGTAAGAGACAATCATTGTATTTCCCCAAAATATGGGATCACATCCTTTAAAAAACAAATCAAGATGAGATGCCTAATTAGAAGCTGGTATGGAGAACATGTAAGCACCACCAAGTTTCTTGGGTGCCTTGGGTGTACTGTGACCAGGTGTATCTGATATACTGATAGTAACTTCTTGATAGTTATATGGTACACTGGAATTGCAGTGTTTATTTGGGAAGCCATGTATTGTTCACAGATAATCCTAGGTGGGGCCTGGCATGAATTTTCAAAGTCTAGGAGTCAGCTACAGAGTATGCAGGTTCATTCTGCGAAGTAAAACTTTCATAGTCCTGGGCCGTGACTCAGGCAGAAAAGTATGGGGTTGATTTTCTATCTGCCTGGAGTTCTTCCCATCTATACAGCCTAAGGTAGGCTGATTCCAGAATCCGACAGCATTTTGACATCGGTTCTGAACAAGCAGAGGGCATTGGCTGGGAGGAGGGTGACCTGTCCTGTCCAAGTGCTGGCCCCTTAGAGAACTGGGATCATGGTCAGAGGCTGGCCTCACACCAGTGGCTTGCAAGAGCACTGGATGTCCTGCTGTCCTCGAGGGCCCTCTTCCCCAGCATAAAACGGTGACTCCCCTGTACCCTGCAACTCGTGGTGTCCTAGTGAAGAGAGGGCGCCCTTGTGCCCAACGTGCCTTGGCGACCCCGGCGGCACCGCGCCCTGCCTTGCACGTCGCGACCCCGCCGAGCCCTCAGGGCCAAACCCAGCCAGAAGCCACCTGAGCCTCATGGCTGGGCTGCCCTCTGTATTTGTATTTGGATTCCTATGTTTGTACTTCTGATACAAATAAATGCACATGTTGTCAGAAATATTGAAGTGCACCTCCTTCTAGTTTGAGCGGCAACCGGGCACTGCTGGTATTGAGGATGAATAATATCAACTGTCCCTCTCAGACATGCATATCTTGGGAGCCGGATGCATTAGCGGATTCCACACCTGGTCAGGATAGTTATGATCTCAAAGTTAAAAGGTTTAGTTTTCTGAAGGCAGCTTCTCCCTCCACTCCTGCCAAAGCTAATGCACGAAGACCCTCAAGCCAACGATGACAAGCAGGAAACTTCAGTCCACTCAAGACAAGGTAGCTGTGCTAGCCTCCGGGTCTCACCTGCCCCACAGGAATGTACTCAACCACAAATGAAATGGAATACTAGGAGACACAGGCTCATAGCAAACTACCTGATCCTACTGCTCTTCTGCCCCTCTCCCACAATGTTCCCTGCGCCTTCGGTGGGGTGTTTTGCAGTTATATCCATTGCAACTGGTCTCCACAATGCAACATTTTGATTGTTTGTGATTTTCCATAGTGATCTCTTCCTGTTGCAAAGAGACATTTCCTTGATGAAGAGTAAAGGCTATACTTATCTGTGGGTATAAGGACAAATGTTTATAGAATGTTGTTAGGTATACTTCTGGCCTAGTAAAGTTGTAGGTTCTCCTTTCATATCCATAACTTCGATAGCACTGAACAATTAGGTAGGTATGCAGTATCTGGATATGCCCAGAAGTCTCCCCAACATAACTGAGCATGAGCTAAACAATAGATATGCCAAAGTGGATGAGAGAAAGCCTCAACCCTACACAAAAAACTACAGACAAAGTATGCTAAGCCTGGGAAAAATAGGCTTCCCCAGGGAAGAACACACTAACTGGTATCAAAAATCAAATGGCTCAGCCCAAAACTGTACATACAAAAAAACTTAGCATTATGCAGACTGAGCTCTGCATAATGGTTTTATATATATATATATATATATATATATATATATATATATATATATATATATATATATATATATATATGCAATAACAATTAATGAAAAGAGACCATAAATTTGGAAGAGAGTAAGGAAGGGTATATAGGGAGGGTTCGAAGAGAGGAAAAGAAAGGGAGAGTGTTGTAATTATATTATAATCAAGAAAAACAGTTTTAAGGGAGCTAGGGACACACTAAGGCCTATCCTAGGAAAGTCAGTGGCTAGGCGCTGAGACTGACTATGGGAAGGTCAAATGTTGGTCCCCTTGACACAGACACTGCTGGTTAGGACACAGATGGTTACAATAGAATACAATAGTTCTCTCAATCATTATTAATGGGACAATTTAGGACAATGCCCTTTGAGGCTGGCCTAGGCTACATAGATAAATGTTGTCTCCCCAAACAAAAACAGTAAAACAGAAAAAAAGCAAAAAACAATGGATATAATATCATCATCAACAACCACCATGGGGGCAATAGCTCAGTTGAGGTTAGAAGCTTCTACATCACACTTTGGTTGGTCCACACGAATGAAATGTATTTATCTAGTAGAACAAATGCAGGTTGGGAATTGAGACTTTTTGAGTTAGTCTTGCTCCTCGTGGATGAGCATTGCATAGGAGGAGTGGCTGGCAGTGGAGAGCATGAGACACTCACTGTCAGCACAGTGCACACTTCCCATGGAACACAATCCCCTAGCGTCTATGTCAGTGTTTCTTAGGTTAACTCTGGGATCCATCTTGTGCTTGAGCAACAGAGGGCATGCTGTGCTCATTAACGCATTCTTCTTAGAGAGCTGTGGGCCTGCTGTTTGTGATCGAAGAAGGAACATCAGAATAGCTGGCATTTCTTAAAGAAAGACTGCACACCCAGTCACTCACCTTAGTCATTCATTCCTCCTGGTCAGGGAGACTGGCTCTGTCACCAGTTTGTCCAGGAAAAAACTTGGGACTTGACCATACTTAGAAAAATGCAAAAAAACAAAACAAAACAAAAAAGAAAAGGAAAAGAAAAGAAAAGAAAAAGTGAAAAGAAAAGGCAGTCAAAAGCTTCAAGTGGGACTTCATACCTCCAGTCAGCCTCTCCACATCTCCATAGCCTTTGTAGTGTGGCGTTAATGATCCAGGCAATTCTTTGGATATTGTAGACATTTAAGTTATTTAAAATTAATTTTTTTAAGAGGGCTCACTTTCCAGAAAGTATCTTTAGAGTATGTCAAACTGTCAGACTGAGGTCACCAGTGCATGCTAGGAATCCACATAAATCAAGAACATCTACTCCAAGCATAATAACTAACTAAAGCAAACCCACAAATAACAACATTAGGGCATTTGGGCTGTTCTCTTGCTCTGTGGCTTGAGAATTAGGAGCAGCACTTTCTCTTGCTCAGAAGCAGAATTGCAGTGACTCTGGTCATGCCCCTAGCCTGCCAGTGCTAAAAAATTTTCAGTAAATTTCTCTGAAGCCATTTCTCTTGTGAGGATAGTCTTCTCAGAATGGCATCACACCCCCCCCTTCTTTTCATGCCTGAAGCAAATTACATACATACCCTCTTCAGAAAGATATGCTCAAGACCTGTATAAGCAGCAGACACTCTAAAGGGAACATGCATAGTTATCTATATTAAGGATGCTGGGATGAGACAGGATGAGCTCTAGAGCTGCTATGGCTGGGTATATAGAGATTGTTAAGGGAAATGAATAGTTTCATGGGACATTTAAAAAGGATTAACAGCACCTTCAGCCAACGAAATCAAGATCCAGTACCTTCTGAATGCAGTAGAAAAGAAGAATTCCAAGTCTTTTGATAGTAAGATTGTCAAGACAGGTAAATTAGTATTATGAGTATGTGTGTCATCTGAGTACATTCGAGACTCAAGGGAGTCACCTGGAGACTAACAACAGCATTTAGTGAGAGAAACCCAAGCAGCTACCGAAGCACAGATGCCATCAGGAAATGACATTTAGAATCTCTGGTTTGGGTAGGACACATAATATCCAAAAGGAGCAAAATTAGGTGGCATAGTGCAGCCTCCAAACATAGATTCCGTTCACAGGACTATTCCTAGAGACCAAGAATTCATGGTGTTTTGATCTGTGTCTTTTACTGGGCTCACTAGCCATCTGCCTGGTACCAGGAGCATTACACTGAACACTCTACATCCTTGAATTGACACTGATTTTTTTTTCCCTTACAACAAGAAAAGATTTAAAGTCTTCCAGGAAAGACTTTACCTACCCTCCCTAATAGCCATGGACATGCCTGCAGAGTCCCTCCATATGGCCATGAGAGAAAACACATCATGTGGCTCATCAGGCAGCGAAACCAGCTTTTCAGATATTCTCAGAGATTTTTTTTTAATACATAAAAATGAATGTTTTCATTAGTGACAGAGGTTTAAATATCAATGGGTGATTCAATAAATAATGTATAAATATACCCAGACTCTCCAATCAGGTAAGTCATATTTTCTTATAATAATTGCAGCCCAGTAGTATAGAAATAAACATAAAGAGAAATAAACTCAGAGGAAAGCAAGTGTTAACCAAGAATGACTTAGCGAAAGAAGGCCACCAGATTCCCAGGCACTTACCTTTTTCATTTTTATTTCTTCTCTCTTAAGGTTTTTATTAGTGTGTAGTCACTGGAAATAAGTTATGACCTGCATAATGGCATTTTTGTTTGAGTGGATTATGTTCTATATACTCTGACAAATTTATTTACCATCATGCTTCCCTTCTCTCTCCCTTTCAATTAGTGTTCCTCCCCTTTCCCAGTAGTTTCAAATCTTTTTTTTATATTTTTAGGGTGTGTGTGTGTGTGTGTGTGTGTGTGTGTGTGTGTGTGTGTGTGTGTTTGTGTAAATTCTAACTTGCACATATGAGAGAAAATACAGTTTTTCTAATTTTGCATCTGACTCATTTCATTCAATATGATGGTTTTCAATTCTATTCATTTTCCTGCAAATGACTGTTTCTGACTGTTTCCTTCTTACTCTTAGATAAAAGTCCATTGTTTATAGATACCAATTGTCTTAATTCATTCATCTCTTCATGGATAACTATGCTGATTCCATAACTTGAGCACATGTCTCTGCAGGCTGCTATCTTTGATGCCTTGGGGGGTATACTCTAAGGCGATGTGTAGTTCAATCATACAGTAGTTTTATTTTTACTTTGATTTCCATCATGGCTTTCCTAGTTCACATTCCTACAAGTTGTAGGTTCATTCCCAGCACCCTTTTTAAAGATAGCTGTAAAGGGCACAACAAAACCTTAGTGTAAATCTGTTGTGCGTTTTCCTAAAGTTAACATGTCCAGCAGTTCTCCATGTATCTGTTGGCCTCGTGCATTTCACCTTTTGATACTTTTGAGAAGTATCTGTTCATTTTATTTGCCCAATTGTTCATTGACTTATTTGGCTTCTGTGTTTCACTTTTGAGATTTTAAGAAAATACATTTTAGATATAAATTCCTTGCCAGATATATAAGGACAAATATTTTCTCCCATCATTGTTGTCTGCATGTAGATTTTTCATTTGGTGGCATCTCATTTGTCAATTCTTGGATTACTGGAGTCCTTTAAAGAAAACTGAGCATTCATATTTAATATAACCTGCCCCACCCACCTTCGTCTGAGTTACTGTGACAGGTTGTGATAAAACAGAAACCTCCTCACATGCCCATTAGGGAGCAGAAAGTCATTGCACTCGAGTAAATAGCTACAAACACAGTAATAAAAGCAAACAAAATAGAGTCGCGTTTTTGTACCAAATGTACCAAACAGCAGTTCATGAAAACTACAACCCCAGATGAGAAGTGGATCAGGAACTTCAGCTGAGGAATACCATGAAGGCTGACACAAGATAAATGGGAATAAAGCAAAGAAGAGTCCCAGTTGTCTATGATTATAAAGTGCTTTGCCTTATGTGTTCTGCTGGAAAGCTTGTAGTCTTTTAATTACGTTGGTTTACTGCTTCTGATATTATGAGCTGACGTTCTCTTTTTCTTTAATATAGGCATTTATAAGAATAGGCCTAGGTTAAGCTCTTTTTATATCTACAGATCAAGCAAGGAAAAAGTGAATTGTGGCAATCTCTGCCCAGGACACTTCGAACCTAGCCTCCCCTCCACCAGACACAATGAGAAATAATACTGGACACCTCAAAGGCAACAGGCAAAGATGCACAGCGCAACCATTGAAGAGGAAGCATTAGAACAACTCTACTTTTTCCTTCAATTGGGGAAATTGTGAGAAAATACATGGCTGACAGGAATATTTCTCCCCAACACACAAAAAATTTTTTAAAAATGGAAGATTTTTAAAGCTAGTTGTGGTGGGTTGAGTGAGAAATGTCCCCCGTAGGCTTACATATTTGAACATCTAGTCTCCAGCTGCTGGTGCAGACTGGGAAGGTATAGGTAGTGTAGCCTTACTGGAGGAAGTAAGTCATTGGGGGTGTCACCTGAGAGTTTATGATCTCATCCTACTTCTAGCTGTTTCTTTCTTCTTTGAGTTTTCTCGTTGAGGATATGTTCTTAGCTTCCTGCTCCAGCCGACATGCCTGATGTCCCCATCTCCCAGCCATGGTGGACTCTTATCCTTCTTTAACCATAAATTTCAAATAAATACTTCCTTCCATAAGTTGCTTTTGGGTGTGTTTTTTTAAACCACAGCAACAGAAAATTAATGAATACACTAATCTTCCTCAGTTCATTGTTCCCTTCCAAGGCAAAGCCCACTTTGCCCGCTTCCTCGTGTCCAAACCTGAACTGTATATGAGTGTAAGACTAGGGCATCCACTTCAAAGTTCCTCAAGTACCAGTGCTCTCCTCAAGCATGGAGCAGAACCCAGGAATAGGCAAGTACGACACATCTGTCCACTTCACTAGAATCATTGGAAAGGGAAGAGAACAAACCTGCCATTTAGGCAGGTATGCAGAGACTGAGAAAAATTACATTATGTTAAGTAACTGTCTTCTCAGTAAGCCAGTGGTCCCAGGTTTAGGGACTCCGGCCCCAAACACTGTGTCTTTGGGACTCTGATATCACAGCTTATAAGTTCTGAAAACTCAGGTGCTGTGGTTGAGTTCAATCTTTACACTTCTCAGCACAGATCCATCTATGGTGGGCCCAGCTCTACCCTTTGTCTGTCCATTCTACACATCCATCATCTGGGAAGGAGAATGAGACACTTCCATGGGGGTATATTTATAAATGAGGCTTTTAAATAGCTGCATTCCCTTAGCTGAGACTGGCTAACTTTGTTACTACCAGCTGACTGCAGAGGAGGCTGGGAAACGTGGCCCAGGTCCACAACCTGCATGGGGTGAGTATGGATTTTGGTGGGCCAGAGTCTCAATCCTGAACACAAACACAAGTGAAATGGCAATTCAAATATCAGAAAGCAGCATCAGACATGCTGGAAGATCAGCACACCAGGTACCAGTAGACTCCCAGACACAGCAACATCTGCTAACTACAGAAAATTAAACCTGAGGTCATCCAGACCTACCCAATTAAATCCAAGTTTGAAGACATACCAGGTCATAAGTAGTATTGTTCCTTCCACCACTGAATTCTCTCTGTTCTAGTCACTGTTGCTATTTCTGTGACGAAACACCAGGACCAAAAACAACTCGGGGAGAAGAGGGTTGGTTTGGCCGACACTTCCACATCTCTGTTCATCATTGAAGGAAGTCAGGACAGAAACTCAAACAGGGCAGGAACCTTCAGGCAAGAGCTGATGCAGAAGCTATGGAGTTGAGCTATTTAGTGGCTTGCTCCTTATAGCTTGCTAAGCCTGCTTTCTTATAGAACTCAGGACTACCAGACCAAGGGTGGCACTATAGTGGTCTGGGTCTTCCCCATCAGTCACTAGTTAAGAAAATGATCTATAGCCTTTCTTACAGCCCAATCTATGGAAAAATTTTCTCAAATGAAGTTTCTTCCTCTCTGATGACTATAGCTTCCACCAAGTTGACAGAAAACTAGCTAGCACCGTCTCCAAATAGTTCAATTTAATCCCAATTTTTAAAATTACTTATGTATATGAGTGCTCTGTCATTTGACATATAGTCCTGCATGCCAGGAAAGGAAATCAAACAGCTAGTTGTAAGCCCTCACATGGGTGCTGAGAATTGAACTCATGACCTCTGGAAGAACAGCCAGTGGTTTTAAGAACTGAGTCATGTCTCTAGTCCCTTAATCCCAAATGTAAATGTTGAAGGAAACAAATAAAAGATTCCATTAAAATTTTCCAGACTTTTCATAAATGTAGCCTCAAGTTTAACAGCTATGAGAATGAGTATTTCACCTGTGACATGGAGCATTTGAAATTTTGGACAATACTGAATGTGGGGCCCAGGATCTCTACACAGTAGGTGGGTGCTCTGCCACTGAGCTCTATCCTCAGCTTTCCTTCTTGTTAACTTTTAAATTTTGAGATAAAGTCTCATTAAGTAGCCCAGGTTTGCTTTGAATTGACTCTGAAGTTCATGGTGGCCTTGAACTTGTGACACTCTTCCCTCGTCCTTCTGAGTAGATGAGTCCCAGCACTGCGCCATTTCAAATTGATTCCTGTATTCATTCAAATCCTGTCATGGCTTCCTCTTTTCTGACTTTATTTGTAAATAACTAGGAAAGTTATAGGAAAGAGGATAATAAGTGGAAAAAAAATCTTAAAACTAGGCCAGCTAGGGCTGATGATGTATACTACACTTAGGACCACATAAATGAGGGATGTGGAACTCAGTCTTAGATATGTTTCCAAACTCTCTACAAAACCATAGTAAATCCCTAAGTATCTGTAGCACAGGCATCCTGCATTTTTATGAGTCTAAATATGCCATTAGTACATGGCCATCACTTCCACAGTCACAGATCTCTCTCTCTGGTGCAGAGACACAGAGGTTCAAGTTACACGGAAAGCACATAAAACCATACCAAAATATGTCTGATTCATTTCTAGATAGGAAGTAAAGGAGGGAAGGAAGCTCCAACAGCAATCACAGTGAAGATGACGCACTGGTTAAAAAAAAAAAAGTGTAGCTACATTCCACAAATGAGAGCTAAAGGGCTCTCTAGAAAACAAGGAGCATAAAGGACATAAACACAGTAAGCCAGTAACAAAGGCTGAGAGTCCTAAGGCTTTTAAACTATGGTCCACTGAGTTTCTACAGGGACAGGCACATCCAGACATGCAGCTGTGGAGGTGCACTGGCCCAGGTGCTTAGAAGATCTGTCATTCTGAACATCTTCTTACCTTTAGGAAACAAAGAGGAACAAAGTATGAGAGGAGCTGAATCTACTCAAGTCTATCCTCATCTACCAATAAGATGAGCGGGAGTGGAATCCCAGACACAGGGAGTCTTCAGTACAGCCTTCCCAGTGCTGTTTCAATCTCCTATTATAGCCACACAACTTCTGTTTGTTCACAACAGTAGGAAGTTTCTCAGAGAAAGAGCTCTCTCCAGAAGATGGTACTGAGGTAGAGATCTGATCCTATTGGTATAATCATGACTTCTGAGCCTTTTTCTTTTTATTCTTCTCTTTAAAATCAAACTTCCTGGTACCAACTCAGATCTTATGCAGAAAATCATTGAAAAATAATTTGGCAGAGAAACCCTGTCTCGAAAAACCAAAAAATAATAATAATAATAATAATAATAATTTGGAAGTCTTAAATTTGCTGAGATACTGTGTATAGAGAGAAGACATACTAGCTATGATTCACATACATACATGTACATACATATACACACAGTAACCATCATCCAGACTTTGGGAAAGTCTATTTTCTTTGCTTTCAACTGACACCCTCAATGATAGAACTCACTGATGAAGCCTGAGAACTGTACACATAAAATAATTACATTTGAATTTCTGCACTAAGAGATCTCACCAAGTACTAGCTGAGATTCAAGCAGGGTCATGTTGCTATGGTGACCATATCCTCCTTAACATGACTGTGTGATAAGTCAATGCAGCCATGATTTATTTGTCCTAGACAAATGTATCTACTTGTTCCACTGAAAACCTGGTGGCAGGCAAACAGAGCTCAAGCACCCTCACAGTTCAGCTACAATAAAGGCGGAAAACTGTCAGCCTTGCTCTGCCTTTAATGATGTGAAAGTTCAGTCAAACTTTGTCTCCATAAGGTTCTGGAAAGTTCCTTTTTGAAATGCAGACACCAAGAATGTGCTGTGACTCTGTCTCCAATCCCAGTGCCCATGGGGTGGTGCAGAAATAGTACAATGCTCTGCTCAGACCTACATCGTGCTCCCCACCCCCACTGTCCTCTTAAGGCGGGGTCTTGCTTCTCTGTGTAAACACCAGCAAGGACGCCCAAGGTGGCCCAGTTACAGGGCTGTGCACCTTTAATGTCCTTGGTGCCTTTCCCCAAGCCCAGCCTAGCCTATCATTACTCTGCAGCATTTTGTTTCTGTCCAGTTGATCTCAGCTTCTGCTGGACTCTCTCTTCCCAGTGTCACAACGATTCTGGAATCAAGCCTTTCTTTCTGCTTTAACTGGGTACAGCCCAGCTTGTCATTGTCAAATCCAAGCTAAACTATAATCCTAAAATACTCTACTTCAACCTTTCCCTATAAACCACTTTCCTCTTCAAATGAATCTGTATAAAATCTATAAAGAGAATAGAACTATTTTTCAATGAGGAAAAAAATGAAGTGAAGTCAATTCTTTAAAGGAATTACTGGAAGAAACATCCATTTCTATCACAGTATAACAGCCATGACCTGCCTTGAACACAGTACCATTTCACAGTTCTCTCTTTGGCTAGGGAAATATTAGCATAGAGTCCCAATAATAAAAACCGAAGAACAGATAAATCTACTTTTAAACATGGATAATAAATAACCTTTGAAATGCATTAATTCTTCCAAGTGTTCATAAAAGCAACAATGTATTTTGATCATAATCACCACAACACTTCCATACAAATTCTTACTAAATTCATTTCCTATCCCTACACCATCCCAACTGCATGACCTATTTTTAAATAACTCAGTGAGTTAAATTAATGATGCACGTATATGTATGGTAATGGGACTATCCACTAGAGCAAAATTGTCCTGCCAGGAGCCATACCTTTAAAGAAAACTGATTTTTCTCTGGCAACCATCAACTAGTCAATCATCCTTCAGGAGAAGAGGAAAAAGAGATGGGTACTTCTGAGCCTCTCCATGTTCCATGCTAGAATGTTGACTTACTTATTCTTATGCAAGTTTGTTCAGGCAACCACAGTTGCTTGACTGAGTACAGCAGTCTATTACGTTCTGAAGATACTGTTGTATTCTAGTGCTTCACACTCTCTGCCTCTTATAGTCTCCCATCCCATCTACTTCTATATGGGTCTCCAAGTATTGGGGAGAGTGGATATGCTAGAGATATGACAGTTATTCGTGAGCACTCCATTGACATCCATTCTTTGTACTTTGACCAGTTGTGGGGTTCTCCATTAGCCAACCACTGCGCAGAGAAGGAAGCTTGTCTGATGAGTTCTGACACCCATCCTAATCAACTACACGTGTATATACAACCTTAGTACGCAGTTTGAAGCTATGTTCAGTTAGAAACATATTAGTAGTATGGCTGGGATCTATGAGCTCCCAAGCTTTGGGATTTTTAGCTAGATTTTAAAGTCCAAACCATGTGTCTATTCCAATAGACAGAAGTTTATAATCAATCAGAAAGTATGGTTGCTTCCAAGCCATTTATTGCACAAGTGTAATTTAGTATGCTAAAACCTTTAGTATGCTGAAAACCTTCTAAATGATGCATGTTATTGCCATTGTGCGTGGCTGAGCATCAGAAATTGATGGTAAAACCCTAAACATCACACACTTTGGTCAAAGGACATAGGGAAATCAAGTTGATACTGACCAGGAAACTGTCTCCTGCCTGCTCAGCTTTCACAGTACGAGAAGGTGCTGTGAAAGCTACTAGAAAATAGTAACTAGTAAATGTATCTAACAGTAAACACTGTGAGTTACAATAATTTTTCTTATTCATAAAATAAAGGTTCAAGGTGGTCATTTTCTGTTTGAACTTTGAATGTTTGGCTAGATGATAGCCATCCGGATATTAAACCTAAGCTACCAAACCTGGTTTCTATTTCGGAAATACATCAGCTAATTCTTATACCTGTCTCTCCCTCAAAATCTCCTAAGGGATTAACCTGGAATCCTTCCCTATGATTCTGCTCTGCCCTGGCATTTTTAGGTGCCACTTAGCACCTGCCTGCCTCAACATTCCCCCAGAAAACATAGAGAAGCTTGCTAAATAACATAGCATGAAAAATCTATTATTCCCAGTTCTGAAACTGAATATTCCCTGTCTATTTTTGTTGAGATATACTGTCCAATGCTGGGCACAAGGGATTGCTCTACCACAGAATACACACTATTCACATACACAAAACCTTCCTCAAATACTTCACACGGAAGAAGCAAACAGCTGCAGACAATTTTGTTTGCTACACATACTGTTACTTGCCCTGCTATTATCAAAGCAGTAATACATACAAATACTTGCCTTGCTATTATCAAAGAAATACTACTGTTGCTTTGATATATTTTTGCTTTGATGTTATGGCTTTGCTAATAGGAAGGCAAATATTTGCATGGAGAGAAATGTGTACCTCGCAATACTGATTGGTCTATAAGACTAGGCAGTATGATTTATAAGGAACATTTACTATGAACAATGAGGGATGCATCTGTGCTCCAAGATCCTATCTGGCATCTGCTTATTTAATTCTTACCTCAGAAATGCCTGCTATGTTCTTAGTTCACAGACTTGTTAGACTTATCTCAGTCCTGAATAGAAAAGGACTCACTTCCTAACTTCAAGTGCTTTATTAACGTGTTGCTAATGTTTCCACCAGGTATGCTACGGAACATCCATCTTTCCATAAGAAATTACAAAGAGCTAAATAAAATAGGTCTGATTTAAAATTTTGGCATCTTATGTTGGGTGTTGACTCTGTTACTTAGCAAGAGGAAAGTTGCTCCAGTAAATAAAACAGGTCAATGTCTTAGGTTTCACGTATGTGGTTGGGGCTAGCTTGGGATGCACTTGAAGGCTAGCATGTCACTTTAATAAGACTCTATTTCAAAATATAAATAAACAAGGAATTTCAGGTTCCAAGCTTCCCTTGCAGTTCTTTTCAGTCATTCTCTATGGGAAGCTGAACTGTGACTGTAGTGTCCCTGTCCTTGTTTTCCAACATGTGAATTGTATGTATTAGCTGTATTTTTGTAGTAGCACATACATGTAGAAAGCATGTACATATGAAATCTAACCTCTCTCTTCCATTCTTTCCATGGTACCCTTTCCCATATTTAGAAACAACTATTCCATTTTCAGATTGATGTTTTAGCTTCCACACCTGGAGGAGAGCATGCTACAATTATTTTTCTTCATCTAATGTATCTCACTTGGCATAATGTGTTTCAGATCTGTCTATTTTGCAGCACAAGACAGAATTTCATTCCTTTTATTTTTGAGGGATACAGCTCAACCAGATTTTAATTAAAATGCATATAATATAAAATTACTTTTACAAGTAGAGCATTGTTAGTTCTTTGAGAATTTCATATAGTGTATTTTAAACACATTCATCCACCTCTCCTTCTCCCAGTTGCTCAAATATCTACCCCCTCATCCTTAGCCCATTTCCAATTTGTGTCCCCTTTTTTGTTTTAGAAGAGACCTATCTCACACCAGATGTCCTGATCCTCTAGCTCTTACAATTTTTCTGCCCCTTTGTTGAAATTCACTGAGTCTCAAGTATACAGGTTGTGTTGTCAATATATTAGTTGGAAATGAGCAGTAAATATCTGCATTTTTAACCACATGTGATTTTCCGTGATAATCTCTGCTTGATGCAAAAAGAATCTAGTTGATAATTGATGGAAGCTACACTTATCTGTGTCTGTAAGGATAAGTATTTGGATTGCAGTTATAAATTAGGCTGATTTAGAAAAGTGCATGTAGTTGGTTTTACTGTAGATTCCATGGCTGTACCAGCCAGGGGTAGTTGGCTAATATTACTGGACGAAGCATAAATGTCATTCTATTGATCAAGTCTTAAGTCCAACTAAATAGGTATCGGTTACTACCTTCAGGACATTAGTGCCACTATTGAACTTTTGGAATCTCTTGTCATGCTGGTCATTGCTGAGATTCACAGGCATTATGGTTAGACTATTGACTAACCATAATAGATCTTTCTGATGCTATGATCAAATCATCAAGAAGGAATTCTCCAGGTCTGGACTTTCAAATCCTATGTCTAAAGTGTCAAAGTGTATGTTGCCTTAAGTAGTTGAGTCTTATGTTCTTTTCTTTTTTTATTCTTTGAATGGCATCAAGGTCAACAAAAATACCTTCCATTGTTGTGGGTCTCTTGGACGCTCCTATTCAACAACTTGAAAGGTTTCTAAGCCCAGCCCTAGGTTTTCTGCTAGATGGTTTGTTTGTTGGGAACACTGTCACCTCAAATGGCCTAACTGCATTTTAAAATATATGCATATACATAAGCATACATATTATTAATGATTTAAAATAAACATAAAATTTTAATTCCATGTAGCTTATTAAAATATTGCTTTCAACTGTTGCTATTGTAATTTTTCTTCCTCTTTCCCTCCTGCTCTGTGCTGTCCTCTGTCCCCACTCCGCATTTCTCTCCCACCACTTTTCCCACATCCTATTCATAGCAACTGCATCCTACTACTCTCCTCCCTAGTGCTCATGTTCCTTACCCATCACACCACAGTAACTTCATACTTTCTTGTATCTCTGGATAACCTAGCTTACATGCTTGCACATAAAGATTCAGAGCTAGCATCCACAAACTAGAAAAAATGTGCATCATTTGCCTTATTGGATTTGGGTTTCCTCATTCACTATTTGTCTCTGTTCATTTATCTGCAAATTTTATGATTTCATTTTCATTATCTGTCTATTAGTTGAAAGGTAATTAGGTCGTTTCCATTTCCTAGGTATTGTGAATAGAATGGCAATAGCAATCAACATGACTGAGCAAGTCTCTGTGGAATGATATAAACCTTACAGAAATACATCAAGGAATGGTATAGATCTGAGGGCTCTTTGTATTGTTTTCTTTGCTTCTTATCTATTTGATGTTCTATATGTTTCTCTTATCTGTATGGATTTGTCTTTTCTTAAGTTGTAGTTTTCCTCTATGACTCTACTGAAGATCTTAACACCTGAAAGGTTTCTTTATTTTCTATGCCTAAAATTTGAAGCTTCATATTTCCAGTGTGCCACAATTTTGGCACATTCCTCTCTCAAGTTTTCTGTTTTTGTTTTTTCAAATCATTTCCTTGTGTTGTCTTTATTTCTACATTATCTCTGGGTCCTGGTATTCTATCTTTTACTTGGTCTATTCGACTTGAAAAGCATCTCCTTGAGTTTCTAATTGGGGTTTATATTATTTCAGTTTCATCTTCATTTTAGATGGAGCTTTATTTAATATGTTTATTTCTTTGCTGAATTCCAATTTCAAATACTGAGGTGTCTCCATCGTCTCATGCAGCTATACATATGTATTTTCTTTGATATCTCTCATGTGTTTATTACTATTCAATCTAAGTTTAATAAAGCATTTGTGTCATCATTCAACTATTTGAATACCTTGATAAGGTTTATGATTGTTCTTTTAAATTCTGTGTCCTGAGATTCATTTAGATAATCTTGTATGGTTTATTTCGTATGTTTTTCTAAGTTTTTTCATATTCATTTTTTAAATGATCCATTTCTTCTACTTATTCTTCAAGTCTCATGCTCTGTCTTGTAGTTGATCCATTCTACTGGTAAAGCTTTTTTTTTTTTTTTAGATATTTTCTTCATTTACATTTCAAATGCTATTCCGAAAGTTTCCTATACTCTCCCCCCGCCCCCACCGTGCCCTACTCTCCTACCCACCCACTCCCACATCTTGGCCCTGGTGTTCCCCTATACTGGGGCATATAATGTTTGCAAGACCAAGGGACCTCTCTTCACAATGATGGCCGACTAGGCCATCTTCTGCTACATATGCAGCTAGAGACACAAGCTCTGGGGGTACTGGTTAGTTCATATTGTTGTTATACCTATAGGGTTGCAGACCCTTTCAGCTCCTTGGGTACTTTCTCTAGCTTCTCCATTGGGAGCCCTATGTTCCATCCTATAGATGACTATGAGCATCTAATTCTGTATTTGCCAGACACTGGCATAGCCTCTCTCAAGATAGCTATATTAGGGTCCTTTCAGCAAAACCTTGCTGGCATATGCAATAGTGTTGGGTTTGGTGGCTGATTATGGGATGGATCCCTGGGTGGGGTAGTCTCTGGATGGTCCATCCTTTCGTCTTAGCTCCAAACTTTGTCTCTATAACACCTTTCATGGGTGTTTTGTTCCCTATACTTTTTTTTTTCCATCTCCTTCTTTTTTTTTCTCTTTATTAGATATTTTCTTCATTTACATTTCTCATAATATCCAGAAATTTTCCCTCACCCTCCCGCTTCCCTACCCTGCTCCCCTACCCACCCCCTCCCACATAATGGCCCTAGCATTCCCCTGTACTGGGGGATATAGAGTCTGTATGACCCAGGGGCCTCTCCTCCCAATGATGGCCAACTAGGCCATCTTCTTCCATATATGCAGCTAGAGACATGAGCGCAGGGGGAACTAGTTAGTTCATGTTATTCTTCCACCTAGAGGGTTGAAGACCCCTTCCGCTCCTTGGGTACTTTCTCTAGCTCCTACCTTGGGAGTCCTGTGTTCCAACTAA